>CM049840.1:10017046-10537046 GCA_027422415.1 Schizothorax lantsangensis
TGCTACTCTGTATGCTATATGAATGTTAGAAAAGAGATATATAAAGTAGGTTTCAACTATTCTATTTTAGATTCTATGTTTTGCCAGATACAGATTGCTTTTATTTGAATGGAAACAATGATTAAAACAAGGCAGCAAAATCGTTTAGAAAAATAATTAAACGTCAAAACCACAGAGGGACCAGCGACCCGTGAAGAATCCAATTTGGAATGATTACAGTAGCAGGTACTCAACAAGGTGGCTAAGATCTCAATCCCGTGTGTGCTGTCCGCAAAGCTCATTAGAACAGCCTCCTGAAGCAGCGATTAACACGGCCCATCACGTCTTCATCACTTTGGCTTGTTAGGAACATCCACTCTAATGCCTCTGTATCAGACTCATCAGCAAGACTTGTCCATAAACTCGTGTCAGTGTCATGAGGACGCTGGCTTATGTAACGGCACAATCCATGATTTATAATTCACGGATGGGCAAGCAGAAAGGCTTAGTCAACCTATGGAGCCAAACAGGTTTGATGTAATCTTCTGGTTTGAGCGGGATAGATTAAAGTATAGTTCAGATCACCGGTCCGTACATGTGCCATGTGCCCTGTTCACTTACTTTCCTTTGTGAAAACAAGATGATATGGCAAATATATATGGCAAAATATGATATTTTGGAGAATGTTGAGGTCCAAGTGGACAAAAATAAATAAAACGCTGTAAAATTTACTAGCAGCATTTGACAATTGACCCTTCGCAAAGACCCACCCCCCTTCGTTACTGTTGCTGTGTCCAACAAGCCATGCCGCTCTCACACTACACATGTTCTCACGCAGTGAAAAATACATCCTGGAGCAAAGAGGAAACTGACAACGTGCTGACAAACAAGACAGAGCAGGTTACTTCTGGTATGAAACAAAGACTGAGCTTTCCAATTTTGTCATTTTGTAAGAAATTCAAACAATAAATAGTGTTTTGTGACTCTATGACATGACAGATTACTGTAGTGCCTCAGTTCAAGCGGCATGTGAACTGATCGTCTTTTCATATTTACTTAAAACACAAAATAAACATGAATGAACATCCATAATGTACTCTCGTCTGGTTTGTTTGTTGGACAAAATGGCAGATTCTGCGTTATGATTGGTCAAATTGCCTGTCAATCAAGCTCCATGCGAAGGATCAATTATTTCTACACCTAATTTTTTCGAACAATTAAAAAGAAATGGAAAGTAACAAAAGTACGTTTTCTCCTTATACTGGAAAAATCAGTTTTTACAGTGCACAGACATTTTTTTAAATATCATTTTTTGTGTTTGACGCATTTAAAACAACATTAAGGGGAGTTTGTTGGTTTTGAGAGATTTGTTGGTTTTGAGAGAACTATTGCTTTACGAAACATTTTAAAAATCAAAATCATTTTAAATAAGTCAATTTTGATATGAAAAATTAATACATTAGATAAAATTATTTTGCTTAACTTTTAGCATTAGATGACAGCAAAGGTAATCTAATTGTAAAAACAAGATAAAATAAGCATTTAAACATTAAATAATGATAAATAACTCACAAATATTGGCCGATAACTGATATAATGTGTAGGCTGTCCTTAGAAAAGTATCTTTAGTTAGGGGAAGGCCACGAGCCATTATCATAGAGACTTGTAGGACTGGTTTAGAGCTTTTTCTTACTAAAAATCTGAAAAAAGAGTTTGATCAAAGTCGTTTACTTTCAGGAAAGCAATTCTAACAGACTTCATTAATCCCTGAAATATGCCGAAATGTATTCTGGGTGCATGAGTGCAAGCGAGCTGTATTTAATCAGCAATCACAAGTCCCAGCGGGAGAGCTCTGAATCAGGACGAGAATTATTACTGCTGATTGACTCTGATTGCTGAGCGCTGTTGTGAATGAAAATGCAAAATGCTGTTTTAAAGGCAAGACGCTTTACCATCATCTCCATTCAGAGTTTCCATTTGAATGTTTTCTCCAGGGTCAGCACAAACAGCATCGCAAGCAAACACAAGTGTAACAATGCCACTTAACCGTAATCAAAGCCTAGTAATTGCTGTAATTCGCGGCAGTGGCATGACCTTGGCCTCCTCGTCTGTAGGGGTAATTAAGCACAGTGACATCACGTCTGATCGAGTGCTGAGTCAGTCAAAGTTCTACAGGAAAATGACTCTTGGGAGTAATTCTACAATAAGGACGCTTTGCTTCCATAATGAGGTTGAACTTTATAATTACGCCAGCTTCGGTTAATGGGTTTTGTCCATTTGTCTTGCTGCCTGCAGTAATAGGAGCATTTTGAATAAAATGCTGCCATCAAAAGTGATAGATGTCTTACTTTTTGATCTTTAAAGATGAAGATAAGGGTTATCGCGGTTTGTTGATGTATACGAGTATTCGTCAGATTGTTTAATCAAGCTGTTTCTCTCCATTCCTCTTTCTTCAGGTAACATGTTCAGAACTGAACACCAAAAGCATCCCGGATCAGATACTCTGCTGGATGTGGTTTGTTTTTGTTTTTTGGAGGGTTATTGTGTTCACATTGCGTCCCAGGGTCAGGCCTGAGGTAGTGGGTTGAGACAGATGGCGAGATGCTGCATGTGTCCGTTGTTTCTGTATGAATTGTTTATTTTATTGAGACTGTCTCTTATCCGTTCCCCTTTCTCAGCAGTCTTTCACTGGCTGTGATGTTAAAATGTCGTGTCAGGTCTTTGTGTGTGTTTGACAGACAGACAGCGTCTTGCCTGTACAACTGTCGTGCAGTCAGTCATAAGCAGAGACTGACACTAGCGTGCACACTGCTGTCTTTGTGAAAGCAGGTCTGGGATGAAAAGAAGCCTTGTTGTAGGATGCATCAGCATCTATGGTGGTGTGGTGTAGCGTGCCCTGACCCTTTGTGAAGTCGTGGATGGCAGTGTTGATAACAGCGCATGGGTTATAATATGAGCGACTGGCCTTTATTATGTAAGCTTACAGTTTGCATGATTTCAAAGCTCATTTCCTGCACACATTTCACCCTTTTCTAAAATTAAAGTTTTTATTTGCTTCGGGAAGCATCACTTATATTATTGCCCATACTTATGGTTAACCTCAAGCGTTAAACTTCAGCATTCAACTTTAGCGTTCTTTTTTGTTCTTTTTTTCTTTTTTTATTAAATTTTATTATTTTGTATTGTATATATTAATATTTTGTTTTATTCATTTTACTTTTTTATTATTTTAATTTAGTACTGCTTATACTTATGGTTAACCCTAAATATTTAACTGCAGTGTTTAACGTTTTATTTATTTTTTTATTTTTGTTTATTGTACTTTACTTTTGGTTATATTTAGTTTTTTTTTGTTTTTTTTGTTTTATTCTTTTAATTTAATGCTGCTTATACTAAGGGTTAACCCTAAATATTCAACTTCAGCATTCAACTTTAGTTTTATTTTTTAGTTTTTTATTTAACATTTTTATTTAATGTATTTTACTCTTGGTTATATTTTATTTTATTTTATTTTTGTCTTATTATTTTAATTTAATACAGCTTGTACTTAAAGGGATAGTTCACCCAAAAATGAAAATTCTGTCATCATTTACTCACCTTCAAGTAGTTCTAAACCTGTATGAATGTCTTTGTTCTGCTGAACACAAAGGAAGATATTCTGAAGGTTAATAATATTTAAGGTTAACCCTAAATATTAAACTTCAGAATTTAACTTCTATTTTTGTTTTGTTTTGTTTTATTTTTTTATGTTTTATTATTTGTATTTTTATTTATTTATTTTTTGTATTTTAATTTGTTCTCACATTTTAAGTTGTTTCTCTCCATTGATATTTTAGTTTTTATCTTTAGCACAATAGGTCATTCATAAGAAGTTGCCATAGTATTTAGCTGAAGTTTTATTTTTCATAATTGATTTTTAATCAATTTTGTTTTAGTGCTGGGCAACGATTAATCGTATCCAAAATAAGTTTTTGTTTATGTAATATATGTGTGTACTGTGTATATTTATTATGTGTATATATAAATACACACACATACAGTATATATTTAGAAAATATTTGCATGGATTTAAATGTATATATTTATATACACATAATTTATATTATATATAAATATATTTAATATAAACCTAACATTTTTCTTAAATATTTACATGCATGTGTGTCTATTTATATATACATATACACAGTACACACACATATATCATGTACACTAAAACTTTTTTTTTGGATGCGATTAATAATTTTTTTTTTTTTTGTCACCATCAACAACAGCAGATGATGGGCCGCACACCAGATTAATCCACACGTTCAGATAATCTACTGCCTTCATGCGTGGCAATCCTCTCCAGACTGCATTGCCGGCCCTCCTGTCTCTGTCAGTCTATGAAAACGTTAGCCTTGACCCTCATCTGATGACGTCAAATTGACCGCAAATGCGTCATTTCCATCAGCGCTCTTATTCCAAACCCCTCGTCCAGCTTTCCATGGTATTGGCTCAAGGAGCGGTGGTTGCAGTGCGTTGTGGGTATCCCGACGTGTCTTCTCATCTCGGACTGTGAAGCAGCGGCTGTTGGTTGGAGCAGAAGGCCACGACAGCTGTGGATGAGATTATCTCTGCCACACAAAACGAAAGCGCCATTACTGTTGTGCCATGTCTGATTAAAAGCGGGGGTGAGGCTGGGAGCTGTTGACACAGCGCTGACTTGACAATGGATAGTGATTGTGTTTGTAAGTGAGAGAGAAAGAGTAGGCCATCAGAAGAACGCACTTGTGTCCACTGATAAAACTGCCAACAAAGCAAATCGTTTTCTCTCTGATCAGATGTTCAACTCTGTGTGTTGGGTGAAAAATTGGGTATTGTGAGTGACCGAGTTTGTCAGTGGATCTCTGATATAGATCTGCCATCAGTGATTTTATAAGGGGAGGAGGCAAAAGAGCCAATCACGTTTGTTTACTCTTGCATGCTCATTATCTCGACTAGCCACAATAAATTCTGGGCTAAGAAAGCACAATTTAAAATAACATTTTTGTCTGATTTTGTTATTTGAAAGTAATCTTGACCTACAGTTTTGGAGATTGATGTAGATAGGAGCTGTACTTGCATGCCTTGAAATAGCTACCCCAGGTGTATATGTATGACATTTACACCATTTTTTTTTAAATGACAGTATACATAATTTAAATGTGTATATATATAAAAAAATGAAATCTTTGTTTTTTAGTTTTTATTTAATTTAAGTAAAGTTACTTTTGATTTTCTTAATTTTTCAGTGAAATCCATTGCTTTAAAACTAACTTTGTGTGGGATTTTATAGAATTAGACAGTCAGATAAAGTTAGATTAGACAGTTAGATAAATCAGTTTTATCTATATAAATATGCTAAAAGAAGAAAATATTATTTACAGCAAGAGACCAAAAACATCACAAGCCGACTGTTTTGATGGACATATCTTAATTAAAAATATAATAAATAAAATTCACGTTCACAGACGTGTCAGTGTCTGTGCAGCGCATCAGAAATAGGAATGTGGTGTTTATCAACTGAAGGCATCAAGATGTGGCTCGACTGACGCGTGACATCTCTTCTGATTATAACTGGCACTATCTAATTTTGAGCAGTCGCAATGTAGGCGTAGTGTTGTTTCTGTGTGACAAGTGCAAATAATTATTAGCTCCCAGCATTGCTGTTTGAAAAACACATGCGCTTTGTTAAAGTCTTGTTTGGGGGATAAACTGCTTGCTTTTGTATTTCCCATAGAAACTCACACCGTATGCAATATTGTCAGTGAAATGATAAACATTTGTGTATAATAATCATAACAGTGACTGTGAATAATTGCCATTTGTATGTGGTATGTGTAAATATCTGTTTTTAATGTCTAATTTGTAATATTGCTGGAAAGTGTTCTGAAAAGAGACTTGATTGCGGTTTTGTAACAAACACAGTCTGAGGATAGTCGGCCTTTATGATGAGACAAAATGTCAAACAAAAGAGATCACATGCTTTATGTAGAAATGTTGAAGCTGCTTGAAGCTTATCATGGCAGTTATACAAGAACACTTTTGTGTAGTTCCTGTGATGCTCTTTTTAGGTTACTTTCATTTCCTCTCTACGATCTTTCCCTCTCAGACGAGAGATTGAGGCCACTTCCCTGAAGCTTGTTGGCTTGATCTTGTTCGCTCATGATCTTCCATCTAGTTCCATTCGTAACTGGTCCAGAAACTTAAGAGCAATGTATTGTACCTGTGTGAACGCAATCTGTTAGTACATTAAATGAAACTTGGCAATATTGCAAGACAACCATTAGGCCCTAGACCTTTCCACAGTCTTGATCTTGTGAATTTCAGTGTTCTTATTTTCAGACATGCAGTTGTCTTAAGAGTAAAAACAGACATGTTTGATGTCGCATCTCATTTCCTCATGAGTCTTTCCTGAAATATATCATTTTCATTTATTAGATGGAGTTTTAAATCGAAATTATTTTATATTCATGCCATTTAAAAAATAAAAATAACGTCAAAGATTCTGTTTGCTGGATGAAATAAATTTCTGTTCAGTTTT
Source organism: Schizothorax lantsangensis (assembly GCA_027422415.1). Taxonomy (NCBI): domain Eukaryota; kingdom Metazoa; phylum Chordata; class Actinopteri; order Cypriniformes; family Cyprinidae; genus Schizothorax; species Schizothorax lantsangensis. The sequence continues at coordinate 10,023,591 of CM049840.1, forward strand.
TTGGCTTGTGATTGGATTTTCACCCTTTTTTTGGTGGCTGAAATTTCAGTCCTTTATGTACACTGCCATTTTGGATCAGTAAGATTTGTAATGTTTTTTTTAAAGATGTTTCTTATGCTCATCAAGGCTGCATCTATTTGATCAAAAATACAGAAACTGTAATTTTGTGAAATATTATTGCAATTTAAAATAACAGTTTTCTATTTTAATATACTTGTGAAGCAAAGCTGAATTTTCAGCATCATTACTCCAGTCTTCAGTGTCACATGATCCTTCAGAAAACATTCTAATATGCTGATTTATAGTCAATGTTGGAAACATTTGTGCTGCTTAATATTTTTGGGACCTGTGATAATTTTTTTTCAGGACTCTTTGATAAATAAAAAGTTAAAAAAGAACAGTGTTTACTCAAAATAGAAATGTTGTGTTACAATATACACTACTATTCAAACGTTTGGGGTCAGTAAACTTTTTTCTTTCTTTTTATTTAAAGAATTTAATACTTTTATTCAGCAAGGATTTGTTAAATAGATAAAAAGTGATAGTAAAGACTTACATTGTTAGAAAAGATTTCTATTTTGAATAAATGCTGTTCTTTTTAACTTTTTTTTATTCATCGAAGAATCAAAGAAAAAAGCATCACAGGTTCCAAACAATATGAAGCAGCACAACACTTTCAACCCTCATAATAAATCTGCATATTAGAATGATTTCTGAAGGGTCATGAGACACTGAAGACTGGAATAATGATGCTGAAAATTCAGCTTTACATAACAGGAATAAATTACATTGTAAAGTATATTAAAATAGGAAACCAATTTTAGAAATTGCAATAATATTTCACAATATTAGAGTTTTTTTTCTGTATTTTTAATCAAATAAATACAGCCTTGATGAGCAGAAGAGACTCCATTTAAAAAAAAAATAAAAAAACTTTTGAACGGTGGTGTATGTATTATTTATTTATGCATTAGAGTAGGCTATTGAGAATTAAAATGCAGAAAATCTTAATTTTAATGTAATCCAAGTTTGATGTAATGTTAAAATAATTATCATCGGCAATGAAATCACTTTCTTTTGACTGTCTTTGTGAAAGTCTCTCTACCGTGTGGCCTTTAGTGCAGATAAACCATCATGCGTGAGAAATATGTTTGCTGTACGTGTGGTTGGGTAAATGATCAGATCCAAGCTTGATGCAGACAGTTAGCGAGATCACGCTCTCTGTAAATAAATAAATGATGGCCATCTGTAGCTTTCACTCCTGATTGAAGCCGCTGAGTGGATGGTGTCAATCTCATCATTGACTTTTGGGTTTAGCTGAGCGCTGTTAGCGCCCTATTATGTTTTAAGTATGCACCAGGGAGAGGACTGCACAATCAATTCTCTCTGTATTTCTCTTTGTGGCTTTGTTGCTGCACTGAAAGCGTCCTGTAAACCGCCCAACACGTCGTCTTCTCGTCTTCTGCCTGTGCACCCACTTAATTCCAGTTATGAACACGCCAAATTGTATGTGTGAGTCAAAAAAAGACAATCATTGTTTGCAAAAATGGTAAGGAGTATGAAGTTTAAATGTTAGGACAGAGATTGCATTAGCCCAAAATGACTTTTATTTCACATCTTGATTTAAAATGATCCGTCAATGTTTGCATGCATGAAAACTGGTGTATTTCTGAACTACTTGCAGCAGGTATAATTTGTCCTACATTGGGACTGTTAGATTAGTAGGATGGCTGTATTTCGCATACATTCTTCACAAACAAAATTACAAAGTAAAAGTGAACCACAAAGGTGCTAACCATATGCTAAAACCACATATGGAAGCCACCGGCAGGGTTTTCTGTGATCGTGTGTTGCCATATAGAGTGGAAATGGGCATCAGCTTGGACATTTAGTGGATATTCCCACATTGTAATGCTCCCAGTCCATTTTTGGTCAATGGTCCATCCCTTGTCGTCAGACTTCTTCTTTCTGTCCTCTTCCTTTGGTTGTCTACCCATCAATCTTTGCAGCGGAAGGATGTTGCATGCTCTGTTTCCTCCAAACCACAGTTTTGAGTCTGTTCTCTGGTAGATATTTGGTCCCCACCTACCCACTCACATTTGACTGCTGTTGAAAAGGATGTTGGCCAATGCAGAGAATATGAATACAGGCACCATGCTTTCCTTTTGGAACAAATTGAATTGAAAGCTGGTCTGTTGTGACCGTCTCAACATAATGTGATGCTTAGGGATGCACGATATATGTTATCAATTATCAGCTAATATTATGGGTTATTGTAAAGATTATAATATTTTATACTGATTTATCACTTAATTTTACGTAAATATATTAATTAAATCAGGATCTTTCCATATTAGATATCTATCAGCCAATATTTTAGTTTTTTTAGATATTGTCTTTCATCTACAGCAGGGGTGTCAAACTCAGTTCCTGGAGGGCCGGAGCCCTGCAGAGTTTAGATCAGGGGTCACCAAGTTCGGTCCTGGAGGGCCGGTGTCCCTGCAGAGTTTAGCTCCAACCCTAATTCAACACCTGAAGCAGCTAAACAAGGTCTTACTTGGTATACTAATCAGGCAGGTGTCATTTAGGCTTCTTTGAAAACTAATTAAACATGATCCAGTTTGTCATTTAGGCTTCTTTGAAAACTACATGGTTTGTGTGTTTGAGCAGGGTTGGAACTAAACTCTGCAGGGCTGCGGCGCTCCAGGAGCTGAGTTTGACACCCCTGATCTACAGCTAAATTAAAGAGATAATGTTGGATTACAGCAAAGATTTAACCCTTTACAAGCACTTTTTTTTTTTGAGTAGTCTTCACATTTAGAGGTCTCTTTTTTTTTTTTTTTTTTTTTTGCAGACAATTATTAAAACAAACAACTAAAACAATAAATGTTTCTGTTTAGCATTATTGTTATTTTTATTATTATTATTAATCAATTTTTTTCAGTTTATCCATATTGGATATTTATCAGCCATGTTGGATATTTGTTCTTCCTATTTTTAGATTTTTACTTACATTTGCTTTCATCTACAGATAACTTAAAGGGAAAGTATTCGATTTCAGAGATTTAGGAGCACTATTTTATGAGAATGTTTCCATTTAGAGGACTTGCTCATTGCTCTTGGTGAATGTTTTTCTCAGAATTTATATTTTCCAACAGCATTGTTTATGGACATTTTTATGGACATAAATTTCACATTTTGTTGTTTAAATTAGGAGCTGCAATACTGGACAAAGATAAAACTCTTTTTCATGCATTTTGCATTAGTTTTTGACTGGAATTGAGTATGTAATACTTTGTACCTTTAATCAGATTGCTGGTTGTCTGAAGCCTAAACTGAAAAAACCTCAGTCCACATACACATTTATCATCCAATCAAATTCAAACACCTCACCACACACTTTTTTCCCATCTTCACACATGTTGTGATGCTAAAATAAGATAAGTGACCAGAATGCAGGTGGTTAGTGCTGGGCCTTAGCATGATTACTCTTGCATTACACTTTCACACAGATGTTTGAACTCTTCAGTGCTGCTGTGATGTTTTGGCTAAAATACTCATTTGCTTGTGATAACTCGGCAGGATCCTGTTATGCGTAACAGAATAATGCTGTATGCAGATTATAGTTTAATGCAATAATGTACAATTACAGCGGGATAATGAGTCATGTTTAATCAATATTAATCGTCTTCTCTTCTATCCACAGGTATTAAATGAAGAGTGCGATCAGAACTGGTATAAGGCAGAATTAAACGGCAAAGACGGTTTCATTCCTAAAAACTACATCGAGATGAAGGCACATCTGTAAGTATACTAAGATATTTTGGCCGCCACAGCCTGACTTCCCTTTACACCTCTTTCAAAGCACCATGAGATCATTCACAGCTTTAAAGATGAAGTGTGTGTCATTTCTGTGCCACTAGTATCACCAAACTAAATGACACACAGTTCCTCTTTTTCCACCTTGTGAAATATTGCTCGATTTGTTTTTCTTCAGAATCATTTTTCTTCAGAATTTTCTGTTTAAGTGACTTTGCTGAATCGTGAGAGTCATTTCCTTGGTGTACAGCTCTTTCAGGCTTACAGAGAATTGAATAAACTCAATCTAACACCTCTCTGACATGACTTCACTTCCCTAACCTGGGAAAAACTCCTCTGCTCTGTGTTTCCCATCATCGCAGACATCTGTTTTACGAATCTGTCAGTATTATTGAGGAGATTTACTATAATCATGTTTGGAAATCTTTGAACAGAGCTGTGTACAGCTGTTATAAAACAAGGGAGTGAGGGACTCAAGTATCGTGCAAGAATTCAATTTGGCATCAGAAGCAAAATGAAAGCCAAAATGAAGAGATGGTGTTAGTTTATTACATCATTCAAAATTGTCATATTTATGTATCAGAATAGCTCAAAATAACACACAGACCAGTGAATCAGTGTTTTGAACTGATTCCCGGACTTTCAAACCCTGCCATTCTGCCCTAGTGTCAGTTTCAAAATGTAATAACAGCATTGGCTAATGGATATTGCACAGTTTATATATCAAATTAATTATTTTATATAGCAGAAACGGGGATTTTGTTAATATGTATGTTAGGGGTGTGCGATATTGACAAAAAATAATATCTCGACATTTTCTGGGATTACGATAACGATATTTTGCTGTATGTTATTGTGCTGGTACCTTAAGGACTGTCGTGGACAGCCGGCTCCTAAAGCTTTTGATATTCTTCATATTCTGTGTGGTGGTCCGTTCACACTGATAGAAATTAATCTTTTCCAATAAGTTTAAACTGATTTTTAAATTTTATGGGCATTTTTACCTTTATAAAGCCCTTTTTTCTAAAAGATTACATTACCTTTTGAGTCAAATTCTTACATTTAATCAGTGAATTAGAATAATAAGACATTTGGGCTGTTACCAAGCAAATGAAATCAGTATAAACTAAATTCATCTTCGCAGTGCAGAGAAAACACAGACGCTGCATCTGAAGTGGCATTTAGATGTGTTTACACACTGTTTAATGCAGGACATGAACACTTTAACCTGCAGTTACAAATGCAGAAATAATGTTTTGATATATTAAACAAAACATTGAATACTGATATTTGACATTATTTAAGTAATAAAAAAGAAACTTTGAATGTGAAATTAAAACCTCCAGTAGGTGACAGCAAGTCACTGTTAATAAGTGAGTCACTGCGATTGAACCAAATCATTTAAACGGTTGATTCATTCAGGAACGAATCATATCGTTATGTTGCTCAGAGATGCAAAACAGTGCTGTAGCTGTGTTTGGAATGATTTTTGTCATCGAAATAGCGCAAAAACAGAAAATATGGTGTCTAAAACATAAGTCTCTTAATATTAACTTCTTGTTTATTGAACTGTTGTAATCATGGTAATTGTTGGAGAAAAAATGGCACTCTTCGTGTGAAATTGATTAACTATATGAAGTGGAATAAATATATACATTTTCTGCCCCCATGTCTTGAATTTGTGATCATTCTACATGTATTTTAATAGACTGAATCAAGGGTGTTTTGAATGGTTTTTGCAAAATACTCAAATCGCACATCGTTAAAACAACAATTACGATATTATCGCAGATGATATATATTATTGCACACCCCTAATGTATGTACACTATTGTCTTATGCTCACCAAGGCTACAATTATTTGATACAATAAACTAACAACAATATTATGAAATATAATTACAATTTCAAATAACTGTTTCTATTTTAATATATTTTAAAATGGTATTTATTCCTGTGAAGACAACACTGAATTTTCAGCATCATTACTCCAGTCTTCAGTGTCACATGATCCGTCAGAAATATTCTACAAGCTATATATCTTATATGCTGATTTGCTGCTCAAAAAACATGAATTATTATTATCAATGTTGAAAACAGTTGTGCTGCTTAATATTTTTTGTGGAAACAGTGCTACTTTTTTCAGGATTCTTTAAAAAGTAGAAAGTTCTAAAGAACAGAATTTATTTGAAATGGAAATCTATTATAACATTAAAAATGTCTTTACTGTGACTTCACAATTTTCTTTTAAGTAAGTAAAGCGTAAAATAATTAGCTTTATCATTGATTAAACTAGATGTCCATTACATATTTAATTTGATTTGAATGAAAATATGAGGGTTGGAATAATAGTCTGTTCAGTGTGACTTTAAGGTTATTATATATTTTTTCCACTTTGAATGAGCAGTGGTTGACACTGGATCTCATTAATGACATATAAGCAGAAATTATTCTTATTTAAATCTTGTTTTATTGAAATGAAACTATTTACATCCAATTAAATGTGAGCATCTACTCCAAGGTCTGTAAGCACAGTGGTGACACTGGCTATCATTTATAATAGCACACAGTAATTAAACTTTAGCTTTGTCAGCTGTTTCTCATCTTCACAATTTAATGCATCTTTGCTGAATAAAATTATTGATAAAAAAATAAATCTTGCATTTCCCAAACTTTTGCATGGTAGCATATATATATATTTTTAAATCAACTAAAAACCCATTAAAATCAGTGCAATATTTAAGTTGCTTAATTTCTTATTTTAACTGTATGTTCGATAAAATATTAGCTTTCACAGCACACCAAGTGTACTTTAAGCCGACGGTCGGCCAACATCAGGCCGTCGGGGAGTGTCCGTCGGGCTAGTTTGTTTGATGTGTTCCACTCGTCGGCTCTCGTCAGGCTCACGTCGGCTGTAGTTTGCCGAATCGGCGTCGGACCGTCGGTGAGAGAGAGAACTCTGATTGGATGTTCAGTTTAGCGAACGAGTCCGTGCGCGAAAGTGATGAAAACGGGCAAGTAAATGAAGGCGGCACAGACAAAAGGCTGTTTTTTGATGTGACATGATCCAAGCATTCCAATATGTGAATGTTTTCATAACAACATGAGCTGCTTAAAATAATGAAAGTTATCAATGTTACTGATATTCAAAATGTTAAGCAAGCGCTGCTTCGTTTACATTTCGTATATCTGCGTTTATCGCGTATATCTTTGTTTCGGTTTCTCCGTTTGAATAACGAATATTTACTATTGATAGCTGCTGATATAGACAGCTAACTCCTCTCACGCAGGCGCAGAACGCACGTGTTCAGTTTGCAGTCGGATGAAGTCTGTGCGGTGTATTCACGTGCAGCTTTTTTGTCCGACGCAAGGTGACAACACCGTCGGCTTTCGTCGCCGCTAGTTCTTTGAAGTCAGCTTGGTGTGTACCAGGCTTTACACTGTGTCGGCCTTGAGGCTGTTGTGTGAGCTCTAATCTGAACACTTCAGGAATTACTTCTGGTCTCAGATCACAGATTCTCAGGTCTTTTCCTAATCTGCATTTTGCAGAATCTCTTATTTTCTGTCAGTTAACTTCCTGATGATTTTCGTGGGAATGCTTTGTTGCCCTTTTGATACCAAGCAGCTTGTTTGAGCTCAAAGTGTTTGTACATGTGAATGGTTTGGTTTGTTCCTCATTGGTCTCGATGCGAGTGAGATTCATTATTGACCTGTGTGCAGTAGCGAAGGCGGAAGGACAAATGAACGAATGAATAATTGACTAATATTTGCCTGAGAGAATTGAAAAACCCATGTAATGACACACAATGAGGCTCGAGAACATGATCCACCATTCAAAGTCCCTTTTCCTAAAATGAAAGTGTCAAGGTAAAATTAAGGCGTCCTGGGTGGTTTCTTTCGGGCCCAAGCCAAAATAGCTAACTTTATTTATTTTGCTTGAATAATCACTTTCAGATGGAAATATTTGAAGGCCACATTCCATTGTTTTAATTTAGTTTGATATTTAAAGTAATAAGTAATGTTTTAGATAAAGGAGCGTTAGTAATATTAGTTTTTCCTGTGGTGTGAGGCTCTTCATTATAATTAGTTCCTCTCTTTAACAGATAATTGAATATTGATCATTTGCGTCACTGGAACTAATTGTCGTCAGCGTTTTTGGACTTGCTTTTTGACATCCCAGAAAACAGTGGCTTTTTACCATCAGGTACACAAGACTGGCCAGGTTTATGGTAGGGGCCTCTTATCAGGACAGGCGATGTAAATGCCGTCCACGTGTTTGAGCGGAGAGAGACGGTTGTCCAGCGGGATGCGGCGAGTGGAATTTGCCCTCGAGTGCTTTAATGCCACTTCCTGGTCACATGCTCTTTGTATTTGTGTGTCTGTGGCTTGTGCCGTCCACATCAAAGCGGACAGGAGAGATTAGGCAGGTGCAGCGGAGACAGTCTGTGGTTTTATTCCTGGCCTTATGTAACAGACCCTCTGGGAGCAGAACTGTATTATAATTTCACATGATGTACTGTTTCAAGTAAGTATAGAGTAAAAGAATCATTGTTTAAACTAGATGTCCATTACATATTTAATTTGATTTGAATGAAAATATGACGGTTGGAATAATCGTCTGTACAGTGTGAATTTTTAAGGTTATTGTATTTTTTTTCAGATTATATTATATTATTTTCCACTTTGAATGAGCAGTAATTATGACACTGGATCTCATTAATGAAACATTAAAGACTAAATTATTCTTAAATTTAAATCATGTTTAAAGTACAGCAATTTACAGCAAAATATATCATTTTTATATTTTCTTTTATTATTATTTATTATTTTTAATCCACTGGAATTTGTGGGGGGGAGGTTGACTTAATGAATGAGCAGTAATTATGACATTGGATCTCATTAATGAAACGAGCAGAACTGTAAATCATTTTTGTTAAACTATTTTTACATTTAAATCTTAAATTAAAATACAACAATATTTTTTTAGTTTAACAAGTTTTAGTTTATCATTTTTAATCCACTGGAATTTTTTTGATCAAGACTTTGTGAATGATAGTAAATATACGAAATTGGATCTTATTAATGAAACAAGCAGAACTGTAAATCATTTGTAAAACTATTGACATTTAAATCTTGTTTTAAAAAATGCGTTTTTTTTTCTTCACTTTTTGAATAAGCAGTAATTACAACATCAGATCTCAATAATTCAACACAAGCAGAACTGTAAATCATTAAAAACTATTCTTACATTTAAATCTTGTTTAATAAAATGAAACTATTTACATCCAATTAAATGTGAGCAAGGTCTGTAAGCACAGTGGTGACACTGGCTATCATTTATAATAGCACACAGTAATTAAACTTTGGCTTTGTCAGCTGTTTCTCGTCTCTCCGGTAAATAAAGGGCTTCGGTTGTCAGGTTTGCTTAACCCAGTTCACCTCACCCTGCACACATCCACAAACAGGGACTTCAAACTTCAATTTCATTCAGTCAGCACATATATTGTTTTATGGTTAGCTTGTAACCAGCTTTCCTTTTTCACGGTTTAGCATGTTTTTGTTCACACAGATGCTGTAATGAAGCATTCTGTGCTGATCATCTGAACTTCTGTGTTTTGCTGATCTTCTAAATGTAGCTGATTTTTCTCTGCACTGCTTCTTTTTTTTTTTTTTTGATTGTCTGCGCTTATCTTTGCCAGTGTTAATTGCTCTCTCGGCTTTCCATCAGACAGAAAACTGGCATCTCATTTTCCTAAGCTGCTACTCTCAGCACCAGTGCTTTGCAAAAGATGTTTCCTCTTTCTATTCATCCACACTTCCATGTAAATCAGTGAAAATCATCTGATCTCTGTCCTCAGTATCACTTGTATAATACCATGTCTTATATAATGGTAACGTTCATGTCGGTGTGTGTTCACAGGTGGTTCTTCGGGAGAATCCCCAGGGCCAGAGCGGAGGAGGTCCTAAACAAACAGAGGCACGACGGAGCCTTCCTCATTAGAGAGAGCGAGAGCGCGCCTGGAGACTTCTCCCTGTCCGTCAAGTGCGTTGACACACATTAAATCTTCTTATTCCCAGAATAACTGCTGTGTGCACGGCAGGCTTCAAGTCAGAGTCCTGACCTGCCCAAGATCCAGCTCGTGAGGCTAGAAGCGTTTACATTCACATAGAGAGTGCTTCAGGTTCTACCTGTATTTCACCAATGAACAACCACTTAAACCATCAAAAAATCATATACATTTTTCATTCTCTCTCTCTCCCCACACATACACACGTGTGTGTGTGTGTATATAAATATCATATCATATACCATATTTAAATGTTTTCTGTTTTTAAGTAAATGCATAATTTTTTTTTATTCATCAAACTCCTGGAAAAAAATAGCACAGTCTGTAAAGCAGCACAACTGTTTTCAACACTGATAATAATAAGAAATGTTTCTTGAGCAGCAAATCATCATAATGATTTCTGAAGAATCATGTGACACTGAAGACTGGAGTAATGATGCTGACAATTTAGCTTTGCATCACATGAGTAAATTACATTTTATAATTTATTAAAATAGACAACATTTATTTTAAATTGTAATTATATTTCACAATATTACAGTATTTATTATATTTTGACCAAATAAATGCAGCCTTGGTGAACAAAATCTCGAAAGCTTGCTAACCCCAGACTTCTGTACAGTAATGCAGATACAAAGACAGGTAGCTTGAATGTCATCATGCGTCTCGTGTGAATCACATCTGTTCTGTTCTCTTCTCAATCAGATTTCTGATATAGACATCAGGGCAATCACACATTTCATCCCCCGTCTATCTTGTCCGTCTCGCCTGAGTTTGCATACATGTGTCAATATGTGCTCTGATCTCTGTTCACTTATATAACCTGCCGCCCAGTCTGCAACGTTTATTTATGAATCATGGCACAGGAGGAGTGCATTCTGTCTCTTTAGTATTAAATAAAGCTTGAAGTTGTCAGGCAGATTACAAAGTGTTGTGTTTATATTCAAGTCTTTTTTTGTCGTTGAAGGTTTGGCAATGATGTACAGCACTTCAAAGTGCTTCGTGACGGGGCTGGAAAGTACTTCCTGTGGGTCGTGAAGTTTAACTCTCTCAACGAGCTGGTGGACTATCACCGCACCACTTCCGTTTCCCGAAACCAACAGATATTTCTACGAGACATCGAGCAGGTGCCTCAGGTCTGTATGCTTGTTTTTACCTTTGTAAGCCTTAAAGTCTATGTGAATCACCGTTAGCTACACGTTTACTTCAGGGCTCCAGACTGCGCCTAAAACAGACGCATTTACGACCAAAAATGTTAATTTGCGAGTGATATTTTTGCTGAGATCACCACTGGCGACTATACAAATTTACATGTTATGATTTAAAAATTTGCATGTAATGCCTTTTTTATTTTTTTTCTTGCTTGTTTTGCAATCAAATCTTTTATGTTGAGTGAGACGATGCGCATCAAAGTTTTAGTGGAAAAAAAACCTTTCAAACAGTCGTCATCTCTGCCGAACACCAGCGGTGACGGCACACCTGCTAAACGCAGCTCCAGCTGTGGCGGCATGAGAGAGATCGAAAATGACGAAGACGTGTGAAGTAAAAGCGCAGAAAAGCAGTGTCTATTTCATGCACTTGAACAAACCACAACAGGTAAAGCTGACAGCTGTGTGGACATTAGCAATATCGTTAACAATTCTCGTTTACAATCGATACTAATATGGCTTCTTGTTATAAAGATGTTTATCTATATGCTGTGTTCCGTTAACGTGTGAACTTCATAATATTTGTTGCGCGCTTGCTGTCCAATAATCGCAATACGCTTTGTGCTTTGTTACCTTTTAATAAACAAAGTATCAGCTTTAAAATTCTGCCAAATTCATAACGAAATTCAAACAATAAATACGGTTTTGGCGCTCCTTAATGCGGCATGAGCGATTGATTTAGTACCTCAGTTCAAGCGGCGCGTGAACCAATCATATAATTCTCTTTACTACTATACCATGAAATATGAATGAATATCAAAAGATATAATACAAGATAGCTCACTGTACAACTTACTGAAATGTCTCACTCTCATGTAATCGCTTGTTTCAAACTGTGGAAAATGCGTAAAGCTTGTAAACAATGCTATGTGACAATACATTTACCTCAGAGTAACCATTCGGTGTCCATAAGCTCATCAGTCAGCTCGAAAAAATAACTGTGAAGAGGAGCATTTTGCTAAATATATGCGCTATCTTGCATATTCATGCTTTTTCACTTTACCTGTTGTCTACATGATATGAAACAATGCAAGAAGCTAAAGATGAAATTCAACACTTCCTATAAGATTGCATGTTACTAATGAAGAAAAACAGACTGGATGTATGCAAGACATGTGCCAACATTTATAAGATGCATTGAGGAGGAGCCCAAAGTACACTCAGTGGCCAACTGATAATGACATAGTTATGATACTGGCACAGATTCTGTGTAATAAACAATTATTTGTGACTGCATATAGTTCTCAATTTGGAAAAGACATTCAGTGGCCACTTTAAGTGAAACTTAAGCCCTAAACACACTGCACGATTTTCGGCTGTCCCAGACGAAAGATTGGCATCATGAAACAATCGTGGTGATTTCTGTGATCGTGGCTCCTAATCGGTGGTCCTGTGTCGTACAGTGAGAGAGGTTCAAAGATGGCGGTTTTCATGGTCTTGCGACCAAAGATAGTCTACGATACAGAATGATCATCGCACAGTGTGTTCGCTGGTACGATTCACGTTTACTGACCAACCAATAAAAATGTGACATGAAATCAACGCGGCGTGGCGCTAAAACACAAAACTGCTTACCTCAAGCTCTTATGCTGTCCTCTTTCACCGCTTCCACCTTTTTTCAGCACACATAAAAAAATACAACTGCTAAAGTGTGAATTATCAAGCTCTTTTTGTTTACTTGCGCATGCTGATGACGTTTAACTTGCATCGTAGCGTACGAGTCAACAGGTGTTTTCATCGTACAGTCTACACACGTCACACATTGTGACATGCAGTGATCTTATAGTACAGTGTGTCTCGGGCTTTAGTTCCCAGGACATCTGCAAGATGGATTCAAATGCTGATGCTGTAAGAGGAGGGGAGACAAACACATGACAGTATGACTGAAATGTTAAAGTGTTAAATAAATAAAAAATAAAACGTTTATTCTGTGGCACCTAAAAAAATATTTTGGTGCCTAATTTTGTTTCTTATAGGAGCCAATGGCTTGATCTTTTTGGTCTGGAGCCCTGACTTCTGTAATGTGACGCACTTCCTAGTGAAACAGGATATTTGGCCTAAGGGACATCCACAGAAAAGGAAACTAGATTCACGGGAAGAACAAGTTACTGTTTTGATTAAAGATTAATTAAAATTTTTCTTTGGAATAACCTGCACTAGAATAGTTGTTTACAGTAGCACTAAGAAAAAAGGCATGCTGTACACACTAAATGAAGCCGAAGAAAATATTTAAGAGTTTTTATTTGTATTTATCAGCAAATCAATTTATAATAGTGCATTTAACATTTTATTATTTAAAAAAAATAAAGCTTGTGAAATGCCAAACAGGAGATTGTCAACATTTTGAAGCGATCAGATGAATAAACTGCTCAATCATTTTTTCTTTTTTTCATTTGTTTAGAACAATCCAGAACTGATTTGTGGAAATTAATCCAACATCCTTCTCAATATTTTTGGTGGTTTTGGTGTCTGTGGTTTTTGCTTTTCTTATATTCCATAAGTTCACTTATATAACCATTCAAATGTTTGGCATCAATTCGATTTTTTTTTTTTTTTTTAAAGAAATGAATACTTGTATTCAGCTTGGATGCATTAAATTGATCAAAAAAGACTGCAAAGAAGATCTATAAGTGACATTTTGTATTTCCAATAAATGCTTTTCTACTCAAAGAATTCTGAAAAAAATGTATTGTGTTTTCCAACAGTATTAAGCAGCACAATTGTTTTCAACATTGATAATAATAAGAAATGTTTCTTGAGCAGCGAATCAGTATATTAGAATGATATCTGAAGGATCATGTGACTCTGAAGACTGGAGTAATGATGCTGAAAATACAGCTTTGATCACAGGAATAAATTACATTTGAAAATATATTCAAATAGAAAACTGTCATTTTAAATTGTAATAATACTTTACAATATTACCGTTTTTTTTCTGTATTTGTAATCAAATAAGTGCACCCTTGGTGAGCATAAGAGACTTTTCAAAAACATTTTAATAATCTTACAGACCCCAAGTTTTTGTACAGTAGTGTGTATACTAAACCATGGTGTTATTTACACGTGTCTGTTGTGCATCTGCAGCATCCAACATACGTGCAGGCCCTGTTCGACTTCGACCCTCAGGAGGACGGCGAGCTTGGCTTTAGACGCGGAGACTTCATTCAGGTCCTGGACAACTCTGACCCTAACTGGTGGAAGGGCGCCTGTCACGGCCAGACGGGCATGTTCCCACGCAACTACGTCACGCCTGTCAATCGGAACATGTAAAGGAAAAAACCAAGTGATTAGTGAATAAATTGTAATTAACGGCCCCTCACATTCACATACAATCAGACTACCCTACATCTCCCCGTCAACACCCGTAAAGTCCTGTGAAATTTAAAGCGGCACAGAAGAATGGAAATCATGACCGAAAACAAGGAGAGGAAAAAAAACGTAGCGGAGAGGCTGGACGTTTCCACCTCTGCCGTGGTGCCCGGGCGAAACTATTATTCCTGAGAATCGTGATGTCTTCATGAACGCTTGCAGTCCAGACTGAGCTGTTAGGGCGAAGGAAAGGCTGAATCCTAGCATAGTAAAACACATAAATTAAAACAACAATGATTCTGTCTGTAGATTCATCCTGCTGCTTCTGGCTTCTTTTCTAGTCTGCGAATAGAATTTGTTTTTTTTTTGGTTAATTTTTTTGTTTTTTGTTTTGGCTGCATGTTTAAATCTCTTTATAATAGTAAATCCTGAAGCTGTTTTTAAAAAGAAAAAAAAATACATTCTAAAAATATATAAAAATGTAAGCGTAAAAATTTGCAAACGCATTGTACATCTGGGCTGTGGAAAAAAAAATCACCTATAGAGAGAATCCATTTTTTTAAGAATATATATATTATATATTTGTATGTGTCTGTCTGTTTTACCTTTTCAACACTTTTTTTTTTTTCTTTTTCCAATTGTAAATTATGTTAATTTTTTTGTGGGAGGACAGGTGAAACTGAGTGGCTCTGAGACATGCTAATTTTATGAGCATCTCAGATGTAACACCGTGTTATTTAACTCGTCATGTATTCTATTTGACATCATTCTTGTTTTAGAACCAATAGTGGAGCGGATCCTTGTTGATAGCGATTCATCGCCGAGGAGCTTCCGATCGTGCAGGAGTTGATCTAATGTGAAAAACCAGACGGCTAGCCACCATTTTAAGCCAATGTATTTATTGCAGCCACTTTTTATTTGTCTTGGGATGTGAATGTAGCCGACATCCCTCTCCTCACGTGGGACGTCAGATTGGAGTTGCATGATTTCAGTTCACGGTGTCCATGTCGAAAAGCTGTTCACGTAACTAAACGATTTAAAATCATGAGATTTGGTGTGGAAAAGCTGGCAGATGCCAGTTAAGCCAGTAAGAAGTAAGAAACCAGAGAGTTTTGTTATATTTGAGTTGTCACATTGACTAATGTGATGCCTTCTGTTTGTTTTTTTTTGTTTCTCTTACCTCTTTTGTCTTTTCAGTGTTGTATGTTTTAGCTCTTACGTATTTTGTTTCCTCCACGTGTATTATTGACCCCCTCCTTCTGTTTTTTTTTGTTTCTGTGATGTTTTTTTGTTCTCTCTGGATTAGTGCCTTTTTCTCTGGTGTGTGACCGTGTCTCCGGCTTGCTGCTTTAGCCTGAGCATTGGGCTTCGTCAGACCCGCAGTGAGAATCATGAGAAATCTTTCTCCTGAACACACCTGCACACAGTCGCTCCTATTTAAATGTCTCGCCTTTTTCTTAACTTTTTTTTTTTTTGCCTTTTTCCTTGTTTCTTTTGAATAAAAAAAAAAGAAAACCTGTGTTGTGTCAGATGCTTTATTTTGTGTGAATGTATTTTCTAGCTTCATATCATATACTGCATTTTCCTTTTGTCAATGCAGGTTTAGAAGAGAAACATAATATTCTTGTGCTTCAGCACTTACTGTTGCTGTAACATGTTTGCACACTTAAGTCACAATTAAAATTGTCTGGATGTGTACTGGATGCTGATACACTGAGAAGAACAGTGATTTGTTTTACACTAAAATAATACTGTCACTCATATTGATTACATCATATTAATAAAGTTACGTTTTTTGTTTGTTTGTTTATGGATTGGCCCTATTCACGTAAAGGAATAGTTCACCCAAAAACAAAAAATTGCTGAAAATATACTCCGGTCATCCAATATGTAGATGCGTTTCTTTCTTCATCTGAACAGATTTGGAGAAATGTAGCATCACTTGCTCACTAATGGATCCTCTGCAGTGAATGGGTGCCGTCAGAAGGAGAGTACAGTGTATAGGCATATATATATATATATATATATACAGGTGCTGGTCATATAATTAGAATATCATCAAAAAGTTGATTTATTTCACTAATTCCATTCAAAAAGTGAAACTTGTATAATGTATACATTCATTCCACGCAGACTGATATATTTCAAGTGTTTATTTCTTTTAATTTTGATGATTATAAGTGACAACTAATGAAAACCCCAAATTCAGTATCTCAGAAAATTAGAATATTACTTAAGACCAATACAAAGAAAGGATTTTTAGAAATCTTGGCCAACTGAAAAGTATGAACATGAAAAGTATGAGCATGTACAGCACTCAATACTTAGTTGGGGCTCCTTTTGCCTGAATTACTGCAGCAATGCGGCGTGGCATGGAGTCGATCAGTCTGTGGCACTGCTCAGGTGTTATGAGAGCCCAGGTTGCTCTGATAGTGGCCTTCAGCTCTTCTGCATTATTGGGTCTGGCATATCACATCTTCCTCTTCACAATACCCCATAGATTTTCTATGGGGTTAAGGTCAGGCGAGATTGCTGGCCAATTAAGAACAGGGATACCATGGTCCTTAAACCAGGTACTGGTAGCTTTGGCACTGTGTGCAGGTGCCAAGTCCTGTTGGAAAATGAAATCTGCATCTCCATAAAGTTGGTCAGCAGCAGGAAGCATGAAGTGCTCTAAAACTTCCTGGTATATGGCTGTGTTGACCTTGGACCTCAGAAAACACAGTGGACCAACACCAGCAGACAACATGGCACCCCAAACCATTCACTGACTGGAAACTTTACACTGGACCTCAAGCAACGTGGATTCTGTGCCTCTCCTCTCTTCCTCCAGACTCTGGGACCCTGATTTCCAAAGGAAATGCAAAATTTACTTTCATCAGAGAACATAACTTTGGACCACTCAGCAGCAGTCCAGTCCTTTTTGTCTTTAGCCCAGGTGAGACGCTTCTGACGCTGTCTGTTGTTCAAGAGTGGCTTGACACAAGGAATGCGACAGCTGAAACCCATGTCTTGCATACGTCTGTGCGTAGTGGTTCTTGAAGCACTGGCTCCAGCTGCAGTCCACTCTTTGTGAATCTCCCCCACATTTTTGAATGGGTTTTGTTTCACAATCCTCTCCAGGGTGCGGTTATCCCTATTGCTTGTACACTTTTTCTACCACATCTTTTCCTTCCCTTCGCCTCTCTATTAATTTGCTTGGACACAGCTCTGTGAACAGCCAGCCTCTTTTGCAATGACCTTTTGTGTCTTGCCCTCCTTGTGCAAGGTGTCAATGGTCGTCTTTTGGACAACTGTCAAGTCAGCAGTCTTCCCCATGATTGTGTAGCCTACAGAACTAGACTGAGAGACCATTTAAAGGCCTTTGCAGGTGTTTTGAGTTAATTAGCGGATTAGAGTGTGGCACCAGGTGTCTTCAATATTGAACCTTTTCACAATATTCTAATTTTCTGAGATACTGAATTTGGGGTTTTCATTATTTGTCACTTATAATCATCAAAATTAAAAGAAATAAACACTTGAAATATATCAGTCTGTGTGGAATGAATGTATACATTATACAAGTTTCACTTTTTGAATGGAATTAGTGAAATAAATCAACTTTTTGATGATATTCTAATTATATGACCAGCACCTGTATATATAACCTTTAAATACAAGTTTCAAAATCATTCTGAAAGTACACTTCTTTTCCACGCTCCCCAAAAACGTTGTTCTGAAAGTATGTAGGTAGGTTTGGTGAGTGGGTACGAAATACCGCGAAAAGGGCGGATTGCTTTACTGCAGCAACAAATGCACGTGTACAGCTATCCACCGTTATTACGAAAGTGATATTTTACAACAGTTAATTCCTCTCATTTAACTGTACTGTCTCCAAAGTCACAAAAATATACAAAATTACAAATAGTTGCTGTGAAGCAGAAAAAGAGTGTGGGGATATAAAGGCATTATCCAGTGCACAGTGAACCAAACAGACAGTCCCCATCATGTTCAGAAGCACTTGAACTTATGAAGACCTGTTCACTGCAGCACTTCTGTAGCCCGGTACGAAGTCTGAAGTAGTCAGGCTAGCACTTCTGCAGCTCTTGGCCATAATGAAAGGTTATTTCATCACACTTCGCCGAACACTTCCTGCTGAGGGTGACATACAGGGCATCTGTGATTCACACTGTCTATGGTGCAGTCGCAGCCCTTCTGGCTATAGATTGGTTAGTTAAAGGAAGTTATCGGCGCTGTTATTAGATTTGTAAAACGGTTAAGCCAGTGAACTTTGCTGCCAACAGCCATTTAACCTGCAGCCTTTGCGATTTTACGTGATGTCCGTGAGCTTTAATATAATTGTAGTGGATGTGTATGTTCAGCTTGTATAGCAACTATATTGCTTCTCAGAATATACGCTGGTAAGACAGACTGGGGAAGATTTGTGGTGTTCTTGAGATGAACTCTTCTGAGAATATAGTGATTAAGGCTCAAAAGTGAACTGACATTATATGTATTGATTAAACTTCTGGGATGTCCTGCTTTGTTGGCCATTTATATGTCAAAAAGTCACCAAATCGAATAAAACTACACTTCAACTGAAGATCCAACGTGATAAATTAAAGCTCTAAAATCAATTTTCTGAGTATTTAAGAAACATGGCGATAGTTAAAGCATTTTAAATCACACATGCGGAGGATGACATGAAGTTTCAGGTAGACATTCAATTGCAATAAATCTGTGTTCGAGTCTAAAACGGGTCAACATGACCCACAAAAGCACAGAAAAGCCAAACTAATTTAAAGTTCACAGTTTGCCTTTAAAATTAAGCATCACATTTGGACTGAAGAGAAGGAGTCATCAATATACAACCAATCATTTTTATTTATTTCGCTTTCAAAAAGGAATTTAAACAGTTCTTACAATGAAAACCCTACACTACCATTCAAAAGTCTCGTGCTCTCAAAACCTGCATTTATTTGATCAAAAATACAGTAATATTGTGAAATGTTATTACAATTTCAAATAACAATTTTCTATCTTAATGTTCTTTGAGATGTAGTTTATTACTGTGATGTAAAGCTGAATTTTCACATAATCCATCAGAAAAAATCCTTAAAAATAAAATAAAGCCAATTCTGATTCTGAGAAATCATTCTAATATGCTGATTTGCTGCTCGAGAAACATTTATTATTATCAATGTTGAAAACAGTTGTGATGCATAGTATCCATGATACATTTTTTCCCAGGATTCTTTGATGAATAGAAAGTTTAAAAGAACAACATTTATTTGAAATAGAAATCTTTTGTAACATTGTAAATGTCTTTACGGTCAATTTAATGTGTCCTTCCTGAATAAATGTATTAATTTCTTTCAAAAAAGAAAACTTATTGACCCCAAATTTTTTACAGGTCATGTCAATAACTATTAACCACACTATTTCTACCAAGCTTTTCTTGGCTGCATGATCTTAAAATAAAACTCAGTCTGGACCTGTCCAGATATATTACATAATGATTACCGAACAGAGCAGACAGAAGCCATGGAGTCACCTGTCTCCTTCCTCCTGATAGCACGGGCTCCGTGTGCAGGACACACACATGTGTTAGGGTCACAGCAGGTCATCCAGTATCTTGGAAGGCAAAGTGTTCAAAGGCAGTTTCCGAATTGTGTGATGCCATGGGGTGAGACAAAGAAAACCCTGTTGGTTTTTCAGCTGCACCCGATGCAAATGTGTTCCAATGCAAACACTGATCTCTGGAACATTGACTTTCCATATCATACACATTTATCTTACATGTCAGCTTGCTGTTCCTTTTGTTTTGCCACCTCTCTTTCCTTCCAAAACAGTCAGATGATGGTTGGATGGAGAAAAAAAAAAGATATCTTTGGTGTTAACAAAAGAAAAAATAAGCAATTTAGTCACCATCATGTTGTTTCAGTTTTTTTTATTAGGCCTAGACAAAAAGATGCTATGACAGTCTGGTGCTCTGACTAACATCTTTATATTCCACAGAAGAAAGAAAGAAATGCAGTTTGGAATGACATGAGGGTGAGTAAATGATGACTATTTGGACAGTTTGCTGATATAAATTCAGATATAAACATTGAAACCCAAAATAAGAAATATGAACCATGATCTTAAGATTGAGTTCCACGGATTTAACGCAGTAAAATGATACGAAGGCTCCACCTGCTGGCAACTGAAATGTTGTCCTATTTTTTCCATAACAGCTACAAATAGTCAAATCTGATGTTCTTAAATGCGCAGTTTCACTGTGCAAGCAAGCAGCGAGTAGTTTTAAGGATCGTATTACTGCTAAAAAAAAAACATTTTAAATTAAATTATTTATACATAACGTACATTTTCAATTAAAATTAAATATGATATTTATGAATGAGACTGCGCATACAAAGAATTTGTTTTAGTGTCACAAGCTTACAGTGCACAGAGACAACAGCAACACAGACAATAAAAGTAAGATGAGAATAAAAATACACATAGGTAAATATAAATAAACAAAAATAGAAAAATAAATAGAAAAATAAAATAAATTGTATGTACAGTTGTGCTATAAATAGAATAATATAGGAATAGAATAGAATGAGATGTAGGGATGTACTAGGATGTGGGGTGGTAATAGATAAATATAAGGTTATTGCACGTATTTTTATTGCTTGATGGGGGGGGGGACATTTAACTGTTCATTAGGGAGATTGCCTGGGGGAAGAATCTGTTCTTGTGCCTGGCTGTCCTGGTATTTGGGGCTCTGTAGCGCCGGCCAGATGGCAAAAGTTCAAAAGGGAGATGGCTTGAATGTGAGGGATCCAGAGTGATTTTCTGAGCCCTTTTCCTCACTCTGGATGTATACAGTTCTTGAAGGGTGGGCAGGCAGGGGAGCACCAATAATCCTCTCAGCAGTCCGGACCATTCTCTGTAGTCTTCTGATGTCTGATTTTGTAGCCGAGCCAAACCAGACAGTTATCGAAGTGCACAGAACAGACTCGATGACGGCAGAGTAGAACTGTTTCAGCAGCTCCTGTGGCAGGTTAAACTTCCTCAGCTGGCGAAGGAAGTACAACCTCTGCTGGGCCTTTTTGACAATGGAGTCGATGTGAGTGTCCCACTTCAGGTCCTGAGAGATGGTGGTTCCCAGGAATCTGAATGACTCCACTGCAGTCACAGTGCTGTTCATGATGGTGAGTGGGGGGAAGATAAGTCCTGGATGAGGCCGATGAGTGTGGTGTCATCTGTGAACTTCAGGAGCTTGACAGAGGGGTCTTTAGAGGTGCAGTCATTGGTGCAGAGGAAGAAGAGCAGTGGGGAGAGAACACAGCCCTGAGGAGCGGCTGAGGTGGTGCGGCTGTTTGACATGAACTTCCCCAGTCCAGTGATCTGTTGAAGATCTGTGAAAAGATAATAATAATAATAACAAAAAATAAATAGATAAACAAACAAAAATAACTAAAATTACACATATTATCTGCTTGCTACCAAATATGTTTATTCAAAAAAGCTTAAATCCAGCATCATTTATATAATACAAAGGAATATAAATAGGGAATATATAAACTAATTGAAATAATTACATATATAATAATCTTTCTACCACAAATAGTTTAATATTAAGAATAGAAATATATACATGAAAATTACACACACATATATTGAAAAAAAAAAAATATAATAACAATACTAATAATACTTACATAATAATAACAATAAACTTTCAAATCTGACCTTTATATAATAAAAATGATGTATGTAAATACAAATTTAAATAACTACCTAATAATAATAATAATAATATAAACTTACTTCCACAAATAATTTATTCCAAAAGCTGAACAAAACAACAAAATATTGGTAATTCTAACCTTAAGCTCATAGTTTTTAATAGAATATCCGGTCGGGCGGTCGCATACAGCTCAATACGACAAGCGACAGACCGGAAGTCATTCATTTCGAATGGAGAGTAGTGCGGGAGCTGCGATCATATGCGTACGCGGAAAACTCGGATCCGACTTGAGCTGCGGATGCGTTAAACTATCTGAACTTCTGCGGCTAGACCGTATGCGACCGCCCGACCGGATGTGATGTATTCTATTAAAAACTATGAGCGTCAGGTTAGAATTACCAATATTTTGTTCACTTTAACATTATTCTTTAAAAAGTATTTCTGTAAAATGGTGCTTTAGAATAATATGGCAGAAATAATTATTTTATTATTTACAATGATTAGCCCCATAAAACCTACTATGTTTTTATTTTGGGGGTCATTTGTGATGATACATTCATACATTAATAATTCAAATCATTAATTTTACCATGGTGAATATGCCGAGGTAACGGTTGCTGCACGAGCAGTTTGAAAGTACTGTGCGACTGCCACTAGAGGGACAAATGCGACAGTCGCGTGCAGTGGAAAGACGGCTTATTGTTAAGACTTGTGTTAGGAATTAGTTCGAAAGTGTTAGGACTTATTTAGAATGTTAGGAATTGTAACAAATCGTTAGGATTGTATAGTGAAACTGTGTTAATGCAAAAACTAATAAATTTCGTAGTCGGCAGGATTCGAACCTGCGCGGGGAGACCCCAATGGATTTCTAGTCCATCGCCTTAACCACTCGGCCACGACTACCTGAGACTCATATGCCTTTGAGGAGATTTTTGTATGAAAATGCCGTGAATATTGATGAGATATGATTACTTTTGTTGTAGCGAGTTTCATTAACACGGTTCAGAAGAATAGTTGCTTCACGCGACACACTCAGGAAGAACACAAAGAAGCTCGAGCGCAGCGCGGCGTGCTTGTTACCTCATAACCGCTTTAAGATTGAGAACGACTGTCGCTCAAATTCACACACACCGCTCACGCACTATATGAAGCTTCAGACAGATTTTACTAGGTATATATGTTTTCACTCCTGACAATCCCAAGCTAGCCATCAGAGGTCACTGTCACTCCAGTATTGATCAGCACTGGTCTCTGGTCAGATTGTTGTGAACAGCTTCAATCTGTGCAGTGGCTGTTTTTATGTATAGTGCTTCTTCTTCAAGACCTGTGTGTTTTGGATTAGTTTTAGCAGGTCTGTATGTTGGATTTCCTTTTTTTCCCCTGTATTTTGATCTTGATATTTTGGGATTCTGACAAGGCCTCTGCATGGCAAATTCTGCCACTTTCTTGATCACTTTTATATAAACAAGCCCGTGGCTCGGCCTGCATGCATATGCAGGTACTGTAAATACAAAAAAAGTATGCTTTTTGAAGAGTTAATGACTATATGAGGTTCCCCGGGCTTTTATGTTGGGCAAAATGATAATTGTGAAAGAGGTAAGAGCATAAAAATGAAGGTCAGAGGAACTGAAGTGTTGATGTTTCACAATGTTGTTTGTTTACAGTAAACAAAGACATCAGATAAAAGTATTTTTATTATTTAGTTTGATATGACTTTTGAGACCTCCAAAAAGACGGCTGACGTTCTTGAAAAAAAAAAACTGTGTTGGCATAGGCCTAATCTTGTATTACATTAAAAAAAAAAACATAAGTGAAACAATTTTGCTTTCAAGTTCAAGTTTTTATTTGTCACATACACGACTATACAGAGAGTGTATAACCAGCAGTGAAATGAGAGTCAGGTCCGCTCCATGGACAGTGCAAATATTGTAGAATACAACACAAGTATGCATAAAAATAAAATGAATAAAAAATAAGATATAAAGCACAGAATATAAAGTATAAAAGAATGTGCATGACAGTATGCTGTAGAATTAAATATTAAGATAAGCATGACTGTACGAGAGAGGAATGTGCACCAAATTTTCAAATATGTTGGAAAACTTTTATCTGACAAATCAAAGTAAGCTTTGCAGCTGACATACAGGAAGCCTTTCTGTTTCCATTTAACAAGAAAATCATAAAACTGTGTCAATTGTCTTAAAAACAAATAATAAACATACACAAACACACACTATTATTGCTTTTTAAAACCTGAAAATATGTTTGAAAACTTTTATTTTTGAAAAGTGTTGCATACAAGAAATTGTCTTCAAGGTGCAAGGAAAGTTTTTTTCAGTAGGCTACTTTTTTACTAAAAAATGCTTTTTTAAACATGAAACCAACATGAAAGAAAGAATAAACTGAAAGAAAGAAAGTAAGAAAGAATAAAAAGAAAGAAAGAAAAAAAAAAAAGAATAAAAAGGAAAAAAGAAAGAATGAAAGAAGAGATCAAAATAGGCTACTTTCGTCATGCGCACACACAAACAGTGCATAATTTATGGAAAATACGTGTTCTGTAATACCAATAAAAAAAACTACATGCTTGTTTTTATTCGCTGTGTGACTTAAATCTATCGGTTTCTGTCAAGCCTCCATCTCAATGAAGTTAACAAGCCGAGGAAAATGGAGAACAGATGACAAGAGCCGCTGCTCCGAAACAAGACTAAACCCGAGTCGTTTACACGCAGAAGCGCATTTTCACGCGCCCAAGAGCCTAAAGTCAGCAGCAGGCGCTCAGGAAGCGTGTTGACAAACCCGAGACGCAACAAACGTCGCGCTGAAGGAGGCGCGCGGAGAGTCGGAGCGCGGGTCACGTGACTCCCGCACAGGCCTGCTGTCTGTTGTCGGCGGACAGAGAGGAGGAAAGAACATGGCGGCTGCGAGCGAGCTCGAGCGGAGCGCCGACCCTTCGTCTTGAGCTTTCTCGCGTTAACCGAGACCGGGGCTCCGCGGGACTAGTGCATCTTCACCCAAGCGGGATCAACTTTGCGGTGGTGCCCGAAATTCCGGGTTCGGTGCGTGTAAAGTGCAGGCAAAACGTGAAACTGAGGAGAATAGGTTTTTATTCATAATGAGGGGGAGACGAGGCAGGCCGCCCAAAGCCCAGCTAACGCAGGAGCCCACAGCGGGGCCGGTGCGCGGTCTGAGACCCCGCCGGGGCTTGAGGGCAAAGCCGAGAGGGACCTGCGATGAAGATTATGTCACCCCTAAACGAGGGAGCCATCATCCTGCAACACGCGGCCGGAGGAAAGTGCGATCCGCGGTGTCGAGGGGCAGAGGAAGAGGCAGGGGGACGGCCAGAGGCAGGGGGCGGCGGAGCGCCGCGAGCGGGGTGGTTTACGACGACCACGAGAGCGACGAGGAGGATGAAGACGCGGTCAGCCTGAGATCTGAAGAGGAAGAGTACATGGAGGAGCCTCTGACGGACGAAGAGCAGGAGGAAGAAGAAGAAGAGGAGGAGGCCAACGACGAGTCCGATTACCTGGAGGAGCTGGACGATTTGGAGGAAGACGATGCCAGTTTCTGCACGGAGAGCAGCCACGGCAGCAACACAGGTACGGGACACCTCGCGACCTCGCGACCGACCGATCCGTGAATCACGATGAGCGCGGGGTCCGACTCAAACGATCGCTCTTTTGTTGCGCTAAACGCTCAAAATGGATCCTGGTGCTCCTCTGTGCTGGCAAAGGCCGCGGGGTTAGCAGTTAGCTTGAGCGCGGTAGACGTTTATTGTGATCAAATTGCAACCGCGGGCTGTTTTTAGCATAAAAGGAGATTTATAATTAAGCACTGAACCTAAAAGTCGCGTCTTCTCATTGTGCGAAAGCAAAGCCGTTTTGAATATCAACAAAAAGCTCGGTTTACCGTTCAATTGTGTAACGTTATTTGCTAACGTTAGCCTGTTAGCGTATTAAATCCAGACACACTCTGAATTGTGTTTTAAATGTAAACATCACTAAATCATGCGTTCTTGTTGTATGATTGCACTTTTATTGAGGTTAGACTGTAAAGGGAACACTTTTTAGTCTCACACATGAGCACAACAAAAGTTAGTTTGCCCATCATTTTGCTAATTGATTTCGAGCTGATAAGATACATTATTAATAAAATGATCAGAATATTCCGTAAACTTTCATTAAAGCGCCGCCGAATCTTATATTGGAGTGTCTTACTATCCACCCTCATTAGCATGAGCGTGTGGCAGTCTGACTGGTGTTTAGGAGCGGAGCGCGGCTAATGACAGGGCAGCATGCGGCCGGTTGTTTTGAAATCCAGCGCCAGCGCCGTCGCACCTGACGCGGGGAGGACGCTTCATTTCGTCCCGCTACTCTGTGGTGCTCGCTCGTGACGTCATAGTGCCACTTTGTGATGTAGCTTTTGGTGCTGTATGATTAATTACCCGCCCTGTGGGAGATAATTAGGGCTGAGATGTTTTTTGAGTGACAGTTACACTGTTTTCCATTGTAATGTATTTTAAAATATCATCTCTTCCTTTGATGTATCTTCAGCATCATTACTCCAGTCTTCAGTGTCACATGCTCCTTCAGAAATCATTCTGATATAATGATTTGCTGCTTGTAAAACATTTATTACTATCAGCGTTGAAAACAGTTAAAATTAATAACAAAAATATTAAGCAGTACAGCTGTTTTCAACATTGATGGTAACGAGAAATGTTTTCTTGCACACCAATTGAGAATATTTTTTGAGGAAACACACTACTTTTTTCAGGATCCTTTGATAAAGTTCAAAAGAACAGCATTTATTTGAAATATATCCACATTTTTCTTCAACGCAGAAGTAAGCCTATGGGTGAGTCTTCCGGTTCATTAGCCTTTAACGAGAAGAATAACAACGTGCAGTAAACGGTAAAACTGTTTGCACTACAAACCAGTGTGTTCATAATTAAGATAATACATTAAAATAATATCGTAAGACACACATTTTCAATATCAAGCAGCAAAACAAACTGTTTTGTACAGCTAAAAATAGCTGGACGTGGATGAGACCGGAAGCTAGACCCACAGAATTTAGAAATGGCCACGCCCATTTTTACCGCAAGAAAAAGAACAATATAGTTTGCAACATTCTAAATGTCTTACTGTCAATTTTGATCAGTTTAATGTGACCATGCTCAAAAGTAATTTAATAATTTCTTTACAAAAAACAGAAACTTACCCCAGATTTTTAAACAGTGGTGTGTGCATATTACAATATTTTTTCAGTCATTAAAATATACAGTATATATATATATATATTTGCTATCATTTAAGTTCATTTTTTTTTCCTCATTAATGTACACACAGCACCCCATATTGACAGAAAAACACAGAATTGTTGGCATTTTTGCAGATTTATTAAAAAAGAAAAACTGAAATATCACATGGTCCTAAGTATTCAGACCCTTTGCTCAGTATTTAGTAGAAGCACCCTTTTGATTTAATACAGCCATGAGTCTTTTTGGGAAAGATGCAACAAGTTTTTCACACCTGGATTTGGGGATCCTCTGCCATTCCTCCTTGCAGATCCTCTCCAGTTCTGTCAGGTTGGATGGTAAACGTTGGTGGACAGCCATTTTTAGGTCTCTCCAGAGATGCTCAATTGGGTTTAAGTCAGGGCTCTGGCTGGGCCATTCAAGAACAGTCACGGAGTTGTTGTGAAGCCACTCCTTCGTTATTTTAGCTGTGTGCTTAGGGTCATTGTCTTGTTGGAAGGTAAACCTTCGGCCCAGTCTGAGGTCCTGAGCACTCTGGAGAAGGTTTTCGTCCAGGATATCCCTGTACTTGGCCGCATTCATCTTTCCCTCGATTGCAACCAGTCGTCCTGTCCCTGCAGCTGAAAAACACCCCCACAGCATGATGCTGCCACCACCATGCTTCACTGTTGGGACTGTATTGGACAGGTGATGAGCAGTGCCTGGTTTTCTCCACACATACCGCTTAGAATTAAGGCCAAAAAGTTCTATCTTGGTCTCATCAGACCAGAGAATCCTTCAGGTGTTTTTTTAGCAAACTCCATGCGGGCTTTCATGTGTCTTGCACTGAGGAGAGGCTTCCGTCGGGCCACTCTGCCATAAAGCTGGTGGAGGGCTGCAGTGATGGTTGACTTTCTACAACTTTCTCCCATCTCCCGAATGCATCTCTGGAGCTCAGCCACAGTGATCTTTGGGTTCTTCTTTACCTCTCTCAGCAAGGCTCTTCTCCCCCGATAGCTCAGTTTGGCCGGACGGCCAGCTCTAGAAAGGGTTCTGGTCGTCCCAAACGTCTTCCATTTAAGGATTATGGAGGCCACTGTGCTCTTAGGAACCTTAAGTGCAGCAGAATTTTTTTTGTAACCTTGGCCAGATACAATTCTGTCTCTGAGCTCTTCAGGCAGTTCCTTTGACCTCATGATTCTCATTTGCTCTGACATGCACTGTGAGCTGTAAGGTCTTATATAGACAGGTGTGTGGCTTTCCTAATCAAGTCCAATCAGTATAATCAAACACAGCTGGACTCAAATGAAGGTGTAGAACCATCTCAAGGATGATCGGAAGAAATGGACAGCACCTGAGTTAAATATATGAGTGTCACAGCAAAGGGTCTGAATACTTAGGACCATGTGATATTTCAGTTTTTCTTTTTTATTAAATCTGCAAAAATGTCAACAATTCTGTGTTTTTCTGTCAATATGGGGTGCTGTGTGTACATTAACTTAAATGGTTTTAGCAAATGGCTGCAATATAAGAAAGAGTGAAAAATTTAAGGGGGTCTGAATACTTTCCGTACCCACTGTATATATATATATATTTTTTTTACCATTTACAAGTGTGTCGTTGCTTTCATTGTTTTATTGAAAAATCACAGACTGATATCCTGCACATGTTCATTAGATACTCAATTCATTTGATTCTGTTTGAAACCATTCTATGCAGACCAATGTAATGCAACAATCTTCTTTTTCCTTTGGGAATCACAAATATTAGCTGTTTTAATACCGCATACACGACCACTAAACATTATGTTCCTCGTTGTCTTATTTCTTAATTGCTAAGTTTTTAAGCAGATGTCTAACTGCACACACAGGTTGTCTGAATCAATAATGTGTTTTTCTGAAACTGAATATTTTATGCATGTATTATTTTATTCAGTGTTAAATCTGTAGTCAAATCTTATATAAACAGACACACCATAACAACATTAGAGTCATTACTAAAATTGCAAATTGCATTGAGGCTTTATTTTCCTTCGTGAAAATGTAACGTTGACTTTCTTCCGGCCAATCAAAAACTGATTCTGATTCTTTCTGTTTTAGTAGGTCGTAAAAGACCAAGACCAAGACGACCGCCTTCTCCTATTCTGGAGCAGAAGGAGATTCCTCTTCTGAAACTGCCCAGTTCCTCCGAGGACCTTCTCATTCCCAACGAGCAGCTACTCAACGCTTCGGCTGTTTACGAGGTGCTTCGCAGTTTCAGCACTGTCCTGCGTCTCTCTCCGTTCCGCTTCGAGGACTTCTGTGCCGCTCTGGTCGGACAGGAGCAATGCACGCTGATGGCAGAAACGCACATCTGCCTGCTCAAGGCCATCTTAAGGGAGGAGGATACCTCCAACACCACTTTTGGTCCGGCGGACCTCAAGGACAGCGTCAACTCCACGCTCTACTTCATCGACGGCATGACCTGGCCAGAAGTGGTGCGTGCGTACTGCGAAAGCGACCCCGAGTACCACCACGTTCTCCCTGACCTGGAGGGTGAAGACTATCCGTTTAGCCCGCTGGAGAGCAAAGTCAAGGTCTTGCAGTTCCTGGTGGACCAGTTCCTCACCACCAACCTGGCCCGTGAGGAGCTCATGTCCGAGGGTGTCGTCCAGTACGACGACCACTGCCGGGTTTGCCACCGGCTCGGCGACCTGCTGTGCTGCGAGACCTGCTCGGCCGTGTATCACCTGGAGTGCGTCAAGCCTCCTCTGGAGGAGGTGCCCGAGGACGAGTGGCAGTGTGAGATCTGTGTGGCGCACAAAGTGCCCGGCGTGACAGACTGTCTGACCGAGTTCCAGAAGAGCCGGCCGTACATCCGCCAGGAGCCCATTGGTTACGACCGGCATCAAAGAAAATACTGGTTTCTCAACAGGAGGATTATTATGTGAGTATTCGCAATGGAAACTACTGAAGCTAGGGCATAAATAAATAAAAAAGGTGTAATATTTGCCATTTCTTATGCCATTAACCTTCTTACAGTCAGATTTATTTGTATAGGAGCTTTACAGAAGATCATATGCTAATGTTTGTAGTATCTTTATATCTTCATGCCTTATAGTCGCATCTGGCAGATTAGAGCTGGATGATAATATGTGACCCAGGAGCACAAAACCACAAAATATTTGTAGCAATAGCCAACAATACATTGTATGGGTCAAAATTATCGATTTTTCTTTTGTCAAAAATCATTAGGATATTAAAGTGCCCCGATTATGGGTTATGTAAGGTTCATATTTTGGTTTTGGGAGTCCCCAACAACAGGTTGACATGCATGCAAGGTCAAAAAACACTTTAATTTTCTTATAATATGCATTTATTTTTACCTTGTTTGCTCAACGACTCCCAAACGATTCACTCAACGATTCATTTTTCCAAACCTCTCCTTTGCGTGACGCTAATCTTCGGTGATTGGTCGATTTCATTTAAAGCAGCGTTTGTGAGCTCAGTGCTGCTTTGTGTACAGCGTTACCGGGGAAACAGTTATTTTAACGCTCCAAAAGCTGCATCTAGTGGCAAAGAATGAATTTGCATTTTCATTCAGACCAACGCGAAAATCAAGTTTTCTCAGGTCTGCGCGTGCAACAAGTGGGCAGCAATATGCTAATGTTTCATGTTGACTTCAACATGAATCGGCTTGGGATTCATTTTAAAAACGACTCGTTTCAATGATTCAGAGTCGACTCTTTCTTTTGAGAGACAATAACTTTATACACGGAGCACTTTCAGATTTAAAACTTTGCAGGATGTTTTCATTCACTTAGAGCTGTGTTACACACTGCATGAAAGCTCATTTAAAAAATTCATAATAGGGGCACTTTAAGTGAGTAAGATCATGTTCCATGAAGATATTTTATAAATTTTCTACCGTAAATATAACACAACTTCATTTTTGATTAGTAATATGTATTGTGAAGGATTTAATTTGGACCGCTTTAAAGGCGATTTTCTCAATATTTAGTTTTTTTGCACCCTCAGATTCCAGATTTTCAAAAAGTTGTATCTCGGCCAAATATTATCCTATCCTAACAAACCATACATCAATGGGAAGATTATTTATTTATTTATTTACATTTATATCATTTTGTGATGATCTAAACAATCTTGCGATGAAATGAGAAAAAAACAGGCAGATTTGCTATATAGCAGAGCTGCACGATTCTGGATAAATTGAGAATCACGATTTTTTTTCTCAAATAGAGATCACGATTCTCCCACGATTCTGAACTAAACAAAATAATGTGTGACAAAATATTAATTGCTGCAGTCTATTTAAAAGTGTTTAATTTAAATGAATTATTAAACATTTTAATATACAGTGCACAGCATAAATGAGTACACCCCCTCTGAATAAATATAAAATATGTATTTTCTTAATGATCACAAATATAATTCATGGAAAGATGGCAAAATTGAAATGTATTAAACATATACTTAATAAAAACGACAAAATATATGCCAACATTTTCTGTAAGATAAGTAAATTAGCCAATTTAGTTTAAATGAAGGACTGCAGAAATGAGTACACCCTAGATTTAATTCAGCAAATGTATAATATTCTAGTACTTAGTATGTTCTCCAGAACTTTAAGTATACTGCTCTGACCCTTCTTGGCACTGAGTGTACAAGTTCATGACAAATTTTCACATCTGTCCTGTTTAACTCCTGGAGGACGACCTCCTTAAATGCTCTGGTCTTTAATGGCAAGTTTTGCTCAGCTCGTCTCTACAGAATCCCCCACAGCTGCTCAAGAGCGTTAAGACTGAGTGAAATACATGTCCACTGAAGGATTTTCACCTTGGGAGAATGAATATCTTCATTGTCATGCTGAAAAAATGTCCAATAATGCAGGGAATGAGGGGAGGGTAGCATCTTCTGTTTCAAGTTTTTGTATTCCATCACACAGTAGTGTGTGAATTCATGACAGCGTTGATAAAGCACAACTCCCTCACACCTTCAGCACTCATTCATCCCTATACAAGAGCTGTACTACCACTGAATGTCACTGTGGGTACCAAACACTTCTCACTGTACTCCTCCTCTAGCAACACCAGAACATTTTGGATGCTTTTGGATCAGAAATGATTGACTTGGTCTCTTGAGACCAGAGTATGGATTCCCAGAAGTCTCTATTTTGTAGATATGGGCCTTGGAAGAGGTTAAATGAGTTTATTTTGCTTTGGCTACAGTAGGGTAATTCTAGTGGTGACAACAACCATGCATGTCACTTCTGCAGGCTGCGTCATACTCTGTGAGATAAAGTGTCACTCTTTTCATAGCTTTTGCCGGCTCTGAGACACCTGCATGTTATTTCTCCTGCTCTTTTTCTAGCAAAAATTCACTCATCACTAAATGAAAACTTAAAGTAAAGACCTGATTATTTCAGGAGCCTTGTCACAAGTCCATTGCTTTTTTTATGTCGGTGCTACTTCTGCTATATTTTGACACTTAAAACAATAATTTGGTATTCCTCTTGTACCATTGTCATCTTTTATGCTAAGGAATAAGTCACCTAGCAGTTCTCTCCCAACTGGTTCCACTGCTGCCAGCATTAAGTCTGAGTATGATTCAGAGGACTATGTAACACTTTTAATTGTCAGGAAATTTCTGGTCTTTAAAAGTTTTGGTTCAATATACTCACCTGTTGATCAAAAATAGCCTTAGACATTTTTTTTAGAAACTTTCAGGAGGTGTACTCATTTTTGCAACACAACATTTTATCACTTTAATAAGAAAATCTTATTTTGATGAATAATTTTAAAATTCTTCTTTGGTAATTGATCAAGCAGGCTTGTTGGAACATTATATCTCCAAAGAACCCTAACGTGTCATCTAAGTAAAAAGTATTTGCTGAATTTGTTAAGTATTAGAGGGGGGTGTACTCATTTATGCTGTGCACTGTATAATACAGTATGGCCAGGTTTCACAGACGGGGCTTAGACTAAGCCAGGATTAGATCATAGTTCAATTAAGACATTTAAGCAATTTTTATAAACATGCTTAGAAAAAAACATTACTGGTGTGCATCTTGAGACAAAACAAAGGCACTGATATATTTTAAGATCAGTCAATGCGAGTTTCTTTTAGTTGAAACAGCTCAGATTTACATTTTTGTCTAGGACTAGGCTTAAGCCTTGTCTGTGAAACCCGGGGTATATGTATTTAAAATATAGTGTATTTAATACACCAACTTTTAGAATTAAAATTATGAAAAATTGGTTTGTATTAATGATTCAATGACTCACTCATACCTCACTTGTTTCATTAATGGATGAATCAGTGTTTTTGAACGAATCTCGAATGAATGATTCAATAACAAATAGATTTTTTAACAGTCACTTGTCGCCACCTAGTGGCGAAATGATGCAATCGACACAAACGTTATTTGAAGCGCCAGTTGCTTTCAAAAGATGAGTGGCTCTATTTTGATCGCTACCATAGACATCAATGTTTGTAGCCGAACTATAAACTTTTATCCCAGTATTTCTATGAATGACTGTAAGACAGAAATAATACTGTGTAGTTGAAAAGACTGTTTGTGAAGCTTTTTCTTACCTAAACATGTTAACTGTCTGCTCTCTGGATCAGCAGCAGCACGAATGCAGATTTAAATGTTCGGTATGATTTTTTCAATGTTTTAATAGACACGGGCGAATCGTTGTCATTCAGAAATTAGATCGTGTGGGTATTTGAATCGAGATCGCGATCTTTTAACGATTAATCGTGCAGCTCTACTATATAGTATATATTGCTTTATGTGAGTTTACTGTATTTATGCAAATAAAGTTGGCGATAATATTCCTGAATAGTCACATTTAAGCAGTTTCAATATAGACACATGTAATAAATGAGCACATAACATATTCTCTAAAGGTGTGGTCCTGTCGTTCACGCGTTGACATCTTTGTGAAAGTTATATTTTTTTATTGTAAGTATTGAAAATAAGTATTAGTTACATTATTACAGATATTTATAAATAATTATATTTATAAATATTAGCAATATTTAATTATTTTTCAACTTCGTATTAGTTACTTATGACATTTTATAGTGCTGCACCAAAATTATATTTTTTAGCAAAACACAGAAACCCAAATTAAAGTTTTTATTCAGAAACTGAAAATTTCTGTAAATAACAGGCAATTGAACTCGCAGTGCTCTTCAGGGCATCGTGTTCACATGATAATCCATTTGTAGTAAAGTTTTGCAGCAACAAGCTTCCTTTTGAAATTTTACATATTGCTACTCCTGCATAATGTTTGGTTGTGGTGAAGCATGTTTACACTGCTGGCATGTTTGCCTTTTTCCACATTGCGTGTGATATAGACTAGGGCTGGGCGATATGAGAAAAAATTTATATCTCTGTATTTTTTGGCTGATTTGCGGTATACGGTATATATCTCGGTATTTTGTATTTGGATTAAACAAATAAAGTGAATGTAAGCATGTAGGAATATATTATGTGCAAAAAAGGGTTAAAAACATTCTAACATTGCAATCTAAAAACAAAAATAATGCTTTTAAAGCAGAAGTTAAATTTACTAAACTAAAAATGAAAACAATAAAGCATAGACTAATTGAGTAAAAAGGCTATTTTGATTACCCCTTTACACTTTACAGTTAGTGCTATCATACACATATACTTACTTGTAGGTTTAAAATTCTACATATGTGACCCTGGACCACAAAACCAGTCTTAAGTCGCGGGGGTATATTTATAGCAATAGCCAAAAATACATTGTATGGGTTTTGGTTTTTGATTTTATGCCAAAAATCATTAGGATATTAAGTAAAGATCATGTTCCATGAAGATATTTTGTAAATTTCCTACCATAAATATATC
Source organism: Schizothorax lantsangensis (assembly GCA_027422415.1). Lineage (NCBI taxonomy): Eukaryota > Metazoa > Chordata > Actinopteri > Cypriniformes > Cyprinidae > Schizothorax > Schizothorax lantsangensis. Next base: position 10,058,832 of record CM049840.1, read on the forward strand.
AAAACTTAATTTTTGTTTAGTAATATGCATTGCTAAGAACTTCTTTTGGTCAACTTTAAAGGCGATTTTCTCAATATTTTGATTTTTTTGCACCCTCAGATTCCAGATTTTCAAATAGTTGTATCTCGGCCAAATATTGTCCAATACTAACAAACCACACATCAATGGAAAGCTTATTTATTCAGCTTTCAGATTATGTATGAATCTCGAAAAATTGACCCTTATGACTGGTATTGTGGTCCAAGGTCACATTTATTGTCCAATTACAAATATTTCAGCAAAATGTATATTTTAGTCAGAAAATATGCGCTCCTATTACATTGCGCGTCTGTTTGGTGCTCGTTCTAAATGAAGTCTATGAAGTTTAGCGGAGAATCGCAAAGCAGAAGGCTCATGCACTTCTGACAGCAACATGGGAATATTTCCATGGCTTTCTAACATTTACAGATGAAGAATATGCCTGTGAAATGTAAGTTATGCATTAAGGAAAACAGCACATCTCAAACACATTAAACAGCGCGTCTCTGTCAGCAGCACATGCAGCATTTCTTTCAGAGCCACTTTAAACTGAAACGATAAACTATTGGCTAATATATACAAGTTTTTTTAAAGCCCGTCATATAAAGCTTGTCACATGTTTAGAACAAATTGTATTATGCACTTTCTCTACAGCAGTTCAGTCTGTGTCCTCCCAAGATATTTTTTCAGATGCACTCGTATAGGGCTGCCACTAACGACTATTTTTATTTCGATTAATCTGTCGACTAATTTATCGCTTAGTCGATTAGTCTAAACGATTAATTTCCCGCCAAAAAAACAACAATTTTACTTAAGAATATTTTATTAAACCAAATTAAATCCAAATTTCTATGAAATCCTTTTTTAAAGCAAAAGTAAAGTGCAACATAGAGTGCAAGAAGCAAGTGTACATCTCATCTCAGTCCAGATCACTGAAATCAGTTCGGTATTATAGTGTAAGAATCACAACATATCCATGTGTTCTAGTCTAATAATAAAATTATAATCAGTATTTTAAATAAAGGAGTATTTACCAGAAATATTATTTACCAGAATGTATTTAAGAGAAAAATGTAAATGTGCAGTATTTCTAGAAAGAAAAAAAATGTTTTTTTAACATAAAATCAATTAATTGGAGATGCTTTTGATTATTAAAATTTAATGGAATCATTAAAATGGAATCCTGAAAATAATGGAAAGCAGAATTTGGTACAGATAAAACTGTAAAACTCAATTAATTAGACAGGCTTTTTGATTAATAAAATTTAATTTAACCATTAAAACAGAGTATAGAAAAATTAAAATGGAAAAAACTGAATTTGGAAATAAAACGGATTTCATAGGGCCCTATAATTATAATATTTTTTTTGTGGTTATAAAAATAGATGTAAGTGAACAATAGCTTTTAAAATGACTTAAAATACATATATAATAGCAATGATGCAATAATAATTAGTTCAAATAAAGTATCAAAAGCAATAAATCATATGGTTTTATTGAACAAAACTGTTAAAATACATAATGTATTATAAACAATAGAGCTAATGTAGATAACGCATAACAACAAAGGCCTGCAGGAGGCGCCTGATGATTATTATTAAACATTACTGCGCGATCTAATCCTTGTTTAATATTGACCAAGCACCATTTAATTCAAATGTCCACTTAATCTTTAATATTTGGTCATTTCTTTAGGACAGAAATGCTATAGCCACTGTAATTAAATGAATATGTGTTAATCAAACCGTGTAAACTCAGAGTGAGGGTTTGAGCTTTTATTTTGAAATCGCGATATATTCTCCTGTGTTTGCTTAGGTTTATAAATGATTTACCTTACACATCTGATGAAATGGGGAACGTTGCGTTCTCAGATGAACGTTATAATAAACCCAAACTCACAACAACATGCAGAGATGGAGTTTGAGACGCTCCACACATGTAAATGATAAGAGTTTCTGTGGAGCTACTGTGAACGGAGCCGCTGTGTGACGCCCTTAACCTACACGCGTGTAAATAATTAAAGCGCATATACTGTGTTAGAACTGCATCACATATAATTATTTAATTAAATCATAGCTTTTGTGAATACACAATAATGCTTAATTGTGATTTTTAAATGGGATTAATATCATGCAGCCTTGGAAAATAGTCTAATAATGTGTTTTATGGATTCTCCTCTGTGAAATGCGGCACTTCCGGTATTTTGCCGGTTAGTCGACGCGGCAAAATGAAGTCGACGATTTTTCAAAATCGACTAGTCGACTAAAATCGACGAATCGCGACAGCTCTACACTCGTATCAAACTACTGTAGCCTATATCGATATTAACGGTATTGCTTCATACCGTATCACTTATAAGAAATATATCGATATATCGTACAAACTCGATATACCGCCCAGCCCTAATATAGACACGAGCTACGTTTCCATCACCCTGTTTTTATGAGCATTTTGAAGTATCACACCAGAAACAAGTGAAAGAAACATCACATTTTGAGAAGAAAAAAAAATCCTTTAATTCGCTAAAAACTTTTTATGCTCGCTTGAGGTGGTTTTTGACTTGTGAAAAAGATAATTCAATTACGAACATTCAAACCCACTTGCCTAGTCGTGACAAATTGCAGCCCTGTCTCCATTTTCTGTTTGCCTTGTTTTATTTACTGTTGGTTACTAGGTTAGGCTAGGTTTTTTTTTTTTTTAACTTTGAAAAGATTCGCTTCACGTTTGGATAGAAACCCAGCTACTGACATGGTTTAAAACACATCATCAGAAAGCAGTTTCAGTCAATGATTTGGTCCTCCAACCTATTTCAGGGAAAGCCAAAAAAGATTTTTTTTTGTTGTTGTTGTTGTTGCTATTTGTGGTTGTAAAAATTTGAATGCATCAACTTACTTTTCACACTAGGTTTTCTAAACAAAAATATGGTTTAAAGTCCATTAAGTGCCTGTATTGAATGTATGTAACCTGTGCGTTTTGATCTGTTTCAGAGAGGAAGACGGTGAGGATGAAAACAAGCAGACCTGGTACTACAGCACTAAAGTCCAGCTGGCCGAGATGCTGGAGGTTCTGGATAAAGACTACTGGGAGAATGACCTCTACTCTGTGCTGGAGGAGATGAGAGAGGAGATTCACTCTCACATGGACATTACCGAGGAGCTCACTAACAAGGCCCGGGGGAATAACAAGGCATACCTCACCGTTGCCACTGGTAAGAAAAAACACAAATCATATAGCTAATTTTTTTATTGCCATCCTGGAAATGCACATTCCAAGATGGTTAAAAAAAGTTGCATGCACATTCAACTTGACAGTCTAAAGGTCCTTGTACACCTTGTAAAGTCCGAAATTTGCGTATGCGTTTTTTTAGTATTCGTCATCCTAAAAATTCGTCACACACAGAAACCTTGCACACTGAGTCCGATGCGTATTAATTAATCCGTTGCGAAAAAATTGGCAAAACAGTACTAAATGGAGTCTTCAAGCAGTGAGGATGATTTTTTTGTCTTCTCGCTGCTTAAAAAGAGAAAAAGAAAGGAAATATTGGGTCCATCCAATCCTGAGATATAGAGAGGACGGAGAGTTCGTCTCCTTATTAAGGAGCAGCGGGATTATCACAGACGATTCAAAGTTTACTTCAGGATGTTAGTGTCTCAGTTTGATGATTTGCTAGCGATACTAGCCACATATTAAAAAGACCACTAATTTCTGTGAAGTCAGTGTGCAAGGATCTATATACAGTGCTTTGTGCTGCGAGACGAAGTGGATGAACTTGACAATCGCCATTCTGGATTTGGCGTTCGCTTGTACGGTGGCTCTGAACTGTCAAAACACCTCTCAAAATGTTTTCAATGTTGCGGAAAAATGCAGAAAATCAAACCCGATCCGAATTTTTTTATGATGAACGAAAGTTTCGGAGGCAGTGTGTAAATGTGATTGACACAGCGTGAGGTCGTAGTTATTTTTCAACGTGCGAAAATTTCGTGCTCCGTGTGCAATGACCTTAAGTGTTGTTGGTTTGTTTTTTCCAAACAAATATATTGCACTTTTTCTTATTTTTTTCACAAATACTAACTTTAGATTTATTTTTGCAGGATTTACTCACTATAATATGCATTAAAAAATATATATATATGTTTTTTTTTTACTGTTTGCAAGTATGAGTTCAAGTTTATTGCTTCTAATTTTATTTATAAAAAAAAACACATGCTGATATCCTGTACTTGTTTATTGCTGGTTTAAATTGTTGTGTGCAGGCCCCCTGTTTTAGAGATTTGTGAATATTAGCTGTTGTTTTAATGAGACCAGTGAAGACCACTGAATGTTATGTTCCTCATTGTCTCATTTCTGAGTTGCTAAGTTTTTAAGCAGATGTCTGGTCATTCCTAATGTCTGACTAACTGAAGAACGTATTTATGGACACACAGGTTGTCTGAATCAACCATATTTATTTTCGGAAACTGATCATTTTAGCAACCCACACTCATTTTTCCCCTCTTTTAAATAGTACACGACACTGCTGACTCTGCTGGTCTCTTGTCTACTCTGTGGAAGAGGGATCATTTAATTTCTTTAAGTTAATACTTCAGCGTTCTTGCATGGAAATGACAGCAGTTATTTTCCATTCGTATGCGGGCATTTTTATTTATTAAAAGTATTTAAGAAAATCTTAAGCTGTTATATATGGCAGCTTAGGATATTAACACTAAGGCCAAGCTTTAATAAATACACTCAAAAAATTCTCAGTGGAGGTAATTTAATTAAGCCTTTTCAATAAACATAATTTATTTAAATTGACTTCCATTTCACAGATCTAACATGCAGTGAAGTTGTCAAAAAAGAAAATGTAAAGAATTGTTGCATTACCTTATTTTATTTAACTATCTTAAGATGCAAACCATGTTGCAAAACTCCATCCATAGTATACAGTGACTATATCTGACTCAATATTAGTTAATGTGATGGAGTATAAAATAATAAATTTGGTTGTAATGTTAATCACTGTAAGGTGTCGTTCCGCTCAGCTATTTTTAGCAGCTCCACCTGCACTAGAGTGAGATTCATCTTGTAGAGGCTTTGTGGGAAAGTATTTATCAAGCTGCAGATGTTTCATGCATTCGTTTTGCTTCCTGCATGCAAACTTTCATTCATGTGGTATTTTGAAATGCTAACTCGAGGCAAGCAAGTCGTTATTTTAAAACTACATAACTTGTAAGAAACTGCATTTCAGTGAGTAAAGGGATAGTTCACCCAAAAATGAAAATGTTGTCGTCATTTACTCCTCAAGTTATTTTAAACCTGTACTAGTTTCCCTGTTACCAATTTAACATGTATAAATAGGAAGCAGGAATGTTTTGTTTAGAGAAACATGTTGGACAGCTGTTGTGCTGTTTCAGTATGTTTCAGTATCTTGAGAGTATTCTTCTGTCCATTTCCTCCAGATGTGATCCTGGACCGTCTGAAGACCAAGCAGGAGGCGGAGCTTGAGGAGGTGAAGCGACGGGCGGCAGAGGAGTCCGAGAGGGCCAGACTGGAATCGAAATCTGTGGCTGGTGAACCAGCTGCGGCCGATCAGATGAACTCGAACGGATCATGTCCACAACAAGACTCCAGTAACGGAAATGCAACGATTGAGCAAACTTCTGCAGATGGTGAGAGAGATTCCTGTGACTCTAGTTGTTGTATTTCATGATATTTCATGTGATTCAGGGTCTGTTTAATTCAAATTGTGTGTGTTTTTTGTGTGTGTTTGTGTTGGTCATACATCATTTTCAGTATATTGCTAAAATGTTGAAATAACATTCAGCTTGTTTTAATGAATTTCTACAAGGATGTAAATCTTAGAAAACCTAGATATATCAGGAAATTTTAAAACTGTTTTTCTGGCTTGAAAAAGTCATGGGAATTTCTATAATTAATTTCCTTTTTTCTAGTTTTACTTTACTCTAAAATATTTTTTTCATAAAATATTAGAGTATGACCCTTGTGTAGAGTTTTATTTTATTTACTGTTTTCAACGTTGATAATAATAGGACACGTTTCCTGAGCAAATCAGCATATAATGATTTCTGAAGGATCATGTGACACTGAAGACTGGAGTAATGATGCTGAAAATTCAGCTTTGCATCAGAGGAATAAATTAAATTTTAAAATGTATTTGATTAGAAAACCATCATTTTAATTTGTAAAAATATTTCACAACATTACAGTTTTTTTTAGTGTATTTTTAATCAAATAAATGCAGTCTTAGTAAGCATAAGAGACTTCTTTGAAAAACATTAAAAATCTTACCAACCCCATGCTTTTGAATAGTAGTATATCTATTACCTGCTAATCACAATTGATTGGACAGGCCAGTCAATTCAAAATGTATCTGAATTCACTCTTTTGAAGAGCATTTCAGCTTTTTATATGCAAATGTGATGCTTAGAAATCAGTGCATTGCTTTCCAGACCATGCACTCTTTCACAGACGTTTCACAGAAGTTTTTCTTCGACATTATTTGAATACTTGTAGTGTGTGGTAATCTTGGCTCTTCTCAAACGCAGCTACAATCCTCAGCATTTGCATTTAAAACTACAACCAAATCATTGCATCTCTCTCATCTGTTGGTGTTAAAACACTAAAGATATTTTGTCCGTTGATATTTCATCCTCAGTCTCAGCTGTCCCGACTGTTGAGGTGGGCAGCACTAATGTTCCTGAGCTCGCTGCACCCAGCTCAGCCATACCGGCTAAATCTGACTCCCAGGATCCCACGGGAAATGCCGTGACATCGTCTTCCAGTGGTGAGGAGAAAGGGGAAGGGACTGAAGGGATGAAAGAGTTGGCAGGTACAGCCACCGCATCTCTCAATGTTCAAGCTTTTACATTAAGACAGGCCTAACTAGTTAGCTGCAGTTAATTTTCAAGCTAAGAACAGATCTGCTGTTTTCTTGTACTGAAACAAAGACCCTCCTGGCACTAGAGTCCAGCCACTCTTCCCAGAAACCTTTATTTAATAGTGCCGTCTATAGAACAGAACTGGATCTTTGCCTTCGTCTTGGGTATATCGTGTTTACGGAGAGTGTAGAGCCCGTCTGGATTGTTTTGAATTAGATTTACCAAAGTTTGTACTGGTGTACTGATACATACTGCAGTGTTAATGCTGTGCTACAATATTATTTTGGCTGAGGTTGGAGTGTAATGCTAGTGTACTGCTTAATATTTTTTGGTTTCACAGTATGCAAAAAGTAGTATGTGCATTAAGGCCGTTTCACATTGAGCGTGATTCGAAAAAGCGTGGTGAATCGCAGACGATCGGTGCTTTTACACAGAGCGTGAAACGATTGATACAAACATAACAGAAGTACAGACAATACAAACAGAAGTACAATTAGCATCAAGCCACATTCGAACATTTATGTAATTATTTTTTTTATACGGAAGATCTAGAGAGTTAACGCGCTCTCATAACACTCGCACACGTGGAAGAAAACGGACACTCCAGATCGCATAATTCAGTGGAGAATTAATAAAAATTATATTAAGAACATGTGAGAATAAATCTGTTCTCAGATACCAAAGATAAGAAGAACTCGGCATCCACTCTCTTCTCTCTCGGAATCGCTCGGAATACTCTTCTTCTGTGTTTGTTTACACTGGTTTTCGAAACAGCGCCACCACTCCTTGCCTTTTTGTGCATCAGCAGCTGCTCCACACACGTGATCTAAGCTTAAATCTGATTGGACGGCTTGTTTCATCGTGGAGCGATGGGGGAAAAAATCGACACACCGGATGAAAAAAAATCCTCGCTTTTCTTTCCGCACCGTGAATGATTGCGCCTGGTGTGAATAGCTCCATAGGGATCTATTGTTTCGATTCAAAAGCGTCATCGTGCCGAATTTTCGCATTCAGTGTGAAAAGGCCTTTATGCGAGTCTTCTACTCTCAACATGGCCATAGTGTCACACATTACTAATGTATGTAATATATCTTTTGTCACTGTTTTTCCTTAAGCTAAGAGCTCAGAGTGTGCTGGTCACGGAGAAGGAGATTCCATACTAGAGACTGAACCTGTACAGACGGCAGACGAGAACAGCTGCAGCAGTCATTTCTCCATCTCTGAATGCCTGCGAGGTCCAGAAGAGCCTGACCTGGTGGACCGGTCCTCACAGTCTTCTCTCAACAGCCAAGACGAGACAGGTATCTATGCATCCGCATACACACACCCATAACAAAGTTTTGCATTTGTTCATATATAGATTTATGCATTTATATATGTTAACCCTTTTAATCTTTAGGTGAGGGTAAAGCTAATGGGGATAGCGCAAAAACAGGATCTTCACACATGATTACACGACTCCGAAACCCTGATAGCAAGCTAAGCCAACGCAAGGTCATGCAGGACAAAGATGGCAGCTCTCAAGATGGTAGCAGAGCACTTAAAGAGGTGGGACTATTGTCTTTCTTAAAGGGATAGTTCACCCAAAAATGAAAATTCTGTCATTAATTACTCTTACCCATAAGACCTTCGTTCATCTTCAGAACACAAATTAAGATATTTTTGATGAATTCCGAGAGCTTTCTGACCCTCCCAGAGACAGCAAAGCAACTGACACGTTCAAGACCCAGAAAGGTAGTAAAGACATTGTTAAAATAATCTGGGCTACCTTTCTGGGTCTTGAGACGTGTCAGTTGCTTTGCTGTCTCTGAGAGGGTCAGAAAGCTCTCGGAATTCATGAAAAATACCTTAATTTGTCTTTCCCGAACATGAACGAAGGTCTTACGGGTTTGGAACGACATGAGGGTGAGTAATTAATGACAGTATTTTCATTTTTGGGTGAACTAACCCTTTAAAGGAAACCAACAATAACTTGTAAAGAGGTTATTGGTGTTTTGATGGTCATTAGTGGTGTTTAAGGCATGAATTAATAGTACCATTGTTCATATTAATCAATAGGTACCAGAGGTCTTCAGCATAACAAAGTTACAAAGGTGCTTTGAAATATATTACACTGTAAAATTATGCTTGTATTTCTGTAAATCATGTGAATTTTATTTCAGACTTCTCCACTATCATCCTTTGGCTCCTTTAAGAGGGACTCAAACAAGAGCAGTGGCTTTTTCAAACTGGGCCAAGAGGGCAAATTTCGTGTCTACCACAACCAGTACAGCACTAACACACTTGCGCTGAACAAGCACCAACACCGTGAGGACCACGACAAACGCAGACACCTCTCCCACAAGTTCTGCATGACCCCTGCTGGTGAGTTCAAGTGGAACGGATCACTGTACGGCTCCAAAGCCCTGACTGTGTCCACGCTGAGACTAACCATCATCCAGCTGGAGAACAATATCCCTGCTCCGTTCTTGCATCCCAACTGGGCGTCACACAGGTAAAAGTCTCACAAGTGCCAGTAGGACTTGTATTTGTTTCTGGAAGCAGCATTTAACCATGTCATCCTGTAACATTTCCATTGCTGTAGGTCAAACTGGATAAAGGCTGTCCAGATGTGCAGCAAGGCGAGAGAGTTTGCTTTAGCGTTGGCCATTCTGGAGTGTGCGATCAAACCAGTGGTCATGCTCCCTATGTGGAAGGATTCTCTGGGTCACACAAGGTCAGTTTAAATAAATACAGATATTAAAACAGCCATCTGCAATCTTTTGATGCTTCGAAAAAAGCCATGCAGTGAAGTTGAATGGAGTATAAATGTATGCAAATACATAGAAATGCAATATGGTGACAACCAGTGGGAGTGAAGACAGTGAAGCTTACATGATCTGTTGCCTGTTAGAGCTTGATTGGGTAGAAAATATAAAAAATATAGCTAGCAGTCAGTAGTTTTGAAAGTTTCTTATTAAAGTTCTCTAATAGTATAAAATGGTTAGTATAAATATAAAAATGTGGGGGGGAAAGCGTAAATTATATTTGAAGGTCATGCAAACCAATAGATATAGATGAGCAGTTTAAAGTGTGTATGTGATTAAATTTAAACTGAATTTTAAATCATCCGAGCGTGGTCAAGAGAATTAGAGAATTCAGTTTATGTCTCTGGGATTTTTTGAGATCTACAGCTAGATAAAAAATAAAGCTGAATCAATCAGAATAGGCTAAGGATTGTGCTGAGTTTTGGTGGATTGCAAGTTTTAAGAGTTGTTATAGTCAGAGGTTTTCACTACAAGTCTGTGGGATCTTGGCCTTGTTTGATATTCTGCTAAGGAAAAAATGTCAGATCAGTACGAAAGTCATAATAACCCAAGTCATGTCTGGGCTGTGTTTGGTGGATGTAGCTTGAAAGCTTTAGAAGGATTTGCAGTCAGAAAGAGCTTAGGGATTTTGTTAAAAAACAAAAAGAAACCCACAGCCACATTTTTATAATAGCAGTATGTTGGCTTTGTCAAGCTGATATAATTGTCATGTGCAGTTTATTGTCAGGGAAGTTAAATGCTTATTTGCATGTATGGGTAACAATACATTAATCCAGTAATAACTTTCTGCACATTGTTGCTTTTTAAACACGAAAGCATCCTTGTGTGTACTTGAACAAATTCTGTGCTGGGGGCTCTACGGAAATGTACAGTGAGTCACCTTTATGTCCCAGTTTTGGTGAGCTTTCTTTTTTTGTGCTTCATCTTTCCGCAGGCTTCATCGCATGACCTCTGTGGAGCGGGAAGAGAAGGAGAAGGTGAAAAAGAGAGAGAAAAAACTAGAAGATGAAGAGACAATGCAGCAGGCCACATGGGTGAAATACACTTTCCCCATCAAACACCAGGTACGTCTGAACACTTGGCAGCTGAGTGTTTCATTTCAACATTTTAGGAAATCACACCAGCTTTAGCCTTCAAGCTGTAGGCTTTCAGTAACTGTTTAAAAATCGTCCGTAGGTGTGGAAGCAGAAGGGTGAGGAGTACAGAGTAACTGGGTATGGAGGCTGGAGCTGGGTGAGCAAGACGCACGTCTATCGCTTTGTCCCAAAGCTACCTGGAAACACCAATGTCAATTACCGGAAAGCACTCAAGGGTATGTTGTTTGCTCGTTTATAATACTAAAAAATTTAATCTGGGACACAGAAGTCTTCTATTGGCAGAAATTCTCTAATAAAAAATATTTTTAGCAGCTAAAACTGGAATGGACAATCAGGCAGTTCTCCCTGAAACACCAAAACCTTTGGTTAAAACAGATGAAAATTCATCTCAAAATGTGCCTGAAAAATATAACGTTCAGGACACGTCACTGGATTCTTTGGAAGAAAAACTATCTGTGGAGAAAGATCATGTGTTAAAAGATGAGGAACAAAATGAAGAAAAAGAGAATGAAACGGTTGAAAAAAAGTGTGATGAGAATAATGAGTCTGTGGAAGAAATGGACACCAGCACACCTAACTCTGCAAATGATGAAGCAGGTATTTGCAAAGTTTAATTTTCACTGTCCTTTTTCCTTTATCAGAAATGATACTTTAAAGGGGACTCAACCCTCTTTTTAGTTGTGATATAGTGTCTCAGTCTAAATGACATTCACACTGCTGTTTTAGGAAGCCAAACAATTAGAATATTATTAAAATAATAATAATAATAATAATTTTATATTATTATTATTCCTATGACAGTAATAGCCATATATTGTAAAAACAGTTGCACTGTAAAATAAATAAAAATGAATATTTCATAGGTGTATTATTTTGCTTTACACTACAGTAGGGAAATTACAATACTTTTGTCCTAATTTCTACACTTGCAAGAGATATTTTGAATTTGGACTGCAGTATCTATTTAATCCGCTAGCTGTCAATATTACATACTGAACTTTAAGCTTTTATTTTGACAGAAACTGCAGTTGAGCTTTTACAAGCTGATCACGTAAACAAAGTGCGTGCTTTGCTTTGAAAAGCGCAGAGAAAACAGACTTGATGAAGGGATTAAGCCATATTGTGCTTTCAGTTTAGTTTTTTTGACAGATACTTTGCCAAAGCAATGGTGCAAAACACAAGAACCTTTCATGTTAGAATGAGACGTTTAAATATATTTTCGGTTTATTATGAAGCTGTGGCGGGCCACCACAGTCTACTTAATGCATGGGAAACACTGAACGTAGTTGCTAACGTTTCTGTTTTTCGTATTTGCAGCTAACATAACAAATGCCTCATCCGATGACTCTCCTTTGAAAGAAGAGCCTTCGGATAGCGAGGTGGCGAAGGATAGTGCTCTGAATCGGCCCCAGCAATCCTTCTGGCATGATGTTGTGAATGTCAGCGAAGGCTTCTTGCTACGCACGGCATACAAGAAAAGGAAGGCATCAAAACTTGATGGCCTTTTGGAGAGACGGGTCAAACAGTTCACCATAGAAGAGAAGCAGAGGCTTGAGAAACTTAAGCAGACCACCAGTTCTAAACCCTTGACTGAAAAGATAATGGAAAACAAGGAGACAACCATTGTTGCTGCAGACCAAAAGGTCAAGATTGAAGGAACTATCTCTGAAACCCCAAAGTCTAGACAGACCGAGGGGGTAGCATGTCTAGCGATCCAAGAAAAAGACAATGTGGTCAAAAAGCTTGATTTTAACCAAGAGGATGAACAGGCAATGACAAACACTTCAGGACAGAAGAATATCCTGGATGTCAGATTAAATGACTCTTGTGATGTAGCCCCTAAAGAACATCAGCAGAAGTCGCCTGAGCCAGAACCCAAAACTGGCAATAGGGTAGCAATGTCTGAACTTAATGGAAACTCTCAAAGTCTGGATCAAAGCTTGAACGTTAAACCTGACAAAACAGTTACAGAAACTACATGTCCACCCGAGGACACTGAGAGAAAGGACATCATTGAAAACAATGAGAATGATCTAGTAAAGAGAACAGTGCCTGTGCAAGTAAATGGGAAGGATGGTCTTGTTGACACAGAATGTAAGAACTTAACTGATAATGTTAACACAAAGGAGCTAACCAATACCGTTGGGGAGGAGATTAAAGCAATATCACCAAAGGAACCAGTGAAGTCACTAATGAATGGTGACGGTGAACAGTGTCTTAAAGAATGGACTAATAGTGCGCTTCCTCAGGAGAATTTGGATGAGGAGAAAGGAGTTACCAAACTTGACACAGATTGTCCACCACCTGAGAAAGTGGCCAAGTTGGAAAACAACATCGAAGGACCTGTAAACTCCTCGGTTAGTTCCTCTGTACCCGAACCGTCTTCTGTAGCTTCCGAGCCAAACGCAAAATCCGAGGTGCCTAGTCATAGCTCAAAGGTGGAGCCGATGCAAGTTGAGGAGGCAAAGCCTCCTGTTCCTTCACCCGTCCCTTCAGCAGAAGAGTCCAGCTTGAGTAGTGACCTCACTGAAAACAGCAGTAGCGTTAGCGAGACTACGACTGTCATTACTCAAGTCACCACAACTACAACCACAGTGTCCACAGAGTCCCGCATGGTGTTGACCTCACGTGACAGTCTTGCTTCCAATAACGAGATCAGTACATCCGCACCAGCAGATTCTAAGGTGGCGTCTACCAGCTCTGTCGCGACACTCGCCACTACAACTACCACTACTGTTACCAAGGTTATGAACTCATCGGACCAGGAAGCCACTCTAACAAAAGAGTGCAAGACCACTGTCACGAAAACACTGACTGACACCACGTCGAGTCCTAGTGGTTCCACTGTAAAATCTATGACAGTGAGTCAAGAATATTCCACCAGGGACAGGGTACGACTGTTAAAGTTCTCTCGCACCAAGAAAGCAAGGTCCGGAACAGCCTTGCCCTCGTACCGCAAGTTTGTGACCACGAGTAGCAAGAAGAGTATCTTTGTACTTCCCAATGACGAACTGAAGAAACTCGCAAGGCGTGGCGGCATCCGTGAAGTTCCTATCTTTAATTATAATGCCAAGCCAGCCCTAGACATCTGGCCATACCCATCTCCACGACCAACATTTGGGATCACATGGAGGTTTGCATCTTCTTTTTTTTCTGATTTTTGTCTTCCTTTTGGACGTTGTCTTTCTGAAAACGTGAAATAATTGCTAAAGCAAGCATCAGTATTATTATAGCTTATACTTGGTGTCAGAGCATTGGAATGTCCATTCCTGCTCCTGGAGGTCCACCTTTCGTCCAAATTTTGCTCTATTCCTTGTCAAACACACCTGAACCTGCTAATCAAGGTCTCTAGGGTCTCTAGAATCTTTTAGGCAGGTGTGTTGGAGCTAAACTCTACAAGGAATTGGCCCTAAATGAACAAGCCCCTAAATTTAAGTATTAACAGTTTGTTCTACATGCAAAAACATTACTGTAAAACCTTGTGGCTTGCTAAACGTATGCATGCCATCACTTTTCTAGGCAATCAAACTAGGGCTGGGCCATATATCGAACGATATGATCATGCACAGCTCCTCAGTAAAGCCGGTTCCTTGATTAGCGCTAAATCTCCATCACCTGTTTTCAAATAGAGCGGCAGTTAACACACAGAGCCATAGATCACTGACAAGCTACGCAATATCGAGTTCATTATCGAAGATGAATCGCCTTATATATATATACAGGTGCTGGTCATATAATTAGAATATCATCAAAAAGTTGATTTATTTCACTAATTCCATTCAAAAAGTGAAACTTGTATAATGTATACATTCATTCCACACAGACTGATATATTTCAAGTGTTTATTTCTTTTAATTTTGATGATTATAAGTGACAACTAATGAAAACCCCAAATTCAGTATCTCAGAAAATTAGAATATTGTGAAAAGGTTCAATATTGAAGACACCTTAACACACAGGTGCCACACTCTAATCAGCTAATTAACTCAAAACACCTGCAAAGGCCTTTAAATGGTGACAAGCTCTGTCTAGTTCTGTAGGCTACACAATCATGGGGAAGACTGCTGACTTGACAGTTGTCCAAAAGACGACCATTGACACCTTGCACAAGGAGGGCAAGACACAAAAGGTCATTGCAAAAGAGGCTGGCTGTTCACAGAGCTCTGTGTCCAAGCACATTAATAGAGAGGCGAAGGGAAGGAAAAGATGTGGTAGAAAAAAGTGTACAAGCAATAGGGATAACCGCACCCTGGAGAGGATTGTGAAACAAAACCCATTCAAAAATGTGGGGGAGATTCACAAAGAGTGGACTGCAGCTGGAGTCAGTGCTTCAAGAACCACTACGCACAGACGTATGCAAGACATGGGTTTCAGGGTCCATGTCAAGCCACTCTTGAACAACAGACAGCGTCAGAAGCGTCTGGTAAAGACAAAAAGGACTATGCTGCTGAGTGGTCCAAAGTATGTTCTCTGAAAAGTAAATTTTGCATTTCCTTTGGAAATCAGGGTCCCAAGTCTGGATTGTAGGTCCAGTGTAAAGTTTCCACAGTCAGTGTGGTTTAGGGTGCCTGTCATCCTGGTGTTGGTCATGTGTTTTCTGAGGTCCAAGGTCAACACAGCCGTATACCAGGAAGTTTTAGAGCACAGCTTCCTGCTGCTGACCATTTATGGAGATGCAGTTTAATTTTCCAACAGGAGGCACCTGCACACAGTGCCAAAGCTACCAGTACCTGGTTTACCATGGTTCCCTGTTCTTAATTGGCCAGCAAACTCGCCTGACCTTAACCCCATAGAAAATCTATGGGGTATTGTGAAGAGGAAGATGCGATATGCCAGACCCAACAATGCAGAAGAGCTGAAGGCCACTATCAGAGCAACCTGGGCTCTCATAACACCTGAGCAGTGCCACAGACTGATCGACTCCATGCCACGCCGCATTGCTGCAGTAATTCAGGCAAAAGGAGCCCCAACTAAGTATTGAGTGCTGTACATGCTCATACTTTTCATGTTCATACTTTTCAGTTGGCCAAGATTTCTAAAAATCCTTTCTTTGTATTGGTCTTAAGTAATATTCTAATTTTCTGAGATACTGAATTTGGGGTTTTCATTAGTTGTCAGTTATAATCATCAAAATTAAAAGAAATAAACACTTGAAATATATCAGTCTGCGTGGAATGAATGTATACATTATACAAGTTTCACTTTTTGAATGGAATTAGTGAAATAAATCAACTTTTTGATGATATTCTAATTATATGACCAGCACCTGTATATATATATAAGGTATATCGTTCGATATATCGCCCAGCCCTAAATCAAACTTACAATTTTGCCTGGTGTATAATAAAACGGAAGAAGATTGTAGACTTGTCCTGACCCATACCTTAAAACCAGAATATCGTAGAGGGTAGGCACTTTTGACTTGGACCAGCTGCCTACCAGTGCACTGGCATCCATCGAGAACATCCTAGCATCCATCTAGCAATGCATCAAAAATAATTTTGGCAATTTTATTGCAATGCCTTGGCAACCCCCTAGCACTTTTGATGGCAGATTTAGCTTAAAGAACCACTCACTTTTTGTTCAGAGAATGTAGTAATCTAGTTTAACATACATTAGTTTCCTTAAGGGTCTTTGTAGCTCTTTCCTGTATTATTATGTCCTTGATCCCAATTTACTGGTATTGTCAAAAATATTGATGCTAGCTGCCCTTTTTAAAATAAAGAACATTTTTAAGAACAATAATAGACATAAAAAGACCCAACTGGCCTACAAGGTTGGCCTGCATGAATACCTAGTTCTTTTAAACCTTTTTTGTAATGCTAATGAGTTGGAGGTTCTTTCATACAGATATCGACTCCAGACGGTGAGGTCTTTGGCTGGAGTGAGCCTAATGCTACGGCTACTTTGGGCCTGTCTCAGATGGGATGATATGTCTGTGAAACCCTCACCCACAGGAGGAACGACGCGAACAGGTTAGCGTTTAACTGCTCATCACATGTCGCTTTATCGTTTGGTATTCAGCACTCAACCTTATGTGTGTAACTTAACAGAGACATCTGACACTGATATCACCACCACTGAGATCATCAAGCGGAGAGATGTTGGTCCTTACGGCATTCGTTCTGAGTATTGCATCAGGAAGATCATTTGTCCCCTTGGGGTGCCTGAGACTCCCAAAGGTAACGGTGACTCAGACAGTCCATATGCCATTGCTTTGTTTTTAAGATGTGTACAGTTTTCTATCATGCAAGGTTTGATTGACCAGAATCACTGCTAATATTTGATCTGTCCATCATTCCTGTCCACCAGAAACTCCCACACCTCAAAGGAAAGGCCTGCGTTCAAGTGCTCTTAGACCAAAGAAGCCAGAAACAGCTAAGCAGACTGGGCCTGTTGTGATCGAAACCTGGGTGGCCGAGGAAGACCTGGAACTCTGGGAGATTCGAGCCTTTACCGAAAGGTGGGAATTCCCTCTTTTTCTGTTAATGTACACACACTAAAACCCAACTTAATGATTCCTTACTCATTTGTGAAACGTTCCATCAAAGCTTTCTCTAGTGTGAAAGATCTTGGATGAAGAAAGGTTGTAGATAAGACATTAATACTTGCATGTATTAGCTCATACATTTTAATGATAACAATAACTTAGGATGTTATTTCCTGTGTTCATTTACTCATTTTCCAATTTGTATGTTTCCCAACGGTCAACAAGTCCCAGTTTATCATATTTTATTTGTTAATTCGTATTCTTTTAAAGAATTTGAAACTTTCTGACTTCACAGGGTTGAGAGGGAAAAGTCGCAAGCAGCTGACCCAACTAAGGTTAGTGTGCAGAAGAAAGCAGAGGAGGTCAAGGCCCAATTGGAAGCTCAGCTAAAGCAGCAGAGATTGGCAGCCCAGCAGGTGGGAATGTAGACATGTGTCCACCTGGGGCGCCCCTTTTTATTAACCAGGGGCACAATATTGAAAGAAATGGGTGTTCTTCCCAATGGGCCTTTTGATTCTTTTTTTTTTTTTTTTTTTTACTTTTTTTTTGGCTTTTAATTATCATTTCACTCTTAGTTTGATTGGGTGTGTTCTCATAATATAATAATCTTAATTTTAATCAAAATACTTACTTACTGACTTTATCTTGTGCTTTTCTTTTATTGCCTTGTATCTTTGCTTTTACTGTGAAGTTGAACGGTTCAATGACTGTATTGCAGAAACGGCTGGAACAGCAGAAACCTAGCAGCACCAGCAACACATCCACCTTGACCAGCACTCCTACGACCCCTGGGACCACTACTCAGAAGGTGGTGGTGGGCTCTGTTAGCGGTCAGGTAACTTCAGCACCAAAAGTGGTAATGACCACCAAGTTGGGTGCTCCGGTGACATTCCAGCAAAACAAGAACTTCCAGCAGTCCTTTGCTTCCTGGGTCAAGCAGGGCCAACAAGGCAACACAGGTCAGTCTTTACAGTGTTATGAGGAGGCATGGGTTATAATGTAGCTTGATGACTGTTATTTTAGATGTTGTTGTTTTTTTTTTGCACGTCGGTGTATTTGGTTGGAAATTAGCTTGTTTTTTTTGCCGTCCAGTTTTTTTTTTTTTTTCTGGTAAGCTTATTTTTGGTGGTGTTTTTAGTGCTTGACGTCGTTTCGTTGTCCGTGGCGTACTTGGATGCAACCGCTGCTGTATTTCCTGATTGAGATGTATGTGTTAGGGTGGTGATCAGACCTGTGTCTTGCAGTCTCTACCAGTTCGGTTGTGACTGTGGCGGCGAGTAGCGCCACCACATCTGGGCAAACGTTCCACATCGCTGCTGCTGCGGGGTCGATGGCCGGCAGCGTCATCGCCGCTAAACTGCCTGTTCCAGCCAACAGCAAGATAGTCACAGTGAACGTGCCAACCACTCAAGGAGGTACGGCAGGCCTCCAACATCATTGGCATGTGTGTTTTTTTTTAAGTTAGGCCTGCCTGCACACAGAGAGGCAAAATATCAGCTCAGTATTTATAAAAAACATATTTTTTACTTTTTCTACTTCGTTTGTAACGATGAACAACATATCGTGAGCATGGGTCAGTTAATACAGCCTGTTAGTTGTCTAAAATGGTGTTCAGACTGGCAGCATTTTGCTGTAATGGAGCAATCAAAAGTCATTTAATTTCAATGAGAGGTGGCGGTTCAAGGAAACATTGTTTAATTGCTGTCATTGTGAACATCCACTAAATTTTGGCACAAGCTTTATGTCTGTTTTACTGCTTTACTATTTTGGATTTAATTCAAGCTGATTATCGTTGTTGAATACAACGGATTACTTTCTTTTTTTAATGCTGAAATATTTTGTTGTTCTGTTTCCCTCTTACTTAACCTTCATGTTTCTGATAAAAAATACCTTTCAAATGTTTGGGGTCAGTAAGATTTTTTCTTTTGAAAGTAATAATACTTAATAATCAATATTTAATATTCAGCATGGATGCATAAATAGAACAAAAGTGAAAGTAAAGACATTTATAATGTTATGAAAGATTCCCATTTCAAATAGGCCTAAATACTGATCTTTTCAACTTTCTATTCATCAAAGAATCCCGGAAAAATCTATTACAGTTTCTACACAAATATTAAGCAGCAAACTGTTTTTAACCTTGGTAATAATAAGAAATGAGCACTAAATCAGCATATTAGAATGATATCTGAAGGATCATGTGGCACTGAAGACTGGAGTAATGAGTAATTGCCACCACAGGAATAAATTACATTTTACAATAGATTAAAATGGTAGACGTCTTTTAAAATGAAACAATATTTCATGAAATTACTGTATTTTTGATCAAATAAATGCAACCTTGGTGAACGAAAGATACTTGTTTTGAAAACGTCAAAAAAACCTTACCAACTCCAAACTTTTGACCAGATATGTATCTTGTGTAATGCAGTATTCTTGGAGAAAACTAACTCTGCTCATCGTCTCGGCAGGTTTGGTGCAGGTACAGCAGAAGGTGGTGGGCATCATTCCCTCAAGCACAGCGGGCACCGCACAGTCCTTCCCTGCATTCCAGCCCCGTACGGCCACCATCAACATCAGACCCAACACAACCACCTCCACGCAGCAGGCATGAGCTCTCAGTAAAATTATCCATTCTGGTAAACTCAGGTTTTTTTTGTTCTTGCAATAACGTTTTATGTAATGGTTTTTGCCCAGGTTATTACGACTGGAACCGCTCTCCGACCAGGGATGACTGTGATACGCTCTCCTATGCAGCAGACCACCACCCTGGGCAAGACTATCATTCGCACACCCCTGATGGTCCAGCAAGGTATTCTCAACCAGGTTTCATCCTGGAAGTGAAATGGTTCATTTTTACATTTAATTAATTACACTATTTATATGTTTATTCAATAGTGTAATAGAGACGGGAAATGATAGAATCCCATTCAATTAGTGGTCATTATTTAAAAGATAAAATTACAGTTCAGTAATATTGATTTATCTGTGCTGCCATAATAAGAACAAAATATGAATTGAATTGAGCTGCATAATGACACTAACTTTGCAGCATCAACACTTATTGAATTAAATCAGCATTGAACTGTCTTCAGCTGAAACTGAATAATGTTTGCCTTCTGCAAAGCTGCTTATAGCTGAATTGAACTAGTTTCATAATTGATCAACTTTGTAACTGTTAGTTATTGTACTGAATTGAGCTGAATTATAACAGCTGAAATTGAAATTTGTTTAATAATTAATGGGTTTTACAACATTTAAACTGTTATTTTCCTGTTTATTACTGAAATATGTATTGTAGAAGCGCTATATAAATAAATGTGACTTGATTTGATTATACAAACCTATTTGACTGCACAATGGCTAATTCTGTTGAATATACCACATTTTTAGAGTGTAAATGTGATTTGTATTTCACAGGTCAAGTGCAACAGACAGTGCAGATGAGTTCAGGCGCTCAGGCGGTGGGCACTCCTCCTCGCCTCTCCACACCAATCCCAGCCCAGACCCCACAGATGGCCTCTTCTCCCCGACCACAGCAGGGACAGGTCAAACTCACTCTGGCCCAGCTCACACAGCTCACCCAGGGGGCTCAGGTGTGTATCAGTTTTAAATCAGCCTGTTTTTATGTTATTACTGTGCCCAATTTAACTGTGCACATGCTAGTATGTTAGTAAATTAGTATCACCCTGGTTCCCTTGACAAAAACCCATAGGCTTTGGGATTATTGCAGAAAATAAGCTCTGTGACCAACAAAAGTTTATCCCCCGGTTTCACAGACAAGGCTTAAGCCTAGTCCTAGACTAAAATGTAAGTCTGAGCTGTTTCAAATGAAAGAAACTTGCACTGACTGATCTTAAATAATATCAGTGCCTTTGTGTTATCTTAAGATGCACTCCAGTAATGCTTTTTTCTAAAGCACATTTATAAAAAATACTTAAATGTCCTAATTGAACTATGGCCTAATCCTGGTTTTGGCTAAGCCCTGTCTATGAAACCGGGCCTATGATTCTTACATGTTTGTTTTTTTTCATCATTCTTCACAAATGAACAACTATTATGAGTTCTGAAGCCCGGCAGAATTAAAAAGCTAAATGTTGGCTATACATGGTATTGCTGATGCATTTTATTTTGTAAAATAAAACATGAAAATATTTTGAGCTTGTGTTAACCACAGACATTATTGCAAGCATTTAACCAAAATATCAATTGGAAAAAAAACTAAATATTAATTTTAGGACAATAGAACCGGAAGTGCTAAAATGCAAACTTGCTTTCTGGTTTTGGCCTACAAAAATACATCATCCTTGTAGCACTTTATTCCAACGACTTGCCTAACCCAGGTTATTGGTTACAGTTAATATTGAAATAAACTCACTCTTTCGGTCTTCAGGGAGGGAACCAGGGCTTGACGGTTGTGATCCAGGGGCAAGGTCAGACCACAGGCCAGCTGCAGGTCATTCCTCAGGGGGTGACGGTCATTCCGGGGCCTGGTCAGCAGCTCATGCAGGCAGCCATGCCCAATGGCCAAGTCCAGCGGTTCCTGTTCACACCCATGGCCCCTGCACCAGTGTCTGTCCCCGCTGCCCTTTCCACGACAGCCTCACCAGGCATCCCAGCCACTGCTGCACCAGCTGCTGCCACCATCACAACTCCAGCACCCATTCAGCCAGGTCAGACTGTTTATTAGCCAATTTTTTTTTTTTTAATACATGCATCAATATGGAACTTGGCCAGCAATGTAACTTCTCAAAATATTGGATGAGAAAAAATGTATAATACAAAAATAAAACAATGCCAATATTATAAAATATAACATTAAAGGGTTAGTTCACACAAAAATAAAAATTCTGTCATTAATTACTCATCCTCATGTCGTTCCAAACCTGGAAGACCTTCGTTCATCTTCTGAACACAAATTAAGATATTTTTGATGAAATCCGAGAGCTCTCTGACTCTCCATAGACAGCAATGCAACCGCAATGTTCCCAGGTCCAGAAATGTAGCAGGGACTTCGGTAAAATAGTCCATGTGACATCAGTGGTTCAACCGTAATTTTACAAAGCTATGAGATTACTTTTTGTGTGCAAAGAAAACAATAATAACATAATTTCTTCAACAATTCCGCCATTTTGGAGAGTACCCCAGAACGTAATCAGCGTTTACATTTATGATAAAGTGCGTGCATGCTGAATGTGAACAACGCTGATTATGTTGATTACGTAATTAACTTAAGCGCTGCAAGCCATACATACAGCGCCGGACATGCCGTTACTGTGTCAGCCAACAACAGCACAGCTTAACCCTCCGCACATTTTAGATTTAGTTATATTGAAAAAGTTTCAATTCCGTCGATCTTTTTTACCCCGTTTTAACATGGATTTCTATGGAGAACGGCCCGTATCTGTCGGGCAAGATGGCGGATAGCAGCGGCGGCACATAATATCCACATTCTGATTGGTTTTCTCAAATAATGCTTCTTACCTTCTCTGTTTTGTCTGTTTTACAAGTTGTTATATAATCTACAAAGAAATAACATTTTACTTGTTTGTAACTTACATGGCCACTCAGACCGCTGACTCATGAGATGTGCTCAACACTCAATATGCTCTGGAAAAGTCCCTTTTTAAATAGTCTTTGATCTCCGGTACATTTGAGCGTATTATCTCAATTTACCTCGAATCACCACATCATAATTAAATTACTTAAAAATTACAACATTTATGACCAGATGCACATTTTTCCAAGAATACATTAATCAATTCTGAGTCCAGTTGAAGCATATTAAACTCGACACAACAACGTAATCCCGATAGAATAGGAATAAAGTCATGATTCAGAGTCATCTCTTGTTTAATATGTATTTCCCAGGGCACATTATATAACGTACATTTAAGCCATCATGTTAATAATGCAAAGTAGAGCAAGGAGAAAATGCAACATTACTTTAATAATAATAATAATAGTGAAAACAATTCATGTGGAGAGTCATAATGCACAGCCAGCACCAAATGGACAGAATGGCAAAACTAACTGAATTATAATTGCCTCTATTTAGAATTAAACAAACTATTATTTGTGATGACCTGAGCTGATGCAAAAAGTTAATTGTGTAATGTTTGCGCTTTGTAGAGTAAGGTATCGGCAGTTCAAGCATTTTCATAATATCTCATTCGTAAAAAAAAAACACTTTTCGAATTTTCGAACTCAATCTTGTTAAGTACGACTGTAAAAAAAAGCGTTTACCCTGCAAGCGCCAATCCAGAAGCCAGAAACACAGAAGTGTGAAAAAGGCTAATTACAGCACATTCTTCTATTTATCATATGTTTACAGGGCTCGCAAAATTTCAAAATCCCTGGTAGCCCTTCAGATTTTGGTAGCCCGAAAATTAGTTTAACTAGCCCAAATAAAATAAAAAGACCATGAATGTCAATTGAACAAAAACATGTTCAGTACACAAATATCAAGGAAAGAGTTTTATTTGACTATTTACAGGCAATGTTCCCTCTAATGTTTTTTTTTCTTGCTGAGCAAAACTTTTCTCTATTGGGCGGACATTTCAGGCACCTGAGGAAAAACATTCTTTAGACCAGACCTGTACAGCGCACACACAAAAAAGTGTGTAACTTTTAACTTTAATGTGCTATTTATATTTGATTTGACCCTTGATGTAACTAAATGATGTACATTTTAGGTTACCTGAGAAAATTTTTTTTTACAATATAATACACTGCAGTTCAAAAGTTTGGGATCAGTAAAGTTTTTTTTTAAAGAAGTGTCTTATGCTCATCAAGGCTGTAGCCTATCTATTTGATAAAAAAATGAATATTATTCCACAAAATAATATTGTGAAATATTATTGCAATTTAAAATAAATGTTTTCTATTTTAATATACTTTAAAATATAATTCATTCGTGTGATCAAAGCTGTATTTTCAGCATCATTACTCCAGTCTTCAGTGTCACATGATCCTTCAGAAATCATTCTAATATGCTGATTTATAATCAATGTTGGAAACAGTTGTACTGCTTAATATTTTTTGGGACCGGTGATATTTAAAAAAAAATAAAAACTTAAAAATAACTGTTTATTCAAAATAGAGATGTTGTGTTACAATATACACTCAACTTCAAAAGTTTGGGGTCAGAATTTTTTTTGTTTATTTTTAAAGATACTTTAAAAGAGTTTAAAGAAAGTTAAAGAGACTTTATTCAGCAAGGATGTGTTACATGGATACAATTTATAGTAAAGACTTATATTGTTAGAAAAGATTTCTATTTTGAATAAATGCTGTTCTTTTTAACTTTTTATTAATCAAAGAATCAAAGAAAAAAGTAACGGGTTCCAAAAAATATTAAGCAGCACAACAGTTTCACTGTAAATCAGCATATTAGATCAGCAACACTGATATTAATTCAGCATATTAGAATGATTTCTGAAGGATCATGTGACACTGAAGACTGGAGTAATGATGCTGAAAATTCAGCTTTGCTTCACAGGAATAAATATTTTAAAGTATAGGTATTAAAATAGGAAACCAATATTAGAAATTACAATATACTGTTTTTTTCAGTCAGTATTTTTTAAATAAAGTTCAGCACTGATTGAGCAGAGAGACTCTATATTCAGAAGGAGGAGCTATTCATTTAGTTATTTATGATACCCTAACATCAAATATATCATCAAACTAACTATTAAACTATAGAGGTAATTCATATAGAAAACAAACTGAAGCAAAACGTAAGCTGAGATCTGTAAGTTAAATATATATAAAAAAAGTTGAACATGGAATTCTTCTATAGCTGTCTAAACATCGCTATGAAGTAGTTTGCACAATAGCATGTGTGTGACTGTATATGAGTCTCAGAGTTTTGTTATTCTGTGCTCATCCTCCGCTGTTTCCAGGAATCAAGCCACTCTTGTCATTTAATCACATGAGGACGTTTATTGTCAGTGGTCATTTGCGTTGGTTCTCATGTTGAGCGCACTGCAACAATTGAAGTATTCAGTTTCTACAGCGACTCGTTTGGCGCACATCATTCTCTTTCTATGAAACCTGTAAACCGCATTCACCGGTTCTAACTCTATAGCGACATCAACTCTATAGCGGGTTGTCTGAGCATTGCGATTTTTTCGCTTTTACTGGCATTCAATCCAATGGCTTCCCCAAATAATTTTTTTGCGTGCGAGCGGCACATTATTTCTTCTGCGCGGCCGCGGTTGTAGAAGTGTGCAGCTTAGAGGGAACATTGCGTGGGAGCCCTGTATTTAAGGTAGCCCGTCGGGCAGGGCGGTGATGCATTTTGGTAGCCCAACTGGAAAACACAATAGCCCCGGGACGTCGGGCTAGCGATTTTGCGAGCCCTGAGTTTATCACCATACTATCACCATAATTCTCCCAGCAGTTTCCCTGCAGAAAAGGGTTTAATTTCAATGGAAGAAACGAAGTCATAAGTATTAAATACATTTTTGAATTATTTAATAATTTATTCTATTATTAATGTATTGAATTAATACATGTATGTTTAATATGAAATGCCTTATTAACATGCATATTATGCTACTGCTACTTTAAAACATAAGACACATCTAATGTTCTGATACATATGCATTTTCTTTCTCAACTGATTACGTCACTTTAGACATAACTGACTATTCTTATTAGTATACTACTCACCAAAATGGGCGTTTTGACCATTTTTTTGTTTTTGTCTGCTTAAGTGCAAGAAGACACACGTTTCATTATTGCAGTCCTTACTGTCAGTCCCTGTTGTATTAATCTACCAGCTTTAATTCTTTGCCTGTATTAATGCTGTTCTCAGTGACTGAGTTCCAATACGTTTTCTCTTTCTCTCTTTAGCTGCTCGTCTTGCTCCACAGCCCCAACCTCTGACCTCACTTCCTCCCACATCATCTGTCCCTCCATCACAGCCTGTCCAGCAAGCACCCACCCCAGTCCCAAACGCAGTCGTTCCCCAACCGACTCCAACTGTACAGCCCCACCCGCCCATACAGCTCCGACCTCAACCCCAGGTCCTTCCTCAAACATCAGTCCTGCCCCCTACACCTGTCCCCACCCCCACCCCACAAATAGCACAGGTGACGGCCACCGCACCCCTACAACAGGTCACCACCCTCCCTGTCGCCCAGACCACCATTACCAAAGTCCAGCCCCAGATCCAGCTCCCCCCGCAGCTCCTCAGCGTCCCCGGGCTCCAGCAGCAGGTCATCTCCCACATCCAGAGTCAGGTAGCGGCCCAGATTCAAGCTCAGGTCCAGCAGGTCGGGACCGTGGCCGGGATGCCCCAGCAGATCAAACTGCAACTGCCCATTCAGATCCAGCAGCAGGGCGGAGGGCAAGACCAAGCGCACCAGATCCAGAATCTGGTGACCATCCAGACGGCCAGCGTACAGGAGCAGCTCCAGCGGATCCAGCAGCTCTGTGAACAGCAGCAGCAGAAGAAGAAACAGCAGGAGGCTAAGAGAGAGCAGGCCCAGCAGCAAGTCAGCCAGAGCGAGCTGATACAGAAGCAGGTCAGGACCCAAGTATGTGACTCCAGAATAATTTAGGTGGATTGATATGACTTTTTTTAAGAAACATGGGATATTATGTAAACCTTAGCCTACATTCACACAGCAGCAACATATGATTGGTCATGATTGAGCGTGTTAAGAATCGCTCTTTTCAAGATGATTTTGATCTGAAATTTATAGACTTTGCAACCAAATTTTAAGAAAGAGTTCAGCTGATATTTTTTGTTATCTGTCACTACGGTAAGAGGTAAGAATTAATTGATTATGCATGCGTGAATGGATACACTGCAATGAGCCGTAGTTAATTGAAACATTTAATTATTAAAATATAAGGCTATGTTAATTTATGATGTTAATTTTATTCCAGTGCTTCTTGGTTGGAATGAAAGTTTTAATTCAAATTCATAAAAATTTGACTTATATATTGTAATTTAGAAAATATTGTATCATGAAAATATTGTAGTTTTGTTATTATTATTAATTCTTTCTAGGTACTGTATTTTCATATATATATATATATATATATATATATATATATATATATATATATATACAATATTTTCATGATACCATATTTTAAAAATTCCAATATTTATATTATGAGTTAAATATAATAGATGAATTAATATTATAATACACAATGGATAAATATTAATAAATGCAAATAAATGGGTAATTAATGGTTTTTTTTTTATTCAGTTCGATCAATTTAAGGTCATAAGTTTTAAATATTTTAAATGGTAACAAATGGAACAAAAGTCTTTATTATTTTAAGAGGTCTTTAATTTGTGGATGGAAAAACAGGAATTGCGATATGACCTAATGTGATTATTAAACTGCAGGAGGTGATGATTTAAATAAATGTAAGCGCTGCACTTTTCAAACACTTGAAACACATTATTGTATTGTCAAAATCCAATTTTGATCAACCTTTATATCGTATGTATTGTTTTGTTAGTAGATAAACCAATTTGAATGCATATGTGTGTATTTAATAAAAGCTGTTTAGGTATTTTAAATGAGTAGTTAGTACCCTGTTTTGCAGTTGAATGTGTGCCTCACATATTCAGCTGCAAACCAGTTAAAGTATCTGAGATACATGATTACTATCATACAAATCCTAATGGATTTAGAAGTGCAAGTCCTGTCATGCTTGATTTCCCACTAAATGTATACATTTACTAGGAAACGTGACATTACAGTAGTTACAATCTTGACTGATGGTGTTTCTTGGTGTTTTGAAACTTTTCCATCTGCATGCAGAGTTACCATTTAAACGCTGCTTTTTGTTTTCGTTTAGGTGGCTCAGAAGCAGAGTGTGGCCATAGAGCAGTTAAAACAGAAGAAAACCATGACTCCTGCTGAAAGAGAGGAGAACCAGAGGTAAACACTTTCTATATGTTGTCCATCTCCCTTTTTCCTACTTTCTAAGTGACTTTTTCAGTGATTTTAAATTCCAACTAACATGAAGCATTATTTAGGCTCATTATATTTGTAACGTGTGCACCCCAGATAATCCATAAGCCACTGAAGCTGTATTTACAGGAGTCCCATTTAAGAATAGACTGACTTTAATCATCTAATCCATTGTCTTTTGTCTGTCCGGGCAGGATGATTGTCTGTAACCAGGTGATGAAGTTCATCCTGGATAAAATCGATAAGGACGAGAGGCAGGCGGCCAAAAAGAGGAAACGGGAGGAGTCGGTGGAGCAAAAGCGCAGCAAGCAGAACGCCAGCAAGCTGTCGGCTCTGCTCTTCAAACACAAAGAGCAGCTCAAGGCTGATATCCTGAAGAAAAGAGCTCTGCTTGATAAAGAACTACAGCTGCAAGTGCAGGTGAGAGGAACAGGAAGTGCAGAGACTTTACTCGGAGAGAAATATGTTTGATTTGCACTGAGGTTTTTATTTTATTTTTATTAATTAACAGATTAATAAATAATACATACGATTAATATTCAATGTTTCTAGAGCAGCAAATCAGCATATTAGAATGATTTCTGAAGGATCATGTGACACTGAAGACTGGAGTAATGATGCTGAAAATACAGCTTTGCATCACAGGAATAAATTACATTTTAAAATATATTCAAATAAAAAAAAAAAAGTTATTTTAAATTGAAATAATATTTCAGAATATTACTGTTATTACCAGGTGCGTATAAGAGACTTCTTTTGAAAACATTAGAAAAAAAAATGTATTAATTAATGACAATTTCTCCCCGTTTATGACAATCTCTGGGCATTTGTCAATAGAGACGAATGCTTTCATTTCACGCCCACATCTCAGCTTTACTCACACACACTCTATTAACACCACATCAGACTTGCCAAAGAGACAGCTGAAGCTACATTGCGTATGTTGGGTCATTTGCATGTTGTCTTTCATTGCAGGAGGAGCTGAAGCGCGACATCATTAAACTGCGGCGGGAGAAGGAGAAAGCTCAGGCTGCGGCTGCACAAGCTGCCGCGGCCGCCAGCGCTCACGTGCACAGCGGTCTCTCCTCGTACACGGCCACGGTCACGTCCCCCTCCTCCGCGCACAAACGCAAGCGGGACGAGGAGAGAGACGCCTCCAAGTCCAAACGCAAAAAGATGATCTCCACTACCTCAAAGGACAGCAAGAGGGACATCAAGTTATACTGCATCTGCAAGACGCCCTACGATGAGTCTAAGTATGACAACTTTACTGTCCTGCAATCTTAGGGGGCTGTCGGTTGTTTTATTTACCTGTAAGGATAGGAATTCCTTTTCTCTGTTTTGTTTATCATTAATATCATGTATTATTAATTTTTTTTAAATAACTTCATTTTGAATATTTACACGAAGGTGAAATTTTTTTAATTTTTGGCTTGAAAATATAAACACATAATAAGATTTTAAAAGGAAACAATATACCTATTTGTCAGGTGTGTGTGTGTGTGTGTTTATCTGTTAGGTGCCAATAATTAATTTATTTATTTTTCTTTAATTACACTATTATGAGTATTTACTCCACAAGTTCTGGCATGAAAAATATAAATATAAACATACATTAAAGGGATACTCCACCCCAAAATGAAAATTTTGTCATTAATCACTTACCTCCATGTCGTTCCAAACCCATAAAAGCTTCATTCGTCTTTGGAACACAATTTAAGATATTTTAGATGAAAACCGGGAGGCTTGTGACTGTCCCATTGACTGCCAAACAATTAA
The DNA here is from genome assembly GCA_027422415.1 of Schizothorax lantsangensis. Lineage (NCBI taxonomy): Eukaryota > Metazoa > Chordata > Actinopteri > Cypriniformes > Cyprinidae > Schizothorax > Schizothorax lantsangensis. Next base: position 10,088,853 of record CM049840.1, read on the forward strand.
CACTGTCAAGGCCCAGAAAAAAACATATGCACATAAACTAAGATTTTAAAAAGGAAACAATATACCTATTTTTGACAAAAACACTCAAAATATAAAAAAAATATTTTTTGCATCCCAACGTTTTCAGAAAAAAAAAGTTTGGCATCAGACTTTATGAATAAGTCTGGTGTGAAAAAATATTTATACTTGTGTGTTTGGATTAGGAAAAAAAATGTGGTAGAATTTTTTTTTTTTTTTTTTTTTTTTGAAAATAATTTCCTATTGGTGAAAGACTTGTTTGAACACAGTGAAAAACTGTTAAACGTCACATTTCCTGCATACTCCACAAGATAATTCACTTTAAATTCACAATTTTGGTAAACCAGTACAATTCAGTGTAATTTGTTTCTGAAGCTCAAACAGTTGAGCATTTGGCAAAGTGCATAAATTTAAATGTAAATAGTGCTACTACTACTGAAGTATACGAATATGATTTTTCATGAAAGACATTATATGAAAATCAATTGGATGTGAGATGAATCTAATGTTGGTACGCTGTTGATGCAGGTTCTACATTGGTTGTGACCTCTGCTCTAACTGGTATCATGGAGAGTGTGTGGGCATCACCGAGAAAGAGGCCAAGAAGATGGACGACTACATCTGTTCAGAATGTAAACGAGCTCAGGAGGGAAGCACAGAGGAGCTCTACTGCATCTGCAGAACTCCATACGACGAGTCACAGTAATCACACACCTTCAGTTTCATCACATCTACTTCAAAAGGTGCATGTAGAAGCATGTTTTCTGATATGTTCGTGCCTGCTGCTTCTTCAGGTTCTACATCGGTTGCGATCGCTGTCAGAACTGGTACCACGGGCGCTGCGTGGGCATCCTACAGAGCGAAGCCACACATATCGACGAGTATGTGTGCCCGCACTGCCAGTCTACGGAGGATGCCATGACGGTCCTGACGCCGCTCACAGATAAAGACTATGAGGGGCTGAAGCGAATCCTGCGCTCCTTACAGGTTCGTATGGTGTCTTGGCTGTTTAGTTTGGAATGGGACACAATGCAAAAGTGTTTCATTGATTTTAACCCTTAAATTGGTTTAGTCATAATCATAACAAAAGCAAGCGATTGTCTGGTTTTAATAAACTTCACCATTAGCTGCTTTAAAGAAAACACTTGCATGGCAGCGCACAATATTTAAATTATAGTTCAACCAAAAATGACAAATCTGTCATTTACTCACCCTTATGTTGTTACAAGACACTGAGTTTCTTTCTTCTGTGGAATATAAAAGACAATATTTTGAAGAATGTGGGTAACCAAACTGTTTCAGTTCCCATTATCTTTTATTGTATGGTCAAAAAATATAATGGAAGCCAATAGGAACTGAAATCATGTGAATCTCATAATCACTGTATATGTTTTCTGTATGTTAGTCCCATAAGATGGCGTGGCCATTCCTGGAACCAGTGGATCCGAATGATGCTCCAGATTATTATGGGATCATCAAGGAACCGATGGGTAAGAGTTTTTGTTCGCTTCTTTTGTGTGACCAGAAGTATTTTGTGAATTATAATATTCTGTTTGGTTATATGTACATTTCTGTTAAAGTTTTAATAAGGTAGTTCTAAAAATATCATTATATTATAGCTTTGAGTTAATTATTAGTGATGCTTTGAAGAATTAGCATTTTATCTCTGTTTTAGTATTGATTTTCATTCTATTCTGTTATCTGCAGACCTTTCTACAATGGAGGAGAGGATACAGAAACGCTTTTACAGCAAACTCACAGAGTTCGTAGCGGACATGACCAAAATCTTTGACAACTGCCGCTACTACAATCCCAGCGACTCGCCTTTTTACCAGTGTGCTGAGTTCCTGGAGTCTTTCTTTGTACAGAAACTCAAAGCTTTCAAAGCAAGCAGGTAACGTCTGCTCCCATGCATACAATATAGCAGCATAGGATGGTTTTTAGGATATTTAAGGATTAGTTTAAATTCTGTCATTCACTCACCAACCAACATCACTTTAAGACTAAAGGCCATTGCACATTGAGTCTGAAACTTTCGTCCGTCATAAAAGGAATCGGATAAGGTTCCATTTTCTGCATTTTCGCATCCGTAGCAAGCATTTTGATAGGAAAGGATGATGAATACGAAAAAAACCGAAAAGACACATACGAAAATTTCGGACTCAGTGCGCAAGGACCTTAAAACTGATACAGATTAATGTTTGTCTTGTAAATCTCATTTAAATTATATTTAAATTATTTACAAATATTCATTCATAATCATATTTTTATAAACGTTAAGCAACATATTTAGAGTAATTATCCAGAAAATACATTAAATATGTTTTTGTGATCTATCAAAAGTACTGTTAACCAGATATCATAAATATCGATTTAAAAATCGGTCAAACCGATTATCGGTTTACATAAAAGGCTGTTACAGTGGTTTTACCACAGGTAAGGTTTTTTAAGCCATAGTATTAGTTTTTTCATACTAAATTTGTCACTGCATTGTACTGTATAGTTTGCTCTTGTGCATTGGCTTACACTAGGGGTGTCCCCGACTAAGGATTTTCTTAGTCGAATCTGAATTTTCAAATCTTGCCAATAGTCGAATCATATGTTTGGGGGCGGGGGGAAATGCAAGAGTCAAGTCAGACAGGGAAAATGTGTAACGGACGCCTCGCAGACACAAAAATAATATTTTATGTTTGATTAAAAGATAGTTAACATTAAACGTCAGCGAAACCCTAAGAATTCACAACATTTTTTTACAATAGTGCTCTCATTATAACATTATATGACAGAAGTTATTAATGTTCTGCATTTCTGTTTTGAGCTGCGCGCTGAAGATGACCAGTAGAGTGAAGTATTTGGTAGCAGGTTTTTAATCGATGGGTTTTAACTTATCATTTATCTCATATAGAATACGCTTCGTTATTTATACAACATAACGTTAATATCACAACTTATAGGCTATCTGCACAAAATGCCCCAAATGCAGAAGTGAATGTGTCTGCGCGGCTCTGAATGAACTCTTGTTGTGGACGCGTTCTTCATGCAACAACGTGCAGAAACAGGCAACTAAACTCTAAAAATTCACAGCGTTTTATTATAATAGTGTACTTTCACTCTGCCTGTCAATTTGAGTCTTGTTAAAGTTTTAAATCCCTGCCGCCAAGATGCTCCTCTGTCAGTCACGGATTATGGAAAGTGAAATTTAAATCTGTGCCTGTGGGGGTGGTTGGATTTATTCACGCACGTTAAAATATTTATCTAAAGCTTATTTCTTTTCAGATTCTTATTTACAGTATTATCTTAATAGGCTGTATATTAACTTATTGGGAGAAAACCGGTAGTTCTGTGTGAAATCAAAGATTTGAGCACCCCCATATAGCCAAAATGGCACGATCACTACTGTGAGATTGGGAGTCGAATCAGGCTCCTCCTATCGAAGCATCGAATCGGGGTCACCCCTAGCTTACACGCATCCAATTTTGTTTTGTGTCTGCTTGTCTTCATGTACATTGTTTTCACACTGACTGTTTCTGCTTTGAATATATATTTTTTTATTCAGAGTCAGTATAGTGGTTATCTAACCTTAGATTTCTCTGGCTGGCATTTCATCCTCTTATTCCTGTCTTATTTCATTGACTGTATGCTGATAACATAAGTGTTTGTGTTTGTGCTTCATGCATGTCATTCATACAATCCATTATCCTTTCTTGCAGATTGTCATAAGTCATAGTGGCTGAAGGGGCGGAGTCATTCTGTATTAGAGAATCATGGAACTTGCCGTTTTATTAACAGTGGAAACTGATGTACATTTAAGTGAAATGAGAACCTGTCAATAAAAGCCAAAACTCCAGTGAAGCCTTTGACTATCACAGAGCGGCAGCCATGTTGAAGCACTATGAACACACAGAAATCAAGGGAAATGCTGTCTTTGCATTTATGATCCTGTTTTTTTTTTTGTCCCCCATTACGTTTGCTGATCACATGATGTTATTTATGATGTTTACATGGATGCATGATCATATTTATCACGTGGATTGGCTGATTAAAGATATTTTAAGACTTTTCTGTTCAGTTTTATTGTAATGTGCTTCACATCATGTTTGTTTCAGCTGCTTCGCTGATCTGTCCAGGTTTTCTTTGAGAGGACTCATGAATTGCTGATAGTTTGTGCAACTTTATAACTTGCGTATAATCTATGCAGTTTCTGTTGGCTTGAATATAAAGCAAAATAGAGTTTTAAATCCTTTTATTAGGATTACATGTTGAAATAAAGGACCATGCTTTAAAAAAATGTTTAAATGGTATGTTTTTTTGTTTTGTTTTTAATTTCTTCCAAATTTAGATTGAAACCAGCACCAATTTAAATGACTGAAGGCATTCCCGTTGTATTATACCAACATGGCTGCCATTCCTTTAACCCCTGAGGCTATTTTTCTATGTGCTGTAGATTTAATTTTCCATTTGTGAATGTTCAATAAAACCAAAGGGCTTTTAACCTCATTCTCTCTGTATTCTCTAGGTCTCATAACAACAAACTACAGTCATCAGCCTCATAGAATACAACCACATGCTGTTCTAAATAAACTTTGAACATTTAATTCAAGATGGAACTCTATCCCAGTCAGCCAGCATCGCACACAGCCACAGCGTTTGGTGGAATATCGGACGTAAAAGCTGTGGGTTCGGATCAAGAATGGATGGTTTACATTTTTGATTGTTAAAGCAATGAGTTTAGACTGGGATGCTCTCCTATTGGATTTCTTTATGGATTAAATGCCTACAGAAGTGTTTTTGTGAGTTTTTAAAACCCTCCGGAATCATGTTCGCGTTTTCCAGGAAAGCAGGAGTCTATCATGGGTGCACCTGTTATTTTTGTTTGTTTTTCCCCCTTCATATGATTCATCGTACTACTTCAGAAGTGGAATGTGGACTCGATCTGCTAATTGGTTTTTAAGCAGTGGGGTAGATCAAGTTACCTAAACTAAGAAGTGTTGCTCTAAAAATGCATCGAGGACTGATGAAAGTGCTAGTCAAGAAAGTATCCTGTTTGTATAACTTGTCTTTTCTTTTTTTTTTTTTTTTTGTATTACAACTGAAGAAATATTGATGTATATGAAACAAATAAATGGAGGGGACAGGATTCTCTCTTCTACATTGATTAAGATGTCTTATACGCTTTTCATTTGAAAATTAATAGACCCCTAAACAATCTGGCAGTTCATATTGGATTTCTTTTAAAGATGGTGTATTTGTAGATATATATAAATGATCTAACACAATTCTTAATGTTTTGTCTGGATAATTGTGTTGAAAGGCACAACATAAACCACATTTTCTCATGTTTATAGTTAAGGATATACTAATGACTAAACTTTTTTGTGTTATATTTTTAAGTGCACTTTTCCCATCTTACAGAATTTGTATAGCAATAACCATGTTTTGTTCCTATCTCTGATCTTAATAGAATTACACTTCTATAAAGACTTTTTATTTCTCTTATTTGTTTGTATACTTGGGATCATTTGCATATACACTTAGGATCTTCAAATCATAGTCTAATTAATTAATGAATTTAAATTTTTCATTAACAATTGGCAAGTTGTGTGTTACCATTAACCAGTTACTGAGTTGCTTTCACTATCAAACAAATAATTTCCTATTATAAATATGATAATTACGCCATAAAAGGATTGTTTGATTTACAGAAATACAAAAACTTTTTTTGAGTGGGAGACACGATATATGTTACTGTTAATGTTGATTTTGTTTTTTTCAGCATACAATGGATATGTGCGTTCTGTATACTGTAACACGTGGTGTCAAAGGCTTCTCTTCCGTCCATGTTTTTTAAAATATGAAGAAGCCAAGCATCGTCGCCGCTGACCAATCAGAATTAAACTTAGAGCTGTTAGGCCCCGCCCCCTTATCGCACGTACATTCCTTTTAACCAAAGTGCTTTCTACCGATTTATTTTAACAGAACGGTATATTTAATAATCATAATAGCTCACCCTTTAATAGCCTTTATATTTATACAAACAATGCAGTATTGTTTAAAGCCATGATTGCGGGTAAGTAAATAATAAATAGAAAATAACTGTTTGAAACCACTTCTCCAGATTTAACTGAAAATATTTTAAATGATCAGGTTTTTATAAACAATTTAACATGATTCAGATGATCAAATTAATAAAACGATCATATGTCAATAATAAAAAGGTCAAATATTAATATATATTTATTTATAATCTAAATATACACATTTAGATATAATTGAACATGTTTATACAAACATGTTCATTTGAAGGTCATTTCTTTTTAAAGGTTAAAATATTAAGTTCATTCCCAGAAATCCCAAAATTTGTCATCCTCGCCAGATCTCGCGTTAATACGTAAGCTACGTCCCCACGCCAGAAGTGTGATTTTTCAAAACGGACCAATAGGAAAATGCTTTTGCTCGAACGGACCAATGAGATTCTTCGTAGCACGCGTTTAAAGGTCTGTTTCGTACTTCCAGCGCCACACAGTCCTTTGGTTAGAAAGCGGTAAGTTCCTCTTTTTAGTCGTCTTATATATTCGTAAGTATGCTTTTCTACTTTCTGAACTGTGTGTGATACAACTTATGTTGATATTCTCACGAACGTGTTTCTTTATTTCAGGTTGCGATATACTGTGATTAAGCAAACCTCATTAAAATGTCTGCTGCTAATGAGAACAGTGCACGACTCACTCAGTTCAAAAACAAAGGAAAAGATGCAAATGTAAGCAACAAAAATGGCTGATATCGCTTGTTTTCTTTCAAATACGCCCCAGTTCAGTTCATACAGATGTTAAATGCTTTAATGCAGGAGCTGAGACGTCGAAGGGTCGAAGTCAATGTTGAACTTCGTAAAGCAAAGAAAGACGAGCAGATTTTGAAAAGGAGAAACGTGAGCATTTTACCGGATGAGGCCACCTCCCCTCTTCAAGAGAAAAGCCAGAACTGTCAGGTGTGTGGATGATCCATATTAATGCACGATTCAAAACATAATCATTCGTTATTGATCAATATGCACATGATATTTAGGTATTACGCGTCATAGACCTGTATTGTGTTTAATCAGGCTCAGCACTGGACGGTGGAGGAGGTTGTAAATGGTGTGAACAGTAATAACTTGGAGACTCAGGTCCAGGCCACCCAAGCTGCCAGGTGATGCTTAAAAGATAGCATTTGCATGCAAAGTAATATGCATTAATTTCAAGTGTTTTACATACTATGATTTGTCCAATTGAAATACAGGAAGTTGCTGTCCAGAGAGAGGCATCCCCCTATTGACCGTATCATCAGCGCTGGTCTGATTCCCAAGTTTGTGAGCTTCTTGAGCTTGGTAGAGTCTCCTCCCATACAGTTTGAGGCAGCCTGGGCTCTGACTAACATAGCATCTGGAACATCTGACCAGACCAGTGCTGTGGTTCAGGGAGGGGCTGTTCCAGCCTTCATCAGCCTCATCTCTTCACCACACGCTCATATTAGTGAGCAGGCAGTCTGGGCCCTCGGAAACATTGCTGGTAGGTGGCCAATAGGGGTTCTTTTCAGTGAGATATAAGGATTTCTGTTAACTTGGTTTGCTTGAATATATTTTTGCATGTCTTTTGTAGGTGACGGCTCTGCATACAGAGATAAAGTCATTAAGCATGGTGCGGTTGCCCCCCTCTTGGCTCTGCTGGCTGTCCCTGATTTCTCTGTATTTCCTGTAAGATGATTTATTTATTTATTTAATAATAGATCATTTAAAAATTATTTATTTATTTCAATGATTAAAATATTTATTAAATTACATTTGTAGTTTTTTTTAATTAAATGTTTATTAAATTGATTGTTACCAAAAAAATATTAACCAAATATTAATCTAAACACATATTTATTAAATTAAATATTTATTCATTATTAAATTATATCATTAAAATATATTTAATTTAGGTTTATTAAATAAACTTAAAAATAAGATTTAAATGATTAAAATTAACTAACTTTATTTTTATTAAATTAGAACGTTTCTTAAAATCAGATTACTTGTATATATATATTTTTTTTTACTTTACTGTAACAAAACATCTACATTTAAAACTTTTATTTTTATTTTAACTGCCCCTTAAATTGTAGTGGGCATACTTTACCAGTAGGTGGCATCAGAGCTTCAGTAATTTTTCCTGACCAACCAGTCTTTCTTCTTCTGCAGTCTGGTTACCTGAGGAACGTCACCTGGACTCTGTCAAACCTGTGCCGCAATAAGAACCCTGCACCTCCCCTGGACGCCGTGAAACAGATACTGCCAACACTTGTCCGTCTTTTGCATCATGATGATAAGGAGGTGCTGGCGGACACCTGCTGGGCAATCTCATACCTGACCGATGGCACCAATGAAAGGATCGAGGTTGTGGTGGAAAATGCCGTGGTTCCTCGACTGGTGCAGCTACTGGGATCAGGGGAGCTCTCCATTGTGGTAAGTTGGTGGAAAATTGTGACATTTGTTCTTTTATAAATACATATTTTTTTCATGTTTTTCTTTCTTTATTTTTTTTTTCCTCCCCTCTTCCCACAGACCCCTTCACTGCGTTCCATCGGAAACATAGTCACTGGTACAGATGACCAGACCCAGGCGGTGATCAACGCTGGCGCTCTTTCCATGCTCCCTGCTCTGCTGCGCCACCATAAGAACAACGTTCAAAAGGAGGCGTCCTGGACCCTGTCCAACATCACGGCTGGCAGGGACTATCAGATTCAGGAGGTCATCAATGCTGGCATTGTGCCTTACCTGGTGGACGTTCTCCGACGGGTGCGTTGCCACAAGAGCACACTTGTCTGTGAAGCTGTGACCATGTTTAATTTTGAACTAATTTTTCTCTCATACTTCATGCAGGGTGACTACAAGACCCAGAAGGAGGCCGTGTGGGCAGTGACCAACTACACCAGCGGAGGCACAGTAGACCAAGTGGTTTACCTTGTTCAGGCCAACGTACTAGAACCCTTGCTGAACCTGCTCTCCACCAAGGACAGCAAAACTATTCTTGTTATCTTGGATGCAATCAGCAATATCTTTTTGGTATGATTTCGGTTAACATGAAATATCTATTTTCTGAATGCATGTTATAGATCTTGAAACGTGCACAGATATATTGTTGACCCACATCTCAAAAACTGATGCATAGAACCTACTTGTTTTTTCCGTAATGTTTTACTTGGATGTAAATGACAGTAGTTCCCTCATAACTTTTAAATATGGGATTTTATTCTAAACCTTTTTTTTTTTTTTTTTTTTTTTTTCATTATCAAACCTGTCATTTCATTTTTATTTATTTGTAATTTAGGCTGGTGAAAAGATTGGTGAGATTGAAAAGCTGTCCCTGATGATTGAGGAATGTGGCGGCCTGGACAAAATCGAAGCTTTGCAGTCCCATGAAAATGAAATGGTCTACAAGGCCTCCCTCAACCTCATTGAAAAGTATTTCTCTGGAGAGGTCAGTTGAATGTTAAACCTGTAGTTTAATATTTTATAAAATAAATATGCATGCATACAAATGTACACACACTCAGCTTCTTGAAAGTGGTTTGACTAGCTGTCCTTGTGTATTTTTCTTATACTTAGAAAACCCTGCTTTTCCTAAATTCCTCCTTTTTATTTCCATCTCTCAGGAGGAAGAGGACGAATGCGTTGCCCCTGAAGTGACAACCGATGGCTATGCGTTCCAGATCAGTGAAAACGAAAGCACTTTCAACTTCTAATTATCTAAACTGTGATATTTTTGTATGATTGTTCTGAACATTTCCGCACACCACTCGTCTTGTTCATGTCTGTCTTTTGTGAGGACCTCATGTTTCGAGTTGTACATACGAATCTGTTTCAATTTTATTTGTTGTAAATAAAAAATGGAAAAGAACAAGTGGTTTTTCATTTATCTTGTTTATTTATATTTGTGTGTGTCTTGTTTAAAGTAAGTGTAAATAAAATGGAAAAGTAAGTGATTCCAGTAGCATGGATGGATACAAACTCCTCACCGAAACACTGCATGATTTTCAGCTGTCCCAGAAGAAAGACTGGCATCGTGAAGCAATCGCGCAGATTTCTGATTGTTTCACGATGACAATCTTTTGTCTGGGACAACCGAAAATCGTGCAGTGTGTTTAGGGCTTAAGGTGACAACTCATAACTTTTTATATTAAGTTATGAAAAGGTAGACTGGTTTTATTTGTGTTGGAAAAATAAAACTGATAACCACTTGGCAACTGCTAGTAAGTTTTGTATAGTGTTTTCTTTACTAAACCATCTAAAAAGGGTAATATTTTTATGTATTTGAGGTCTGAGATGTGGGAACAGGGAAGAGAGAGGGGGCAAACATTTAGCATTTTCGGTCTAATCAGCCAATATTGTCTTAAATAGCACTTCATCTTTTATAATATGGGATTTTGACCAACTATATTCAATCTTGATTTTTGTAAAATGTTGCAATGTTATTTTTTGTATGAAAAATTACAGTTACAGACATATAAGGTAATAAATATTTGTAAAAAAAAAAAAAACTTAAAGTAACTACAATTGAGCATGTAAAACATATTTTTTTTTATTCCATGTGGAGCATGCCCCTGGTTCTCACCTTTTTCCCCCTTACCTGTTTGCATCTCAGATAGAGAGATAGATCACAGAGCGCTATGAATAAGAAGTGGGTCTGATGTGAGTTTGGGCGGTTTTAGTGGCTCAGCAGATGCCAGACACCTTACAAACCACATTTCCTCAAATCAGTCGCCTGTAGTGATACAACTTTTCCCTCAAGGTCTCCTTGGAATGGCAGCAGAAGCCGAGCGCGGCTCGTTCGTGGAAAATGCGGAGATCTTCAGGAGGTCTTTGTAAGCCGATCTTTTGAGGGAACGTCGTGGTTTAACTTTCGCAGACGCTAGAAATACGAGGAGCGCGTTAAAGCCGCGGCGCGAGCGTGTATGTATTTAGACATGGCAGGGCTGTGCACATCCGGGCCACAGGACCGTGACTCCATTATTTTCTGTTCACTGTGAATCTGGCGTTGAGGGCAACCAAAAAGCAACTCTATAGCACATTCGACTCGTTTTCTGTAGTAATCAGCCTGGATAAGGGTCGAGGACATGTCTAATCAAGGGGTTAGAAGAAATGGACCCGTTAAGTTGCGTTTAACAGGTAAGGAATATGCGACATAGACACAGTTTCACCTGAAACTGGCTAACTGGCTAACAGCTATTGATGTAAGTCATTGTGGTTTTCTTTCTTTACATGTGGGCTTTATGTTTAAAAGGACTCTAGTGTGTTTGATACACGTGTTTTGCTTTATTATGGCCAATGTACGACCGAAACCGTTGTTTCGTTGCAGCGTTGCGTTCATTGGCAGGACGGGACACCGTCTCAATGGAGCGCGAACGCAACAATTAACTTACATTTCTTTTGCCTTCATTGTTTACGTTTTCTAAGTTGCGTTGCGACTATCGTTAGCGTGCTTATTAAAGCGAATACACGCGGCTAAGGGATTTTAAAGATTAGCAATTGCCGCTGCGAACAACAGGGCTTATTGACATTGTAGTTATTTACAAAACTCGCCAATTTAAATTACTTTTTGTGGAGCCATTTGCGCCAAATGTAAAATGAGGATCGTGTCGCGTTAGTCACATTAATGCTAGGCTGCAAGTGTTTAATCTCATCATTGTATTTTAAATGTTTGTACCATGTGGCATTGTAAATTATTACACTAATTAGGCACTAGTTAGCGGGGATTAATCAAATATAGTCGTGTTTTTGAAGATGAAGAGTAATATCAATTTTACACACACGCATAAAATGCCAATAGATGGTACTGTTAAAAATAACTTGGTGTTAATATATTAACCGACAGTCGGTTTGACCGATATTTTGACATCGATATATTGAGCTAACTTAATCCGTTATCGGTTTCTTAATATACGTTAGGTTTACTGATAAATGGCTTTTTTTTCTGCAACTTTGTCCATTTTATAACTTGAGTTATTGTTGAAATTTGTCTACAAATTGCAGTTGTTTACATTTTCTACTTATTAAAATAACCACAATGTGTATGCTTTTGTTGTTATACTCGTAACAAATTATTGTTGTCAAAAAGTAGCAAAACAATAAAAAATTGGTTCTACATGTCTATTATTTGAAACTTAAATCTTTGAATTTGGTATTGTCCTACAAAAATATTGTCAAAGTGTAATTAATGAATACTATGAAACAATATTAGCAGCAATTGTACCCATGAAGTACAGGTTTCTCTGTAGAAAATGAAAATATTAAAGATGTTTAAATGTTTTAACAACCAATATACAAATGTTTTTATGTTTACATGTCCAATATGATCTTTTAATTATTGTTTTATTACTATTATTTACACTAATAAATAGCTTAGTCCTAATTATTTTTAGTGCAATGTTAAAGATATGTTATGCATTATGGATATTTTATTAATGACTGCCAATATTTTTTTCGTTTATTTGGCCTGGTAAATGTTTGGTAAACATTTATTTGGTAAATGTTACTCATTTCTTACTTCAGAATGAATGGTTGTTGCATAAGATGAGTAATTTATGCAAACAATAAGTAAGTTGCGTTTCCTGTGAACGCTGCTGTTTCCTGTTGAACTTTTAGTTGTGTTGTTGCGTGATGTTTTTTTAAAGACCCACCAAATGGCAGTAAGACCCGATGTTGAAGAATCAAAAATGTGAATACCGATGAAAAACATTAGTCAAGCGGATGATCAGTCTGTCTCTATGAAAGTTTCTGCTGGTAACCTCAGGGAATGGGGTCCACAATGAAGCATACTGTGCAGTGAAATCAACCTCCAAGTATGCAGCAGGATGTTGTAGTATTCATCATGACCCAGCAGTGCGGTTGTGGGAGGAAGCAGCCGTCTGTGAGACTGGGAGATTCGTCTGTGGGGCTGGGGAGATGTCTGGCTCTCGCATATAGAAAGAGCTCATTTTCCTCCCTGGTTGCTGTTGCACCCTTAAATGAGCTATTTTCACTGTGCCGTGGGTTGGAATGAGGATAAAACTTTTACAGTGACTGACCTGCTGTCATCTCGCAGCTTCCCACCGGTTCCCTGTGCTGCACTATATACGAGATTAACATAGTTGCACCACAGTGCAACTCAATTTTCTGGAATCGAGGCGTCCTGATTGGTTGAAAGCCTTTTAATGTCTCTCTGATGGGTTTTTTTTAGTATAAAAAATTTCACAATGGCTGTTGTACATGTACACCGAACTAAATTTGGTGTAGAAACAGTTTTCACTTGGAAATTGCTATTATGTATCACAAACCGTTACAATGAAACCTAAGTAACACAATGAATTAAATGTGATTTTGAAGTAGAAAAACTCAAGTTATTTTCCTATAAAACATACTGATAACTTTAATTTTTTTTTTTTTTTTACAGTGCGTACAGCTTTTTTTGTCCAATGCAAGCCATTTAACTGAGGAAAAATCACTATAATGCACAACTTTTCCAGGCTAATTGCTTTATTGGAGTATTATTGCTGGATTATTGTGATAATTTGTTCAATTTGTGATTCCTGAGCCCACTTTTAAGTATGTCCACTTCCTAGTGATCTTACAGCCTTCATTACTTCGTACAATTTTGTCATTATACTTTCTTAAAAGGATCGTTGACCCAGAAATCTAAATTAATTTATTCACCCTCACGTCTTTCGAAACCTGTATGACTTTTTTTCTTCTGTGAAACACAAAAGGAGAATAACAAGCTCCAAAAACACACAAAAAAATCCCCATAATGCACCATTAAAGTTACTTGTGTGTTGTATTTCAAGTCTTCTGAAGCCATACAATAGCTTTGAAAGAAATGTAACTTATTATTGACTGAACGTGTTGCTTAACAGTCATTCAGTTTGAATATAAAAGAGCAGATTGCTATAAATATCTCCTTTTGTGTTACACGAAAGTCAGTCGTACAGGTTTCAGAAGACACAAAGAGTGAGTAAGCAATGACAGCATTTAATTTGTTGGGGTGTTTAATCAAATGCTTTGTTAAACACTCAAGTACAGTTTAGCAAGTTAGTTTTTGCTTCCTGAATCATGTTGTAGGTGAAGAGGATCTCATGCTTTCTGAACCCATCTTGGTCTTGTTATTGCTAACAGATGACAACATTTCTGCTGTAATCCTCTAGGTCACTTTTATTTAGTTTTATGCAAACAGCTAAACAAACACGAGTGGACGTTGAGACAGATGACAGCGGCCATGTTTGATGTGCCTCCAGGATCAGCGCTCCGGCAAATTCCAAGTCTTTCCACTCGTTGTGAGCAGCCAAATGAAATATTTAAGCTTGCACTGTGTCTGATGGAATGAGGTAGAGAGGAGAGGACAATTAGAGCTGTTGTCTTATGTTTACTGCAGTACACTACTGTTTAATGTGTTTCTGATGTTAATAAGCTGATATCATTGCTTGGTAATTAATAAATGTGCAAGGGTCATGCATACGATTCTTAGGTATGACTCTAGCAGGATGTAATGGCGGTGCAGGGCTTTGCAGACTCGGGGTGTTTTGTGGTGAAGAGTGGAATGCAGATTCACTGAGGAAATCAAAAGGACTCCCCTTACCCTTTAAAAAAAATATTTCTTGTGTGGATTGATACAGATTCATCATTGGTTTGATCTGCTGTTTTATTACGGCTCTTCTTGGGCTTTTTTTTTAGGTCTAGTCTTTTACTGCCACGTCCCTTAGGAGTAACCTTAAGTGTCTTGCTCCATGGTGGTAGTCCAGGATCGTAATCTAAGGATCTCTTCTTTAGTTACATGTACTTGTTATTGCAACATTTGCATTTGCATAACTGGTTACTTGACATTTAGCTGCTGATAATATGGGTGAATCTCACAAAGCCTGTCTAGATTGTCTATATTTAATTGCAAAGTCAAATAGAAAAGATATTGTCTTGTGTTTAAAAGAAATGAAGCTTGTTTTAGATCCTTTACTTATTTTAGCTATTGCTTTCTCATTACTGTAGAGATGAATAATTAGAGAGGATAGATTGGTTCTGAAATATTAATTTTGATGTGTTTTTAGATTATTAAATGTGGCTTTCAAATATATTGTTAAATGATTATTATTATTACCTGTTTTGTCCTCAGAAACGGTTAAAAATGTCCATTTAATTAGCACTATCAATAGTGGTATTGATGTCTGTGATTTATCTGTTAAAAACAAATTAAATGGGATCACTCATCCTTATTTTTTTTTTTTAAATCATTACTGCTAGTACATAAAAATATATATTTATATTGTTATACATCCTTAAGCATTTATTGTGGTTTAAAAATACTGTGTAATATTTAGGATCTAATGAGAATCACAAATCACCATTGACAATAATGGGAATTACACTGTAAAAAATATTTCAATGTAGTTGAAAATTTGTGAATGCATTACAGTAACAAGAATTTGTAGGGAACATGTTTATTTGTCATGAAAATTATTTTAAAATGTGAAAATCACAATGCTCTATTGGCTTAATTTTGTTTTATTTTAAGTCTGAAGACCCTTTTCTTTTTACCAAAACACATATAGAAGATGCAGTGTGAAAGGACTTAAAACAAGGAGGAAAAGTTCCACAGAGCTGAAGAAAGCGTGTTTGGAATTCCCTAGAGTTGTCTATCACTTCTGTCATTCTTTTAATGTGACTAGGTTGTGCCAGGGAAATGCCCTTCAGCTCACTGTGAGAAGCGTTGTCATTCAGAAGTTTGTTGTGTGACTCACCGCGTGGTTTGGCGTCTCCATGTCTTTTTCCTCTGTTTCACTTTATGCCTCTGTTCAGTCATATTTAGAATAAATAGTGTCCTTGTATTGTTATTCTCAGACTTTGTCTATAGAAAGCCTAGAGGTTTTAGTTTTTAAAATAAAAAAAAAATAAAAAAATTTTCTTAATACACAGTCCTTGTTGTTCATGTTATGCCAAAGACAAAACATTTGGCTTTGTAATCTTTAATCAAAATGTAATAACTTGCTCCACCTCTGAAACAAATTTCCTTGTTGGCTGACATCATCAAGCCCTCTTGTTTTTTTTTTAGCCCCTCCCCCAATCAATCCTGCACAACATAGGGCCCTATAAAAGTTTAAATTTTTCTGGATTCCTTTTTTTTTCCCATTTTAATTTTTTAAAATCCATTAATTTTAATGGTTAAATTAAATTGTATTAATCAAAAAGCAAGTCTAATTAATTGAAAGCATGAAACTTCCATAATTTAAAAGCAATTTATTAAAGGTTTAACAAAAATAATTTTGAAGGCCATATGAAATGCGTGTTTTCCCCCCTCAAATTAATTTTTATTTTTACCAAATTCTGTGTTTTTCATTAATTTTCTGTTTTCATTTTAATGTTTCATTTGTTTTTTTGTTGTTGTTTTTTTCAGAAATACTGTGTGTATTTAAATGTTTCTGGTAAATAAATGCTGTAAAATAAATTTTTCTGGTAAATATTCCGTAAAAAATATTTTAATAACAATTTTATTATTACTAGTAGTACTGTCATTACATTAAAGTCCGCGTGAACCGGAAGTTGCTGCCGACTTTATTTCAGTGTAGTGACATATTTCCAGCAGAAACGGAAAATTGAATAGAGGGCAGGGTTTTATTTTAGCGCTCCTCCTCTCTGTCTCTCACTCATAGAAACCTAACGGTTGGAGGGGTGTGTTTAAGGATATTCTGCCCAAGCCGTTAAACTGACGTCATCAAAAAAGGAATGCCATTCCAGAGCGGAAGTAAATGTTCAGATTTTGAATAAAGATTAACTTGCATGGATTAATTGTTAACATCAAGACTAGCAGTGTGCAATAGTAAAGTAAATAAAGTCCATTTTGATTTCATGCCGACTTTAAGTAATACAGTATATTTCTGTTACAGTTTCTTCAAGTTAAACCAAACGTATATTTTGACGGGTGGCTGTGAAGACCTTTAAGTTTGTTTGTTTAAATGATACGACTATAGTTTTTCTCACAAGAAATGGTAAAATGCTCATGAAGTGACTCTCAGAGCAGTTCTAGAGATCGTTCACACTTCAGTATGTGTAGTAAACAAAACCGTGCATCTGCGCAATTCATTTGCGCAGAGGAGTGCAGAACATGCAGAATTTATATTTAAATGGTATTTTGCGGCTTGATATTCACAGACACTAGTCCATATCACGTTTTGATGTAAGTGTACTGACCTACTTCTGATTTATTCATCCAAAATTTGCTAAATTCCGTGATGTTCCGCGTAATACAGTAAATTCCATTTTTATGACTGGATTCTGTGATTCCATCCACATTTTCTGCATCGCAGAAATCATAGAGCCCTAACAACATTTGTTTTTCTCATGTTTATCTCAGAAATAGGTTACGTCATATTGCTGGAGTAAATTGGGTTTTGTTGACTGTAAGCACACAGTGTAATCTTAGTCCAGCATGAAATTCTTATCCATAGCTGGGGTTCAAACATTGATTTTAGTAGAGAAATTTCAGAGTAGAGTGTTTATTTGTCGGCATCAGACTGTTGTCCTTGTCTAATTGTGATGTAATAGTTAATGGAATGCTGTGGAAGTCATTTCAGCCATGTGGGTCTCCAGACGGAACGGCTGGTAAAAACACCATGTTTAGCTGCATATAGCTGTCGCCTTGGCTGCCAAATTTCCGAATTGCATTCTAGCGGAGAGTTTAAAGGGCAGGAGGGGAAAAAAGCCAACAAATCGAAAGCAGGTGAAAAGAAAGTGCAATAATTGCACGCCATTTGTAAACGTTTTCCTTCTCCGACTGAGAGCCCTCGAATGATTGAAATTGTTCCACCAATTAATAGACTGGGACTGGATTTCCTGTTGGTTCAGCTGCTCTGCTGCAAGGCAAAGGCCGAGACGGTTGTGCTTACAAGCCATTGCATCTGAACTGCAACGGCCAGATAAGCAGGACAGCTGCGACAGAAACGCAGACGCAGGCTGTTTAAATAAGAACCCGACTGCACTGACCGCTGCGCTGTGCAATATTCAGACCAGGTGTGAAGATGTTAGAAGCGTTTAGGTTTGTTTTTCAAGTCTCTGAGCAATAATGCTGTCTGTTTTTTCTTTTTTTTTTTTAAACCTTGATTGACCAGATTGGACTGGGGGAAATGAGATCCAGGATCAGGAACTGGTTTGTGGTCCGATGCCAGCTGAGACAAGTCTGCGTATGACTTCCACCGCATGTCTGGCTGAAAACGAAAACATTTGGCGAGACGTTCCTCATTAGCACTCTTTAATTCTGTAGATCAGGAACAGCTTTCAAGACATTTCACACGGTTTTGTGGTCTGGCGGGACTATTTTTAATAGTAAACATTTGGGTGTATAACATATATCTGCGCATAGGGACTCTGTTAAATGCACTGGGCCTGGTTTTTATTTACAGGCTATAGGCCTCAATTTCTTAAAAAAAAATCTGTTTTTGCTGTCTCTCCCTGGTTGTTTGTATTGGTATTATGGAGGAGAGCAGTCCAGCTTGTGGAGAAAGATTTAGGCCTAAGTCACTTTATTGTCAATACGATATATCATGTTTTAGCTCTTCATTTTGTTTATGCACATTATCGCTTGCATCCTAAAGTGGAAAAAACTTCATTTAGTTAAGCATTTTGCCAAATTCCTACAGCAACCCAGTTCAATCCCACTTTGAATTTTCTGAAAGTTGTTAATGGAAAAAAAAAAAGTTTAAACTCCTTTTTTGGAGTTTAAAAGAATTCTATGTACATTATATGCCATTTTAGGATTATCTTTGTATTCATTTTTGGTTTTAGATGCCTTTGTAAAGCTAAAATGTTGCCAGCCAAGAGTAGCAAGGGTTTCTCTTTTTGTTATTGATGAAGTAGTTTGATTAATATTCCTTTAACTTTCAATTTTGTTTGTGTAAGTATATATAAAAACCTCTTGTGAATAAAATAAGTCCGTATTATGTGCTTTAATTTTATCTCACTATTGGACATTAAAGCCGCATGAATGTGATTCTGGACTTTAGTAGGCCCAGAAGAGCAGGTGTCCGGCCCTCGATCTAATGCGAGTGTAATACCTGTGCTTTAAACCATGATGTCATGAAATGTCATGCCAACTAGTGTAAGCACACTTAATCTAATTGTCTGTGTTTGACAGCAGAGTTGTGATCTCTGCCTGATCTCTTAACATGCTCACTCAACTAAATGTCTGTTTCTCATCTTGTATTAAGTCCTACAGCTGTGTTGTGGTCACATTAGTGATTTGTCTGATAATATTGGCCAAATTTCCTATTTCAACCTTTGGGGATTTCAGTTTTAAATTGTATTGGATATTAAGACTCGTTTTTAGAGGACATATCATGATTTTAAGTTTCTTACCCCATTTACAAATTGTGCTTTTTGTTTTGGGAATAATTTGCCAATTGTTTCCTTTTAAGCACAGTATAATTCCTGTTTGATTCTGGGGTGACATTTAGAATTAATCTAGACAGGTTTTGTGAGTTCCACCCATGTCGTCAGTAGCTAAATGTCAAGTAACTAGTCATGTAAATGTTTTGCTTAGTTAGCCTATATGTCCGTTTAATTTGGTTAGATTTGCACTTAGAATAAGAATAACATGTATTTGCCAATGGACTATAAAATATATAGGCTAAAGATGTTCTTTGAAAGCAATGCCTTACACAGGTTTTCAAGTCAGTTTATCTTGTTTTAAGATATTTTTACTTGAAAACAAGACAAAAATACTGATGAAGATGTTTAGTTGTTGGGTGAGTCAACCATCTTGTCCCCTCCGTAGTGTGATTGTCCAATGGTCAGAGTGTAAAATAGGCAAATATTGGTCCTTTATGGTCGATGTGATGTTCTTTCATTGGATTCAGTGGATCTTTAAGAGCAGTGCTGTTTATAGTATACGACACTGATGGATTGTTAGGAAAATTAACTCCGCTAAACTACATGCTGTTTATGGGTGATTCAGATGGGAAAGTACTGCTGTGTTGATCAGATAGAGGCGGTTAATGGTTTACAGTTGGAAAAGCATGCCAGGGTTGCTCTCTAGTGGGAATTAAATTGATAAATGACAAAAGACTGAAATGCATGTCTTCATTTGACAAGCAGTAGATTTTATTATCCCTTCCCTGCTGGAATTTTGTGTGTGAAATGAAGAAACGGCAAGTAACATTGAATTAAATATAACATTTTTAAAGTGATTTGTAAAACGTATCCCAATAATAAAATCATTTTTCACATTGTAGTTGCTTTAGAATATGTGAGCCGTTTTCTGGTCAATATATATTAATATTAATATTTTCATAAATCATTTAAGATTGTGTAAAAGTGATGCAAACCACATCTCATTTTTCTGCTCTATTGAACTTCTCACTTCAGCGGCGGCTGAGCAGATGAGATGTGAAGTATCTGCTCAAAGGTAAATTCGGGGGCCGTCGGCAGAGCCACACACAGCGGTGGTCCCGTTCGGGAACAGCTCTTAATGTTTACCTGTAGCAGCCCCAAGTGCACCTAGGCAGTCGTCCAGGCTTCCTGAGGTCTGCGCTGTTTAGTCTGAGCCCACTACCCCAGACCTTCCTCCACCGGTTCACCACGTCTGCTCAGTGTTTTTTCCTTTTTGTTGAAGTGTTAAAGGTCTGGGTTATATGGCCCGGATCTTTGGGTTTCCCCTTCACATTTTGGAGCCATGTACCTCAGGAGAAGAGAGATGTATTCTCGTTGTTGTGGTTGAAATTGTCTCCAAAGCACATTGTTTTTCATTAATACTGTATCGGCAGCCAAAGGACATTTTTGTGGGTTGGGTAAAGGATTTAATATTCAATTTGATGAAATCCTTCCTGCTGTGATTAGATGACACATCCCACATATCTTCATTAATTTGAGTCAAGTTTATCATAAGCTAACTATACTTAAACTTTCATTCAACCTGAGTGTGAACAAACAGGCAAATATTTGTTTTTTCAGATTGTCTTGTGTACTCCTCCCAAAAAGTTTTGGTTCAATGAAATCTTGTTCCTGGCAGTTTCGCTTCAACTAAAGTGTAAATGTTACCCTTTAAAACAATTTGTGTGCCGAAAGCAACCAAAGTAACTTTAGTTTTATTGATCATGCAAACTTTTCATGTTTTTAAAATGCTTGATCAAATCTTGTAGCGATTTCTTTGTCCACACACACACTTACTAAACTGCAAGTTTTCGTTACTGTCCATTTTAAAATGAAGCAATTAATTTTAAAGCGAACTTGTGAGTCTTTTTGAGTGATTCATTAAAAAGAACAATCTTTTTTTTTTTTATGTTAATCGGACTGCATTTGTTGCGCAGTATATATTTGATTCATTAAAAAAAGCCAGCTCATGTGCTTATCAAATTTTTTGCTAGACAAAAATGGTTCATAAGGTTAATTTTTTCATGAATTGGACTACTGTGGTTGCGCTACATGTTTTTTATTCTCTAAACAGAACTGGTTCATAGGACTCATTTGTTCATGAATCACACTGGTTGTACTTTTCATTTTGTCAGCTCAGTTGAAAACATTGTCATTTATCTTGTCACATTCAATTCAAATAGCAAACTTACATTTATGACTAAAATTACTTTTTAATGATTCATTTATTTTTGCAGTGGTCATTCAGAAGCATTGCAGGAAGGTTATGTTGTTGCAGTCAACCTATTTGTGACTAATTTGTAATTTTGATTTAGTTCTTTACAGTTAAACCACATTTTATGGTGTTTCTGCTTTTTTGTCACTTGATCAGTGAATTATAGTTTTGATTGACTTGTCAAAAGTAAATGCACTTGATTCAGACACTCTTCCACCAGGTGAATTATTTACTAAAGGTGAAAATGTTCTCCTTCAAGCAAGCTTTCGGTATTAGCATTGGCCAATCCCTTGATTTGCAACCTAAAAGAAATGATTCACAGTCTGAGATGGAAACCACAGAGGAATTCTGGGATAGCCACTGATGGTCCTTAAGTCTCTTGTGTTTTCTTTCAGTCTTATGTGGAGTGACTAAGTGGTCTCTCAGACCTCTGACTAAGAGACTGACCTTTGGCATTGTAAAGAAGGCGGTGGAAAATGGATTCCAGAACTCCGATCCAATCCGATAATGTCTTTGCGCCTCCTGTAGCACTTATGGTAGCAGTATCTCGATTGGTCACAGAGTTCTCCGTTGATAAGCGCACATCTTGACTCAGATGTGAGCTCGGCCAAACAGGATGCCAAGAAGCGGCCCTAATGAATGAGATACCAATCCAGTGAGTGAGAAAGTCAAACTAAATCCTTCCTTACTCATGAAAATCACGAAAGGGGGGAAACCAGAGAGTGCGGTAGCAGGAAGCGAATTCGAGATTACACCTAGCTCTCCACTAACAACGAGACGACCTCTCCACCCTTCTCTCCTTTCCTCCGTCGTCTTTCCCGTACTGTTTTAAGAAGCGAAGTAGGAAGGAGTGGCGGAGAGAAAGGAAGCCTTTTGTTTACAGACGAACAATGCTGCGAACAAGAGCGTGCGGCCCTGGAGCTGGAGACAAAACATGGCTGCAGACGGGCAGGGCAAGGCTGGGCCGGTCCGCAGATAGTGTGAGGGGAAGCGGTGTGAGCGAGAGGGAGAGAGAGACGAGGAGGAAGGGGGCTTGCATTCCAGTGAGATGTCTCGGCCTGTTTGGAGTGACTGGATTATACATTCAGAAAGTCAAGATGAACTCATGAGCAGACCTTTCAGTAAGGCACACTTTCAGTCAGACGACCATTTTGTTCCATCACCAAAAACAAAATAAATAATAAACAAAAACATGAAAACAAAATAAAAGTTTTGTGGCTTTTAGCCCGTTATCACACACAGATATAGGCTATACAGTATATATCACACTAAGGAATGGGCTAAAACTCCTACATGTTATTGTGCAGGACTGATCAGCATTTACAAGAAACTTTACCTTCAGTTACTGCAGCAAAAGCGGGTCACACCAGATACTGAAAGCAAAGATTAACATAATTTTGCAACGCACATATGTAACACTGGATATTTTTTCTCAATAAATAAATGACAAAGAAAACATTTTTCTCTCACTTGTTTGAGTTCGGTTCTTTTTGTCTACTTTCAGGACTTATATGAAAATCCGATGATGTTTTGGGTCACATTTATGCAGAAATATAGAAAATTGTAAAGGGTTCACAAACTTTCAAGCAGCACTATATTTCCCCCAAAAAATAATTATATAAAAAATATATATAATATGTTGTTGTTGTTATGAAAAATGTAATAAATTCAGCATTACTGCTGCTGAAGATGCTGGAAATCATGAAATTAATAACAATTCTTTTTTGTTAATAACTATAGTTTTTATGGTTTAGCTTGGATTTATACATTTCAAAATATTCTGTGGATAGATTTTTTTTTTTTTTTTTTTTTCAGACTATTTTAACTTTTTTTTTTTTTTTTTTTTTTTTTTTTCAGGTATTATTCATGGAAATTATAGCTGCCTTTGTATTTTTAGAGCGGGATCATCATATTTCGGCATCTGTGGCATCAAAAAGTTTATAGTTCAGCCTTATTTTGAGGAAACGTAAGGGTTATTGTTCCATCTCAGATTTATTATATCCCAAAGCATTAATTATCTGAACAGTGTTTGGGTTTTCAGCATCTTTTCTCTTCACACCCCCACTTCCTCTCCAGTATTGGGTAGGCATCCATGATGCAGCTTTCCCATTATTTAACCACTAACCCCATTTTTGTCTACCCCCAATTTTTCCCACAATTCCTTGTGTCCTTTCCCATCCATCAAACTTCTTTGGGAAAAGACTTCTTTCCAGTCCATTGGTGGTTGATGACTTGTCACTATCATTGTTTTTTTATTGTTTCCGAGCTGTTTGGATGCAAATTAGACTTGAGTTTAATGTTTTAGGTATTATTTGACGCCGTCATAGCATGGTAGACAAAGAAATACATGTATCAGACCTTCCATTTTCTTTTTGTTGCTCTCTGTTGGAGACAGTCCATCTTTTTGTCCCTGTAGTCAAACCTCAATTGATGGCAGAGCAGTTTTTCATCAAACAGACATTAAGGACAATCTTACATTACACTAAACCAGTTGAGCTTGTTAGTAGTTGAGCTTTGTAAACCTTTGGGGAACACTTCTCAAAGGAAAGATGGGATTTGGTGGATTGTAGTATGGCGAATTCTCTTCACAAACATCTGGGAATCGGGATTAACCGAAAACAATGACCATTGTGCCATAGTTGGCGTGTTTTGACGGTGTACAAAGTGTTTTTGACAGCTAATATTTGTCTTTTTGCTCAAGCGACGGGTCCAGTCATATCCATTTCACCTCTCCTCTTTTCTTCTCTTGTTTTTGTACATGTATTCACGGAAAGCATGACACAAGACTCCCAGCATGACCAATAAAATATTGATGTGCTGCCCTGTACGTGTGATCAACTATATTGTCTTCTTTTTCCAAAGAAAGACGTGATCGACTTGTCAGGAAATTGCCTAGTCATTCACAAGGCGTCCACTGCACCAGACACGAAGAGCGATAGCATCTAAACTTCAATGCTATTTTGAGCTGCTTAGTATCTGGGTTAGTCAAAACCGTTGAGTACGTCCTGTTTTTCAGTTGTGTTTAAATGGTTTAGACGAGGAGGTACATAGAGAGTTTCTCTGGCAAAAGTTTTCGCAGCACGATGGTTACGTATCTAGACTGCCTTTTTGGTTTTGCTGTCATGTTTGGGATTCGTGTTTGCTTTTGTCTCATTTTAAGACTACTTGGAAGATAAAACATCAAAAAAGCAGTCCTTTCGCCACTTACAGAGTCCGCGTGCGATTCAGAGAACAAGAATGCATGAACGTGACACAGAAAAAGAAAAGCAGAATGGAAGAAAAGGGCCACGTGTCATGGGAATGATAATGTATGCATTTTGTAGAGCTGGAAGCTCGTCTTCTGTGGGAACGAAGCCCTTTAGAAAGTCCTTACTTTTCCAGAAGTCCTTCGAGACCTTCGCAGCTCTTGTGCGCCTCGGCTATTTTCACACCGCTTCTCGATGTAGATCCATGCGCATTTGTTTCTTCATTTCATCAATGTTTGCCTTTTTTTTTTTTTTTTTCTCACTCTCTGTGTCTCTCCATTGATTTCTGCAGATCACATTGCAGTCCTATCTTTATCTTACAGACATTCTTGACGCAAAGAAGGTGTTTGTGATGGACACAGATGCACGTTGAGGCCGCTTTGTCCTACTCTTCCAGACTCCTTGATAAGGGCAGAGCGACGGCTGCTGGTACTGACCGTGTCACTTCCTTTTCCTGGTATCAGACTGCTCTCTGCCACCCGCAAGCCGCTGCTTTTTGCTTCCACGGCCTAAATTAGCTACTCTCTTGCCCTCTGGAACTGAACACACACACACACACACAGCCACACACAGTTAGTCCAAGGAGAACAAACAGAGCTGTCTGACTCCTGCCAAGTTGAAAATGCATCTGAAAAAGGCTTTTTTTGTCTTATTCAGGGAGTCAGTTACATCGAGTACCCTAATCATCTATCTAAGAGCTGTGGGAAACCAGAAACTGCAGCTCAATCTTATCACTGCGTGTTAGCTCTTCACAATGTTTTGTGATACATTTATCACAATAATTTATGATTAGTTCATTTTTGGCCTTTTTTAATGGTGTTTATAAGGCAAGCAAAAAATTTGCCACTTAAATAAACTTTTTCCTTTTTTTTTATTCATGTTTGTTTATTTACTAATATTAATTTTTACAATTTAAAATGTTAAAACTGGGTTATTGTATATAAAAATTAAATTATTTTAATAATAAGTTATAAATGCTATAATTTTGTTATTTCAAGACACTTAATGCATTAACTCATGTTGACTAACTGAACCTTATTGTTAAGTGTCATTGAAATTTCTTTTAATATTTCTAATTTGTTCAGTTTGGCTATAAAAATGCTTATGTTTTTGCAAATCACTGAAGAAATCATGTAAATGCATTAGTCTGAAGTAATTAATCGGATTTTGTTGCAAACCTGAATAAAGTTACGGTAACACTTTACAAAACCCTTTATGTATAATGCATTATAAAAGTGGTTTTAATGTATTAATTATGCCTTGTAATGCACCTTATGTATTGTACAATCTCATGAATAATTGTAACCACAGTTAAATATAACACTTATCAATTGATTGTTGGTATAATTATTTACGACAAGATATAATGTACAATGCACATTATGAATAATTATAATGTATTAACCCTTTACAATGCATTATACATAAAGGCTTTAAGTAAAGTGTTACTCATGAATTTCAGCAGGGTGCGGCATCTTTTGAGAATGTTAATTGGGAAACGTAACAATTTAGAAACAACACATTTTATTTGTACATCTAGAATGTTGTGAAATATTAGCTTAAAATGAGTATTTAGCAGTATACAAGGCCAAACGAACCCCTAGTATTTAATAAATGCTAAATTTAGTTTTTACCTTTTTAAAAAAAAAAAAAAAAGTTTTGTTCTGGCATGGTGTTAAAACTTTCTAGCATTACAGCGTTCCTTCCTTTGTGTCCGACACTCAGCAGGGAAAGCATTGCTGTCAAGCATTCTGTGTTCCTGGTTTCGAGTAGCTGATGTTATCTGATGCACTTAACTAGTGTCACACATTTCAAGAGCGTCACAGAAACCAGTCAAACCTTTTTTTTAGTTTACTTTAAGACAGGAAGCAGATAAACAGACAGAATCCAAGCCAGGTTTTCATCTGCAGTTCGCTGCCAGTACAGCGCTGTCGTGTCTATTTATATGAGCTCACGCATTGATGTTTTACGTCTGATGAATTGATAAGTGTGTGTTAGTGGCCGTGAATCACTCCATTCATAAATGAACATCTGTGGCACGGCAGATGCTGTTGCTCGGAGGACAGATGCGTCGGAATTTCACTTTGCGAGTGATTCACAGCCAGACCAATGAAACTCATACGTAGGAATGAAGACTGGCTGCATTACACACTGTCAGTTCACTATATCTCACAGAAATATTGATCTGTCACTGCAGACCACGAGGAATGGTGCTTTATGAACTAGTACTGTGACTTTCTCAGCTGCGGGATTGATGTTTCATTAACTGCTTGAGTGCATTTCACTCAGGGAATTTGGCATTGTTCCTGATTTAGGAGCCTCTTCAATTAGTTAATGACTTCAGTAAAAGGAGATGCCATATTTATAGTCAAAATTAAAATTATTTACATATTTGCTTAAATGCACAGTCTTGGTCTTACTGTAAACTTAAAAAAAAATTCAAAATGATTAATTAATTTATTGTAACTTGCTCCGTCTCTTAAATGCCTTTCCCTACAGATGACATCACCAAGCTCTTATTTATATATATTAATATAAGTTCTCCCCTTTAACTGGCATTTGTTGCATCCACTTTTCAGAATGCATTCAAATGGCATTGTACATAATTTTTGTTGAACATCCTGTTTCTCTTGGAAATCAGATTATGAAGTAAAATCACTGCATGTTGACTTCAGTTTAATGCAAATGAAAATGAGGTTATGGCAGATAATTATACTTTAGTTGTGTAAATGAGTATCGTTTGCTCAGTCAACAAAACTTTGAAAGATGTCTTTCCACTTTTGAAGTGGACTAAAAACTTGTAGAAAACATGCATCACGTAAATTAAGATGGTGAAAGTACTGTACTTCCTCTCAGCCCAAAAATGAAAATTTGCTGAATTTTTACTTTGGGGAAATTTCAGATTACATCAATTGCTCCATGTGAAAACATCACAATAATCCACAAGTAATCCACACGACTCCAGTCCATCAGTTAACATCTTGTGAATTGAAAAGCTGTGCAAGTCCGTGATTCATAATAACACTTCCTCCAGTGAAAAATTCCATCTCCTGTTGTCCTTGCATCAAAATCCACCAACATATTTAGAACAGTTTGGATTTATAAACGGGGCTTAATCTGTGCATATTTCTCTCCTGATTCAGTCACGGTGCGTGTTTCACTGGAGAAGAGTAATCAACAGTTTGATGTGAAAAATGCCTTAATGATGGATATGTTTCTAACAAATATGCAGCTTTTCACTTCACAAGGCATTAATTGATGGACTGGAGTGGTGTGGATTACTTGTGGATTATAGTGATGTTTTTATTCTGTGTATTCTGTTCCAATGAAGAAACTTCTTGAGGGTAAAGAGAATTTTCAGCAGTTCCTTTAGTGTCCACTCTAAGTCTATTAGAAGGGCAGTTGCTACACATGCTAACTGCTACTTTGCTCATAATTCAGTCGTTTTCACTCATAGTATATGCTTATTTTTAATTTTTTGTACTCGTTACTAGTTCTTTGAATTCGTCTCTAATACAGACACTGTTGGTTAATGTCAATAATTGATAGAGTTGAGTGCAGACGAGGTGTTGAAGGCTGTGTGTGTGTGTGTGAGACTTCCATATAGAGAGAGAGGGAGATACATTCCAGATGGTGGAATGATGAGGTGGGTTTCACTGGAACGTTAAGCATTCTCAGGGATGTTTGCAGAGAGAAATTCTTCCTCGACTGCGAAGCAAGCATGTTTCCTTTTTATCCGATCCCTCCCTCTCCTCTTTCTCTCGCCACCTCCCTCCCTTCTCTTGGACTCAGACCGTCGCTATCATCACCTGCTGCAACTGTTCGAACCCGTCACACATGTCTCTTCACTTTTCCTGACACACTGGCTTGATAAATTCATTTTATTACTCTTTATTTCTAAAGCTGTTTTTTTTTTAAAGTTGGATTGACTATCATTAAATATGTACGCATGTGTGAGTTGAGGAACAGCCGTGCCGCAGACAGAATCAATAGCAGTCTCAGTATGGGTGTTTCTGAGTCTGTTTGGATTTGCTAAGTAAAGTCTGCAGCTCACCTGCACATCAACATTTTCTCGGCCCTTTAACCTCCTCCACACATTCCAGTTATTCTTACCGTCTCAGCTTTCTTACATCTGGAGGGGCGAACTGCTGTAGTTTGTGTGAATACCTCAAATGTTGTGCTCCTGCTCTCTAGTTGCCCTTCATTCCTGTCGTTGCACTTTCTGGTGCAGTCTGTCCTCTCTTTTTAGGTTTTCGTCTCTCCCTCTAATGTCTGCCCTTGTTTTCTTTTTTCTTTCTCTACATAACAAACACTCAATCTCTCTTTTGTTTTGTATTAGTGATATTTATTTCCTTTTTTTTTTTTTTTCAATATTGTATACATATCAGTTGATATTGGGCGTTTAATTGCTTGTGCTCATTTTCCCGTTTTTATTTTTACATGAACTTTTCCTGCTAACACAAACACTAAAAATGTAATAACTCTGTTAAATGTAATCTTTTATCATATATCGTTTTATATTGTTCATTATAATGTTGTGATGCCTAAATTCACTTTCATCATTTAAATTGATTGACTTCACTTTTTAATGTTTTATCTTCAATTTATTTAGAAAAAATAGAATTTTAATTTAGGCCATCTATTGGTTATCAGCTCAGCATCCCTACTTCCATCTATCATTTTGTCCTCTTCAGTCTCATTTCTCATTGTAATTGTCCCCAAATGCTACCAGTATTGCGTCTGAGACTTTTAAAACACAATAATTAATATTTTGAAAGTTTTCTGTCACAAACAGGGCATTTCTCACCCTTAGTCTATGTAACGAACCTCAAAAGTTGATCATTTTCAATGCTTTTCAGCTTTGTTGCTATCCGTAAGTGTTCCTTGACCTCTTGACATTCTCACAGATGTCAAAGGAAGAATAAATATCTCTCTGGAGTTGCCTGTGGTATCGTATGGGAAGCTTTAAACTGAAATCTCTTGTTAACTGACAGCTCAGGCCAGTTTGAAGTCAGAAGAACTTGTTTAGTTTTTCTTTTCTATTTTTAAACTCTTGAGTTATTAAGCTGAATGTAGGCCAGTGGTGGGATGTGGATCAGATTATTTATTTATTTTTACTTTGCATCTCTAATACATTGTGAGCTTGATCTGGGAGTGCTGAGCACCGTAAGAGCCGTGCTATGGATTTAAACATTTTCTCTGCGGTTTGAACACGCTGAGATCCTAAAAATACAGAACTCGGAAATTAAAAACATATCTACCAGTATGAGACCTAAATCCTCCTGGACTCATTTTGTGCACTGCAGAAAATCTTTTTTATTAGTCATTTTCTTTAACGTACATGAATAAAATAAATGTATTTGATAAGCAAAATTGCATAAGATGTTAATATTTGTTTTCAGAGAATGTCTTGAATTAGGTTAATTGTACCTATCACATGGGTAAATTATCTCATTTTAAGTATAAATAATAAATACATATTTTTTTTATTAACTAAATAAAAAAAAATATCAAGGGAATATGAAATAATTATACAAAATAATTTCAAGAGATATATTCTAAAAAAAAAAAAAAAAAAAGCCATTTAATTTTAAATCAATCTTGTTTAAGGATGTTAAGATTTTCACTGGAAACCAAAAAAAAATTGCATTCTGATTCAAAACTCTATTTTATAACATAAATCAATGTTGTGATTTACATGTTTGGCAAATATCTATTTTGATCCAAAACGTCCAAATAACAATGTTTTTTTCCTCTTTTTCTCTCTGCAGTACTGTGCGCAAAGAACCTGGTGAAGAAAGACTTCTTCCGTAAGTATCCGACATTCATAATTACTGAGAATGTGTTTCTGAAATCGAGTGAACTGCGAGAGCACTCTATTCCTGTCAGCATATCTCAGCGCAGTGTTTTAGCAGAGGCTCATCTGTTAAAAGTGTGCAGAGAGAGATAAGTGCTCTTCCCCCACGAGACTCCAGAAATGTGGGTCAGTTCAGGGAGACAAATCAACCGCTGGTTGACACATGTATACTCGCCTCGGTTTCTCTGCCTCTGCTCTCTCTACCCTGACAAACACAAACAAGTAAGCCCACATCTGAATCGCTGATCAGATATCAAAGAGAGAGACAGACTGTGTTGGGAGGAGGGAAGAAAGAAAGAGGAGAAAGTCAAAAAGAGAGTAGCAAAAATGTGATGCTGGTAGAGGAATGAGGTTTAGACTGTATGTGGTTAAATTAAGACTACAGGCCCTCTGCTCTTGTTTGTAAACCTGCACGCACCTCTTTCCCTTCCTGCTCAGCCTGCAGTTGAATTCATAATCACAAATAACAATATAAAAAATAAAATTGAGAGGAAAAACAGTGTTTTGGGAAAATGTGTTTGTTAGTAATAGGGATATACTAATATTATAATTCTGGCCCGTGCTGATGTACTGATACCAATTCAGTTGTTTTTATGAATGCTAATATTAAATGACCACCAGACAGTGTTAATGCCGGAAAAATACTTTCTAAAACTAACGAGAATAAGAACGAGTAATCTTGCGTTGTCTTCAAATGCACACATTAATTACTTTTATTTAATTTCTTTAATTGAAATTTTACCAGAAAAGATTTTAGAAATGTTATCAATGTTAATTTAAAAAATCTTGTATTTTTGGTTTGTTTTGTTTATGTAACCCTTGTATTATTGCAACTCAGTTCTTGCCATGAAGATAGCCTTAGATGCTGATATGGCAATAAAAATAAACTACTCCTCCTCTTTCATTGTAATAAAAAATAAATCAGATCATTAAAAACCATAAAATGTAGCAATAAAAAATAATACAAATTTTAATAAATAAAATAACACTTTAAAGCATTTTATCATAAGGCTATAACGTAAAATGAGTGACATTGAAAAAAGCGATTTTCACTTTTTTAACATTAGTTAGTGTGTAATGTTGCTGTTTGAGCATAAACAATTTCTGCAAAGTTGCAGCGCTGAAAGTTCAATGAAAACGGAGATATCTTTTAAAATTCTGGCAGTTTAATGCCTACAAAAACGACTCGTAGGGACTACAACAAGCTACTCAGCCCATCGTGTATTTCTGAGGGAGGGGCTTCATGAAACCAGGAAATAATCAGGGCGTTTATCAGAGAAGGGACAGAGCGGTAGGGCTGTGCAATTAATCTAATTCGATTCGCATGCGCATCTTGTCAGTAAAGCCGGTTCCGTGATTGGCGCTAAATCGCCATCACCTGTTTTCAAACGCAGCGGCAGTTAATACACAGAGCCGTAGTTCACCCTACAGAGCGGTGTAGGATAAAGGTAAATTATGTGAAAAATAGCATGAACATATGTTAGACTGCACCCCATAAACGCAATCAAGCCTAGAAAAAAACCAGTCAACCACCCCTTTAATACTTTCCTTAATGCACTGTAAATAGTATATATTATTGTGTGGGTGTAACACAGGAATCGAACAAATGACTTGATAGTCACCATTTCCTGTATTAGTGCATCTGTAGTATTTGGAGTTTTATTATTTTTGGACTCATTCATCATCTATCATTTGTGGGTTTCAGGTTTCAAATACATTTCAAACCACATTATGAACTAAATTATCTTGTATTCAGTGCTGTCTTCAATTCCTGCTCAGAAGGCTTAGTAAACAGTGTTCGTGTATTTTGCAGGACTGCCAGACCCCTTTGCTAAGGTGGTGGTGGATGGTTCAGGGCAGTGCCACTCAACAGACACCGTGAGGAACACGCTGGACCCCAAATGGAACCAGCACTATGACCTGTAAGAGCTCTTCCTGGTCTGATTTCATTCAAACACACAGCCAGTGTCACACCTTGATTTCCTTTGCACTGATCCAAGCTCGGTTTAAACCTGAGACAATAATGTTTAGATACCAGAATCAAGAAGACCACCACTCAGAAGCAGGATCTCATTTCGAAACACATGGTCATCTGTCCACTTGTTTGAGTCTTAGAGATTTGGCTTTCAGCACTGCAGTTCTTTTCTGTAGGAGCTTAAGAGTGTCAGACTCTGTCATTAGATGCCTCATGTGTGGTTCATTTCGGCCGTTTTTCTGCGTGAGTCACCCAGAGCGATTGAGCCTGTTTTTGACATCACATTTAAGTGTGCTTATGGATTATGCTTTTCTTACAACTGAGTTTAAAACAAAACAAAAAAATGAAAGAAAGAAAACAAACAAATCAAGCCAGTATGCTTCCATAATATGGAATATTCAAGCATTAAAGAATATTCTGCCATTATTTTATTGCCATCATGGTCTTTCAAATCTGTATGTTGTTTTCTTCTGTGAAAAAAAGGATATTTTGGAGAATGTTTTTCCATACAGTAAAAATGGATGCTGATAACTTTTTTCCAAGCAACAGAAAAGAAAAAACACTATAGAAGTTGTTCATACGACTTGTGTAAATGTATTTCCAAGTCTTCTGAAACTATACGCTTTGCTAACTGTAAGAAAATAACAAAATTTGATTCACTTCATCCTCAACCTCAACATCTCCTTTGCATTTCTGTATATTATGCATTGTCACACTCAGGAACCAATGTCGCTGTGCATTACTGAATGTGTAAACCTAGCATGACTGGTCTTCACACAGTATATTTGAATTTACGCAATTGAGATTTGAATGCTGCGATGGTGGGGAAAATCGCCAACAAACATAGTTATGTGTTGACCACCTTTTTATGGTGCATTTTTTTCCCTCATTTAAGCTCAACATTAAAATGACCAATTTATTGTATGGAAAACATTTTTTCAAAATATCTTTCATTTCCGTTCAAAATTTCGTGTTCATCGAAAGAAAGAAAATCATGAAATGGCATGACGGTGTGTAAACAATGCTAAAATTAAAGTTTGTGGGTGAACTAACCCATTAACATGCACTTTCAAATTAAGCCCAGGGGTTTTTCTTGAACCGGCGGTGTACGATTTCTTCCAATCTCTTCATCAGTGTATCCCATCAGTAAAGCTCCCAGCATCCTTCAGGCTTTGAGGATTTAGGTCACCTCCTCTAGGAGTCGACGGCTCTATCTGTGGAGATCACAGGACGGATTTCCATGGGTGCAAAATCCCATATCCTTTCATTATACCGTACGCTTCTAGCTCCATTTACATTTTTTAAGAAGTTTTATCTCGAACTACGAGTATCAACAGTTTCACAGTATGGAATAAAAATAGAAACTTTCCCTCCACGCAGGCTTGTCGCTTTTCCCACAGACCAAAAGCAAAACTTTAGAGAAGATGCAAAGCACTAAATACCGACATACAAGGAAAGGCCAGCAAAAAAAAGAAGGGAAGCACACGTCTCCGTTTGTTTGGTTGCCATGGCAACCGTAGACTAGCCCTCACCCCCCAGGACGGCCGTCGAGTTCGCCAAACATGTCACGTCTGTCAGCGGAAAATAAGCCGCCGTTTCCACAGCCCACCCCACAACCCGGAGTAATGGGTGGGGAAGAGAAAACCAAGGAGATGTTGCTTAAATCTACATCTGAAATACTGAGGGATTTCTGTTCGCCATCTGGGTTTTAATAAGTGCTTTGAACTCAAGTTGTAAGTTGGTGTGATTCCCATAATGCACATCACAGTTGTCTCTTTGTTGGCAGGAAAAACAGTTGAAATGTTCCCATTGTTGAAAGGTTATTGAGCTGTTTGGTAGTTTTGTTATTTTTCGTTGAATGTCAGGACTAGCAGAATGTCAAAATCATTTAATGATGAAAGATTGACAGGGCTAGAAACCTCCTAGGGCTGCATGTTGAACTGTGGAAGATAACTGCTAATGTGTGTAATGAACAATAGCACAGAAGAAGAACTTGCTGATAACCAAAAACAGGTGCCAGCAGAGATTAACATTTACATTTATATTCATGCATTTAGCAGTCGCTTCTATCCAGAGCGACTTGCGATAGAGGAATAAGTAATACGTTTAAAACATTAACCTAGATGTGAGGAGACTTAAAAAACGAAAGCGGGAGAAGATGCGCTAGATATTTAGGTCAGAACATCAGTTTTGGGAGATGTTTTCTGTAAGAAATTGATTAAAAGTAAGGCAAAAGAAACAGACTTTAGGAAATGTAGACTTGTAAAGGGAACAATGCACAAACACAATGCTAAACTCTTGAATAAAGTGAGCTCTAAGCTTGACTAGTCCTTAAATCCTGGTTAGTTAGGTGAGCTGCTCGTTATATATGCTTTGTCAGTGTATAAAGGTTGTATCTCTTTATAGAGAGATAACCTTTACAGATGTAAAGAGTATTTACAGAAGTGTTTACAGATGTAAATACAGATGTATATGCTTTTAGTTGCTAATACAATTTGTGGTTGGTAGTTATAGTCGCTAAAGTAGTAGTACATTTTCAAGCCAATTTTTATTTTATGATCTGTGTTTTGTTGTTTGTTTGTTATTTTCTGGTTAAAGGTCAATGTTGTATAACTGTCTTGAAGTGGGAAAATATAGAAATTAAAGGGGTGGTTGACTGGTTTTTTTCTAGGCTTGATTGTGTTTATGGGGTGCAGTCTAGCATGTGTTCATGCTTGTTTTTTTAAAAAACACATTATTTTTCACATAATTTACCTTTATTCCACACCTCTCTGTCCCTTCTCTGACAAACGCCTCGATTTATTTTCTGGTTTTATGAAGCTCCTCCTTCAGAAATACACGATGGGCTGAGTTTGGTTAGCTGGCTCAGTGTGTTGTGATTGGCTAAACCACCAGTATGCGTCTGAACATCCCGCCCCTCTCCTCAGCGGCATGCTCTCCGGTTGAATTGTAAACAGTGGCGTTGTCTATAATGCTTATCAATTTGAGCCCGATTGAGACCCAGAGGATATTAGTGAAGAGGATCCGCAGAACCTGTGCAAGCACGGCTCTTAATGGTATGTTTGGTTGTTGTTGTCTCATACTTTTAAATACGCTGCTATTTGTAAATGCTACTGCTTCTGTTAGCTTTTAATATACGGTTTTATCCTGATTAAAGCTTTAATACAGCACAGCAACCGCACGCGTGTCCGTTTATAATGCTTCTCATTGCTGTGTGAAAATAAGTCTATAATTGGAACAGTTTGTTGGAGCTGATCTGAGATCTGAATGAGAGAGAGAGAGAGATGCAGAGCAGGGCGAGTGTAACAGTATTAAGAACTGCTGCTTTAATGATTTTGAAACTTGAGAATCCATTAGAATCGTTAGAAGACAGAATCGCGATTCATATGAATAGCTTTTTACGTGCATCCCTAGTTTTCTCTTCCTCTTCTCTAAAGCAGCGCAGCATGGCCTCACCCCCTTTGCTGCGTGTTCCCGGGGGCGGGGTTTATCTGGGTCTGTGATGTATCAGACCCGGGAAGTAACTCGTTGTAGTCCCTTACCTGTCGTTTTTGTAGGCATTAAACTGCCAGAATTTTAAAAGACGATATCTCCGTTTGCATTGAACTTTCAGCGCCGCAACTCTGCAGATATTGTTTATGCTCAAACAGCAACATTACACACTAACTAATGTTAAAAAAGTGAAATCGCAATCAACCACCCCTTTAAGTAGACACTATTAAGTAGCAAAATTAGTAGTAGCTATAAGTAGCCATAATCTTGTATTCTTATTAATGTATTCTTGCTTGAGTGGAGTGGTTTTGCTTTAAACTATTAATAATACAAAAAAAGTTGACTCTTTAAAGAAACAAGATTTTAACATTATTTTTTTGTTGAATACCTGGCCATATGGGATTGGTCTGCAATGGTCAGGCAGATAAAGTGGCTAAGGAAGCTCCTTAGTTGGAAATAACAGAATGTAATATTCCAGTATTTCTGATGGATCATGTGACACTGGAGTAATGGCTGATACAAATTCAGCACTGCATCACAGAAATAAATTATATTTTAAAGTATATTAAAATAGGAAACCAAAAGACATGGTATTTCTTTATTTATGGTTCTTGCAAAGAGATTGATTCTTCAGAGGTGGAAACTTGACATTGTTCCAACATTTGACGTGTTGCTAAGTGAGCTAGCATTATTCATATTAAGAAGTTACGATTTATTAACAATGATAATAAATCAATAGATATATTTTGGAAAATATGGAAGCCTGTATTAGATCACTTAGGAATGTGATAACTTTACTTATTTACACTGGTTTTTATACTGCATGATACCTTTGTAACTCTTAAACTTTATTTACCTAAATATTATCTTGTTATTGTAGTATTTTTGTATTTACTTTGTTATTTTTTATTTTTTTCTCCTCACACCCTGCTGATGTTATCACTGTGATCTGTTTGGAACTCCTTTATTTTGTGCATCAGAGATATTTATTTGTATCTAGTATACCATACTATCATTTTCCCTTTGGACCTTTGTTCTGGAAAAACAAATGTCATATTAAAAAACTAAATAAAAAAAAAATAAATAAATAAAAAAAGAAACCAATATTAGAAATTGCAATAATATTTCACAATATTATAATATATTTTTTTTTTTTTATCAAATAAATAACTTTAATGAGCATAAGGAGACTCCATTTAAAAACATTAAAAATCTTACTGATCCCAAAGTTTGAACAGCAGTGTGTGTCTTTAGTTGATGTTTATGTTCACATATCTTTTTACTTGAGTATTTCGGTATGTTTTCAGTTAAATGAAGAAATTTGGTCAAAAGGGTTTTTACTAAAATGGATTCAAAGATTACATTTGTATAAGCTTGCCACATATGCTTTAAATTAGATTTTAAATTAAAAAATATTGTCATTGTATTGGACATCTATTTGTTATTACCCCATTTACAGAGTTAAGGTTGTTGGAGTTTCCTGGGAAAGTTCAGAAACAATCAGTGAGATTTGATGAAGGGTTATCAGAGAAACCTAAAATGCACTAAACCGTAATTATCTGTGGTTAAGTGTTGACGGCACTGGTTTCGGTTTATTGTTTTGTCCTGTCATCCTTTGGTCTGGTTGGGTAACTTGTTGCTACAAGCTCTTGTCTGGTATAAGTAAAATTTGTGTATAAGTATTGTGTATAAAGGCTGTTATGAGCTCAGATTTCAGAGCTGTTTTTTTGGCTCTGTAGACAGTTGATAAACGTTCTCCAGATCAGAGATAAGAACTCTGATTATTTGGGTTTGGTTGGACTCATTCTGGTGAGAACATCCACACAGTCATTGGCATTCTGTCGTCTTGTTTCTTTCATCCTACCCCTTTTTCTGCCCTTTCTCTCTTTACTACTCTATCTCTTCGATTGGTTTTCTGTCCAAACAAGGTCTGTTGCCCAGGCATTCTGTTCCATTGGCTGGTTTACAGAACGCTCAGACTTTGCTTGGACATCTTTTGACAGCCTAGCTCCGTTTGATGTCCAGTTCTGGAGGTGTTTCTGTTCCCCGATTTTAAGGGAATCATTTGTTTTGTCTAACGCCATGCCAAAACATTCAGACAAACCAGCTGAGTTTTATGTCGGACTTGATGAAATGCATACTGGCGGTGAGAGAACAAGAGAGCTGCATGGGATCGCTTGAAGTTCTTGAGCTTCTTTGTTAGTTTTGCTGAAGGCATGAGAAGATTTGAGGTGTTTTTACCTTAAATGTATCAAACAAAATTAGACAAAGTTCGTCAATGAAGTGAAAACGATCCCAGTTCTCTTTGCACTCTTACTGCTTGTTCTTCATATTTTGTTTTTCCTACTTATGATTTTCATCTTCGTCTACTTCCTTTGTCGCCGCCTTTGTCTTCACAATCTTATTCCTTGTCATTGTTGCCCTCTTCTTTGCCACCTTCTTCATTGTTTTTTATCTTCTTTGACATCTTGCTCTTTTATTATCTTCATCTTTTTCCTCTTTGTAGTCTTCTTTCGATTGACATCTTTTTCCCTCTTGCTCTTCTTCATTTTCATCTACTTCCTCCTCCTATCATCTTGTTTTCTTTTTAATCTTCCTCTGTTGCTTTTTCATTGTCTTCATCTTTTTCGTTCTTCCTCATCTTCCTCTACTTCCTCTACATCTTCATCTTCATCTACTTTCACCTCCCTTTTGTCATTTTTCATCTTCCTCTTCCATGTCTTCTTCCTCACCTTTTTCTCTTCCACTTCCTTTTCCTCATCTGTCATTTTTACCTACTTTGTCATCTTCCACTTTTTCTTTGTTGTCTTCCTCTTCTTTTGTCATTTTCATTTACTTAATTTTCCTCTTTCCTCTCATCTTGGTCTTCTTTCTCATCTTCTTCCTCTTCTTAGTCTGCCATCTTTCTCTTTTTTCCCCCCTCATCTTTGTTGTCTTTCTCTTTATCTTCTAGCTTCTCCTGTTCTCCTCTTGTGCTTTTTTGTCATCTTTCTCCTTCTTCTCTTCCTCTTCAGTATTTATTTTTCTTGTTACTGAAGAGTTATTCGTCTTCATAATTATCTTCAATGGTTTTGTCTTCCTTGTTATCCATTTTTCTGACATCTTCGCCATCTTCATTGTTTTTTAATGAAGTCCTCATTGCTCTACATAAAACAGATCTTCTCCTCTGAGCTGCTGTATGTAATCATGGTTCATAATTCATGTTCAAAGCAAGAACCATGGGCTGTCGAGACTGATATGGTCTGAGTCTGGTTTGCTTTAAAGGAGACATGATAGAAAATGTAGAAATCTGACGTCTCTTGTTATGTCTTCAGGTATATCGGGAAGTCAGACTCCATCACCATCAGTGTGTGGAACCATAAGAAGATCCATAAGAAACAGGGAGCAGGATTCCTGGGATGCGTACGACTCCTCTCCAACTCCATTAACCGACTCAAGGACACGGGCTGTAAGTGTGTGTGTATGATTGGCTCAGAAACAGTCTGTTCGTGTGTGTATAATTAGCTCAGACAACATGGGTCTAGCGTGTGTGTGTAAGTGGTTGTTGTGTATTAAGTGGGCAACCTTTAAATAAAACACACAACAACAATGTTTTTGGACATAATAATATATCTTACTTTGGCTGAAGACCACTGTCTGTCTCAGGTAGAAGAGGTCCTGTTATTTGTGTGTCACTTTCCTGTCAGCTGCACAATAACCTGTTTTTTGCTGGTGAACTACAGTAAGTCAGTATGTTTAGGGTACGAGTCTGTCTGGCTGCGTTCCAGCCCCAAGCTTGTGTTCAAGACGATTTTAAAAGCAGGCTTTCCCTAGAAACCCTCCAGCGTGACCACTGTCCTGGATAAGCACAGGAAACCCACAGCCGCTCCCACAGCTGGAAGTGATTCAGTTCACCATTTCCTGTTGCACCCCTTCTGTCTCTCTGCCATCATTCTTTCTCTGTCTTTTCTCATTCTCTCTCTTTATCTGTCTCCCTTTCAGTCTGTCAGTAATAATCACTTCTTCCTCTTTTTCTTTTTCTTGCCCGTCCTCATTATAAATTTCTAAATGTTTCTATATATGTTTTGTGTATGTGTACATTTATGAGTGAAAATTTATAGTTTTTTTATATTTGGTGTATATATAGAGAAATGTGTATCTAAATATATAATTTCTAATTTCTAAATGTTTAATTTCTATACATTTCGATAATGTCGGTCTACTTCAAGCTAATAAATATTATCTATTTTATTTTAAAAAATTCCAAGTTGAAGATAGATTTCTGAGAGCCGCATTTTATTATAAAATTATATCGTTTTTTACTATATCAGCTGCATTTTATTATAAAATTATAAGCTGCACAATGTACCAGTGACCACAATATCGGTCAATAGTACAGTTTTTTTTTTTTTTATTTTTTTTTTAATATATATTATGATGAAAGTACATGAAATGCATGATGTACTGGTGACAGCTGCATTAAATATTATTAGATAGTTTTCATAATAAAAAAACAAAAAAAAATCAACCTTTTTTTGGTTATCGTGACTGGTCTGGTTAATTATTTTTATATAAAAAAAGTATTTTGTAATAATTTCGGCTTATTTTTGATTTGCCATTGTTCCCCATCAATGTATCCCTAGTCTTTAGTAAAAGTTACAAATTCACATTCAGCCGTAAAATCATGGTCCTCATTCTTCGCAGGTGTTTGACCATATGAAGGGGTTTAAATGTGAGTGGAGTGTGTTGGGATGAGTGAATGCTCCTCCAGACCTGTTTAGTCTAGCTGTGCATCCTGATCTGACTGTGTGTGTGTGTGTCTATGTGAGAGTGAGAACAGATAGTGGCCTCTCTAATGTCTGCAGGCTACTTGTTATTCCTGTCTCCCTCTTTCCGGCAATGACAGAGAGCCCCAGCGTGTTTCTGGAAGCGTCTCACTCCTATCAGCACATCTACAGTCTGAGAGGAATAAAGCAGCCTCTGTGTGTGTGTGTATATACACACACACACACACACACACACACTGATACAGAGCGCTGCAGTGTATGTGACCTCACACATGAAATGTAGAGCGTTTTTGGCTGTTTTTAAGTCTTAGATGATTCACCGTGCGAGGAGGTCAGAGGTTATGACACAAATGGCGCGCAGGCTCTTTGGTTTCTAATCCTTTTTCTTTTTTCTGACACTTTATTTTTTTCCCCCTCTTTCATTCATTTACAGATCAGCGTTTGGACATGAACAAGTTGGGGCCCAATGACAGCGATACCGTGAGGGGACAGATAGTAGGTGAGTCACAAGCTTTGCTCGTTTCGAGGAATTGACCTGTCAGGAATCTATGCCCCTTTCACACAGAGATTCCGGAAAATACACGGGTAATGTGTTCCGGCATTTGTTCCCGGATCGTCAGATTTGCGTGAGTGATTTTCACTGTGCGTGCACCACACAACCCGTAAAGATCTAAAGACACGTCAAAGTGTATAATGCCCGCGCACCATTTCACTAAACTGGAGAATGATTTCGTTAGCGCGGATGAGGAGCTCCCTGGTTATTCCAGTTTACATATTTTTCCACGCACTTACCTTCGACGATAAAGTGCCCTAAAAACCGGCTTTTGTTCACACAGCGCTCCAGGGACTGAACCCGGTTACTAGGTCCCAACCCGAGCCCGGAAAATCCCGGAGGTTTGCGTTCAAAAAGTAGGGCGCGATAATTCTCATTCTTATAATTTTCCTCGTCTATATGAAGAGTTTATGTTATATAATGTTTATGCAAAAGCGGAACGAACCCGCGCGACTTTTGTCGCGCCACACGGACCGTATTCCGTTCAAAGTGAGCGCGGCACGAGCTTAGAGCAGATTTTTTCTTCACGCGAGCATCATGCTGTGAAACTCGAACAGCCGATTTAAACAGCCAAAGCCAAACAGGAGAAACACTTGTGCAACAACAGTTAGAAGGCCTTCATTAACCATGAAAACACTCACTGCACCATGGTTTTGGCAGAAATGGGGTATTCACACTGAATTTTATTACAGTGATGTATTTGTGATTAAGCTATAGCATGTGTGCATTTATACGGTTTTTAAACTACTGTTTTTCATAGTTATATTTTTACATGGTATTGAGGTGCGTGGTATAAACTGTGTTTATCATGATTTAAATGTATGCATGGCCACATTAAAAAAAAAAAAAAAATCCTTGGTCAGAATAAATTTTACATTTAAAACTGTTTTTACAAGCATTTTGCTGAACATTCATCAGATAACAAATGATTTCTAAGAACAAAAAAGGTGATATTATTATTATTATTATTATTATTAATTATTAATATTATCAGGCAACCCAAACCTTTCTTGATTTGAAACAATATCATCATTAGATCATGCAGAAACGAAATTTATTTTTCTATTTAGATATTTATTTTGTTAAGGAAAATTAATGGTCTGGTTTCTAAACTTTCACTTTGCAACCTTTAAACTTGAAAGAAATAAAGATCTTATCGTGATAATTATCGATATCTTGAAAAAAATATGTGATAATTTTTTGGGCTTCGCCCATACACAGAAGGCACTCAATTTTCGTCAAGATTTGCAAGCCACATCATTTATCCCGTGATACACCATCTTCAAAGCGTTTTGATGAAACCCACGTCCTTCGACGCCCTAAAAACATCCCTGGGTTGGGAGCAAAGGAGGAAAAACGCGCTCACGCTCATTCTGTCTGATTTATGTTACATTTTGCTATTCCGTTGTGATTTTCTTTCATGCTCTCGAAGAGCCGCATTGTTCCTTCATTAAGAAAGGGTTTTGTGGGGTGGTGATGTATTTGTGCCCCGGGTTGCACGTCCCATGGCCACACCACAGTTAAGGCAAGATGATGAATGCTTTACCGAGAGTAAGCAACCCTTACTATGTCTTCAGCTTATACTGTGTTTTGAAACATGAATGTAAGCAAGTAGTTATTAACCCCAACTCTAAGAACAAACCCCTAACCTTAAATATGTATCTTATTGCACACTATTTGTATAAAATATGGTATATTTGTGTCTGCCAGTATTCTAGTAGTAATAATAATTATTATTATTATTATTTAAATTTATCATTTTTTAACCATTTTTTATTATTATTATAATTATAAAGATAACACTATGGGTTGGATTTTTTTTATTAATCTTTTTTTAAATGCATTAATTTATTAAATGCGTAATTTATTAATTGATTTTTTTAATGCATGATCTATATCTGTTTCTGCAATTTATTTTACCAGTTTTTTTTTTAATTACTTTTTTATATTTAAAATTTATTTATTAAATTCAGTATCTGTATCTGACAATAAATGATTTATATTATTAAATGCATTATTTTTTTAATTGGTTTTTAAAAATCCATTATATTTTTAAATACACAAATGCATGATCTACAGGTGCATCTCAATAAATTAAATGTCGTGAACAAGTTAATTTTTTCTTGTAACGTATTTCAAAAAGTGAAACTTTCATATATTTTAGATTCATTACATGTAAAGTAAAACATTTCAAAAGTTTTTTATTTTTATTTTTTTATTTTTTATTTTGATGATTAGAGCTTACAGCTCATGAAAGTCAAAAATCAGTATCACAAAATATTAGAATATTTACATTTGAGTTTCAATAAATGACCATCCATACAGTATAAATTCCGGGTATCTCTTGTTCTTTGAAACCACAATAATGGGGAAGACTGCTGACTTGGCAATGATCTAGAAGACGAACATTGACACCCTCCACAAAGAGGGTAAGTCACAGAAGGTCATTACTGAAAGGTGTGGCTGTTTACAGAGTGCTGTATCAAAGCATATTAAATGCAAAGTTGACTGGAAGGAAGATTTTGGGTAGGAAAAGGTGCACAAGCAACAGGGATGACCGCAAGCTTGAGAATACAGTCAAGCAAAGCTGATTCAAACACTTGGGAGAGTTTCACAAGGAGTGGACTGAAGCTGGAGTCAGTGCATCAAGAGTCAACACACTCAGACGTCTTCAGGAAAAGGGCTACCAAGCCACTTCTGAACCAGAGACAACGTCAGAAGCATCTTACCTGGGCTGTGGAGAAAAAGAACTGGACTGTTGCTCAGTGGTCCAAAGTCCTCTTTTGAGATGAAAGTAAATTTTGCATTTCATTTGGAAATCAAGGTCCCAGAGTCTGGAGGAAGTGTGGAGAGGCACAGAATCCATGTTGCTTGAAGTCCAGTGTGAAGTTTCCACAGTCAGTGATGATTTGGGCTGCCATGTCATCTGCTTGTGTTGGTCCA
Organism: Schizothorax lantsangensis; assembly: GCA_027422415.1. NCBI lineage: Eukaryota > Metazoa > Chordata > Actinopteri > Cypriniformes > Cyprinidae > Schizothorax > Schizothorax lantsangensis. The sequence goes on from CM049840.1 coordinate 10,133,313, forward strand.
CTGTGTTTTCTGAGTCCACAGTCAACGCAGCCATCTACCAGGAAATTTTAGAGCACTTCATGCTTCCTTCTGCTGACAAGCTTTATAGAGATGCTGATTTCATTTTCCAGCAGGACTTGGCACCTGCCCACACTGCCAAAGGTACCAAAAGCTGGTTCAATGACCATGGTGTTACTGTGCTTGATTGGCCAGCAAACTCGCCTGACCTGAACCCCATAGAGAATCTATGGGGTATTGTCAAGAGGAAGATGAGAGACACCAGACCCAATAATGCAGATGAGCTGAAGGCCACTGTCAAAGAAACCTGGGCTTCCATACCACCTCAGCAGTGCCACAAACTGATCACCTCCATGCCACGCCGAATTGAGGCAGTAATTAAAGCAAAAGGAGCCCCTACCAAGTATTGAGTACATATACAGTAAATGAACATACTTTCCAGAAGGCCAACAATTCACTAAAAAAGTTTTTTTATTGGTCTTATGAAGTATTCTAATTTGTTGAGATAGTGAATTGGTGGGTTTTTGTTAAATGTGAGCCTAAATCATCACAATTAAAAGAACCAAAGACTTAAACTACTTCAGTCTGTGTGCATTGAATTTATTTAATACACGAGTTTCACAATTTGAGTTGAATTACTGAAATAAATGAACTTTTCTAATTTATTGATGCACCCGTATATCTGTATCTGCAAATATTGTTTTTTATTTATTTATTCATTTATCTGTTTTTTAAATCACTTTTTCTATTTAAAATGGATAATTTATGAAAAATGCAGTATCTGTATCTGACAATGTTTTTTTTATTGATCTTTTTTAATGCATTATTTTATTAAATGCATACATTTTATTAAAAAAAAATTATGCATGATCCATATCTGTATTTGCAAAGTTTTTTTTTTAACCAGTTTTTTTAAATCACTTTTTTTCTATTTAAAACCAATAATTTATTAAAAATGCAGGCACTGCATCTGACAGGTTTTTTTTTATTTTTTTTATGTGTGATCTATATCTGTATTTGTCAATATACTTTTTTTTTATCCCTTTTTAACTTTTTTTTTTTTTTTATGATAAATTATAAAACGGTCTCAATTGGTGGCCCGTATGTTTCTTTTTTTAATTGATCAGTTTTCATATTGCATGGCTATATCGGTATCTAATAAAATTACACTTTTGTATGATACATTTCAAAAACACATGCATACATACACCCCAAAATGGCAAAATATCTATGCTATGCGTGTCACTCATCTTGAACATTGCTGTCACATTGTCTCTGTCAGTCCATGACACACAAAACTATCACAGATGGGACTCATCTAACAGTCTGTTTGTGTGTTTGTATCAACAGTTAGTCTTCAGTCCAGGGACAGGATAGGCGCCGGAGGGCCAGTTGTGGATTGCAGTCGTCTGTTTGACAACGACCTGCCTGATGGGTGCGTGAAATAACTCTTTAAAAGCAACTAAATGAGTGCTTAAATATAAAACAGTGTTCAGCATTAGCAGATACTGAACAGTAACAGCCAGCGTTCTTATCCAACCCCTGTGTTTGTTCCTGTGCCATGTGCGTGTGTCTGTCTGTCTGTTTGTTCGTCTGTATGAATGTCTCTTTGTGTTCTTTCTGCAGCTGGGAGGAGAGGAGAACTGCATCTGGCCGGATCCAGTATCTGAATCATATCACACGCAGCACCCAATGGGAGAGACCTACCAGGTGGGGTCAAGTTTCCTTTGTTGTAGTCCCAGTTCACTTTTTATCTTTTTTTTTTTTTTTTTTTTTTTTTTTTTTTTTTTTCTACTTATATTTTTATTTATTTGATTTTACAATTTTTCTTTTTAGTTTTGATTAGTTTTATTTTGATTTTATTTATTTATTTATTTTATTTATTTACTTTTTATTTATTTATTTTTGTTTCACTTTAGTTTGGTTAGATAACCAAATGGTTTTGCAAAGTCTTGTAGGATAAAGGCATTTTGGCTTACCCCAAATTACTGTCCAGGTCATTGGGTTTGAGGTGGTTTTGCTGAATAGGACAGTGATTCTTGTGTATGTGTGTGTACCCATGTGCCGCACAGCAGGAAAATGTGTGTTGGCCACATCTGTCGTCTTTGCCATCTCAGACACTGACCCAGATTTATCCAGAATACAGCTGAAAGATATAAAGCCATGTCGGGGAGCATCCCCACTCCATGAATTTTTAAGGAAACACTCAACCATAAAGATCAAGAAACATTCCAAGAAGAAGATCTAGAAAAATCGCTGGTCTGGACTGCGTTTCCCAAACACTTTGGTCTCTACGATCTACTTATGCTTATGATGCATTTGGGAAACTCAGCCCAGGACAGCGTCTCCAACATAAATTAATTTACCTCAAATAATAGAAGACGTGAAAATATTTTTTCATTGAGTGTATTTAAGGTGCATAATAGAGTTGAACGACTTCAGATTTTTCAAAGTCGACATTTATGTGATCAAAGTCGAGTCGACGTCAGCAAGTTGCTGATTTCATTTTGATCATTAATGAACAAATAAGCCTGAACCTTGAGCTGAGACTCGAACACCTTGTGGACAGCTATGGCATATGAGACAGCGCTGACATTGCTCCTGTAACAGCTCAGTTATTTTGTCTTTAGATCGTTATATTTCTCACAGATTTCTGCTCGTTCTAAATCAGATACAGATAAAGTAGCACAGTAAAGATTACATTTATATGAATGCATTAGTGTGAGAGCGATTGCATGTGTAACTGTAACCATTAAAGTTTACAACAACTCTTTTGTAACATATCAAAATTCTACCTTTTCAGGTATATGGTTTAACCAGAAATTAATTTTTAGATTTTTTTTTTTTTTCACAACTCGAAAATGTGCAAACTGAATAACAATAAAAATAAATAACTACCTCACACTGGAGGTCAACATGTTAAACATGCACGTAGATTTGTTAAAATATGCTTTGAAATGAGCAGCAGAAAATATACAGGTGCTGGTCATATAATTAGAATATCATCAAAAAGTTGATTTATTTCACTAATTCCATTCAAAAAGTGAAACTTGTATAATGTATACATTCATTCCACACAGACTGATATATTTCAAGTGTTTATTTCTTTTAATTTTGATGATTATAAGTGACAACTAATGAAAACCCCAAATTCAGTATCTCAGAAAATTAGAATATTGTGAAAAGGTTCAATATCGAAGACACCTGGTGCCACACTCTAATCAGCTAATTAACTCAAAACACCTGCAAAGGCCTTTAAATGGTCTCTCAGTCTAGTTCTGTAGGCTACACAATCATGGGGAAGACTGCTGACTTGACAGTTGTCCAAAAGACGACCATTGACACCTTGCACAAGGAGGGCAAGACACAAAAGGTCATTGCAAAAGAGGCTGGCTGTTCACAGAGCTCTGTGTCCAAGCACATTAATAGAGAGGCGAAGGGAAGGAAAAGATGTGGTAGAAAAAAGTGTACAAGCAATAGGGATAACCGCACCCTGGAGAGGATTGTGAAACAAAACCCATTCAAAAATGTGGGGGAGATTCACAAAGAGTGGACTGCAGCTGGAGCCAGTGCTTCAAGAACCACTACGCACAGACGTATGCAAGACATGGGTTTCAGCTGTCGCATTCCTTGTGTCAAGCCACTCTTGAACAACAGACAGCGTCAGAAGCGTCTCGACTGGACTGCTGCTGAGTGGTCCAAAGTTATGTTCTCTGATGAAAGTAAATTTTGCATTTCCTTTGGAAATCAGGGTCCCAGAGTCTGGAGGAAGAGAGGAGAGGCACAGAATCCACGTTGCTTGAGGTCCAGTGTAAAGTTTCCACAGTCAGTGATGGTTTGGGGTGCCATGTCATCTGCTGGTGTTGGTCCACTGTGTTTTCTGAGGTCCAAGGTCAACACAGCCGTATACCAGGACGTTTTAGAGCACTTCATGCTTCCTGCTGCTGACCAACTTTACGGAGATGCAGATTTCATTTTCCAACAGGACTTGGCACCTGCACACAGTGCCAAAGCTACCAGTACCTGGTTTAAGGACCATGGTATCCCTGTTCTTAATTGGCCAGCAAACTCGCCTGACCTTAACCCCATAGAAAATCTATGGGGTATTGTGAAGAGGAAGATGCGATATGCCAGACCCAACAATGCAGAAGAGCTGAAGGCCACTATCAGAGCAACCTGGGCTCTCATAACACCTGAGCAGTGCCACAGACTGATCGACTCCATGCCACGCCGCATTGCTGCAGTAATTCAGGCAAAAGGAGCCCCAACTAAGTATTGATTGCTGTACATGCTCATACTTTTCATGTTCATACTTTTCAATTGGCCAAGATTTCTAAAAATCCTTTCTTTGTATTGGTCTTAAGTAATATTCTAATTTTCTGAGATACTGAATTTGGGGTTTTCATTAGTTGTCACTTATAATCATCAAAATTAAAAGAAATAAACACTTGAAATATATCAGTCTGTGTGGAATGAATGTATACATTATACAAGTTTCACTTTTTGAATGGAATTAGTGAAATAAATCAACTTTTTGATGATATTCTAATTATATGACCAGCACCTGTATAACACTAAAATAATTGAATCAGCTAAATTAATTGAGCAGCTCATTACCATTTTTCTTAATGTGACAAATACGTCACATCACAAATCCACCTAACTTTATTAAGTTAATAGCCCGATGTGACACACGTCACCACAATATCTTTGTAACTTGTTTTATAACAATTTGTTCAAGAAATGTTTTAAAATCAGGTTAAGAGTAATCTAGGATATGTTATTAAAACATTAGAATTGTTGCATGGGTTGAAAAATCTTTAGTAACAAAAACAACCGTTTTCAAAAATTGCTGACACTTCAACATGTGCTAACCAGACAGGACACCATTTTGGAAATGTTGAACCTGGATTGAACCTGGGTGTTCATTATATGTCACTTGGGGACTAATCAACCTCAAGCTTAAAGGGGTCATAGGATGCCCATTTTCCACAAGTTGATATGATTATTTTGGGTCTTAATGAAAAGTCTATAACATACTTTAATTAAAATTTCTCAATGATATTGTAAAACACCCTTTTTAACCCTGTTCACAGTGATCCGTTTAGGTGCATGTCCCTTAAAATGCTAATGAGCTCTGCTCACCCCTCCCCTCTCTTCCATGGGGTGACGAGCCGTTCTCTGAGAGACAGTAATCTTTAGCTGCATTTAGCCGTGGAACTTGCAAACTAGCACATTATTAGGAAAGGCAATTTGCAAAGATTAATAAAAAAAAGCACAACACGCCCAACAAAACACCTCAATCGCTTAGGAGCTTCTCCTGCTCTGGTGTCGAAACAATGGTGGACTGATGACGGCTCACTCAGGGCGGGTCTAAGGTAAGACGGTCGTGTCAATCAACATTTGTGGGAGGGGCCTGGGACTGTGACATCACACAGCCAAGCATCTGAGAACAGCTTGATTTGAGAAAGGGGATATTATTTATAGGGATTAAAAAAAAACACTGGGTGGATTTTTATAATTATAGGGTGGTTGCGTACACACTGCCAACACACACATTTATGTTCAAACAAAATGTAAAAGTGAATTTTGCATCTGATGACCCCTTTAAAGCGTCATGGCAGAACATTAAAGTAGACCAGGAATCCTCAAGTCTGGCCCACGAGATCCACTTTCCTGCAGAGTTTAGCTCTATTCCCAATCAAACACACCTGAGCATGCTAATCAATTTCTTCAGGATCATTAGAAAATCACAGGTAGATGAGTTTGATCAGGGTTGGAGCTAAACTCTGCAGCGCATTGGCCCTCCAGGGCAAGATTTGAGGAACCCTGAAGTAGACTAATCGATTAGTCGACTAGTTGGTGTAATCCCTAGTGCATAAAATACTAGCAATAAAATTAGCCATTCTGTCCTCTATTTTATTCCAAAAACACCCATATACTCTTTTGTTTCTACTCTACAGCCTCTATTTGTCTAGTCTTTCCTCTAGACTGTGGGGATTTGGTTCAGTTCAGCCATAAGCACGTTAGTGAGGTTAAATGTCGACACTGGGCGACTAGAACTAGTGTGCTGCACGCATTACAATTCACAGCCACAGAAGCTCTTGAAACTTCATTTTGGTTCTGACGTTGCTTCCAAAGACTCGGACGTGTTGAAACGGAGTGGAACAGAGGGAATATTGAAAGCGAGTACAGGCTGTGTTTATGCGCTACATGATTCAGCACTCTGTCCTCGTTCGGTGAGCTCGTGTTGCCAGCCGCTTCATGGCTGAGCTGCTGTTGCACTTAGATGTTTCCACTTCACAATAACAGCACTTACGGTCGACCTGGGCAGCTGGAGCCGGACAGAAATTCACTCCCTTGTTTGAAGAGGTTGCAGGTCTGTGACATTGTCATGTTAAGTCACTCAGCTCCTCGCGGCTCTGCTTGCCAGTGTTTGTCTACGGAGACCGCAGGGCGCTAACACCGTTACATTATTAATTTAGTATCAAAGCAACTGTACATTTTGTACTACTGAGAGTTGAACCTCACACCAAAAGGTCACACTATTGTGTGCTTGGGTTTCCACAACTAATACCTATTTGTATTGTTTTAATATGAATCTGCAACCCAGCAGAGCAACCAAATTGTTACATGAGCCTGCATAAACCAGCCTAAAACGATTTGCTGGTCTTAATCTGGCCTGTTGACTGGTTTTAGAGGGATATTCAGGCATTTTTCAGCTGGTTAAGCTGGGCGACCGATTCAAATTAGTTTTACTTTTATTTATATTTTATTTATGTATTTTTTGCTTTTTATTATGATCTTACTTTTTATATTTATTTTTATTAAAAAACAATTTTATTCATTTAAAATTTCATTTTTAATTTATTGTAAGTTTATTTGTTGTTTTTGTTTTACTTTATTATAATATATTTTATTTTTTATAAATATTTTTGTTAGGGGTACAAATGGTTTGTAGTAGGATCAAGGTATTTCGGCTTGCCTAAATTACTTTCCAGGCCATTGGGTTTGATGTAGTTTTGTTGAACAGGACAGACTAGCCTAAGATGGCTTGCTGATCTTAGTCTGATCTGTTGGCTGGTTCTTGGAGACCATTTTAAACCAGTTAATATCAGCAAACTAACATTTGGCTGGTTTATTTATTTTTTGGCCAGCAAAGTCCAAACCATGTTGGTAGGGCATACCATTTTTTGAGCTTCGAAGTTTCTGTATTATTCAACACCGAATATTCGAAGCTTCGGAGGGAGGGGCCTGAACATATTTTTCTCTCTAATAAAGGCATGAATCTCTGTGCGTCTGTCTGTCTGCTTGCATTTTTATTATGTCGAGAACCGTTCATCCAATGACTTCACGCGTGGCGGGTGTGTTGCTGCAGACCCAAGGGAGTGCAGTGTCGCATTTTGGTGCAATATGGACACGCGACACGTTCAGAATTAATACACTTTGAATAAACTACAGAACAGCGCGAGCCGGAAGCGGTGCGCCTCACGCGGGCAGAGCTTATATGCTCCGAGAACGGACACTGCACTAGTGATACAAAACACACAGGTCTGTTAAGAGCAATACTTTTAATAAAGTAGCCCAGTGCTTAATTTGTAAATTGAGAGGTCCCGGAATAAAGCGGGGTAGCGGATCCAGCATGTGATTAGAGGAGGGAGAGGACCAATCTTTAGTGATTGATGGATCAGTTGCTTTTGTAGAGTTCGTACGGTCATGAAAAACCTGGAAAAGCTATGAAATTTTAAAAAAGCCATTTCCAGGCCTGGAAAAGTTTTGTAAAATCATGGAATTTTATTTCACAAATTTCTGTATAATAGAGTTATATTTAATCAGGTCCTGAATTTGTGTGTAGCCTATATCGCATAGTTTTACTCAACCCTGCAGCTTTCGAGTTTATAATGAGGGAAATTCCTGCAAACATTTATTGAATATAGCATGTAGGTTAGATGAGTAAATAAATCCACACAAACTGTCAGATTAAATCAGTCATTTGAAAACAGCATGAGTGATTCAGCTGTACCGTGTCTTCTCTCTTTCACTCTCTCAAAGCAGCTTCACATCAGCACATCTCGTCTGCACTACAAGAGCTACTGCACGCTGATCCAAGACTTTCGCTCGCATCTCGGGACAGTTGACAGAAAGAAAACGCATTCATCGCATTCGGTTTTGTGAAAATAGAGGGTCCGTTCACATGTCGCGTCTTTTGCGCGCTTAAGTTCATTATTTCAAATGTAGATCTGCGGCAAGCGCGCTTATAATAGAAGATTTTTCATGAAATATATGCATGCTATAGGTCAGCACGAACGTCTTTCATTGGCGAACGGTCTGTTGCTGGTGCAGGTGTTCAGCCAGGCAGACAAGTTGAGAACCGTTTCGCGGGGGATGCCAGGTGTAAAAAAAAAAAAAAAAAAGAATATTCGAATCTCAAAATTGAAAATCGAATGCCAACCCACCGAACAAATATTCGAATAATCGAATATTCTGGTCCAGCCCTATAGATGGGGCCATGGAAATAGACATCAGTTTGTAATTTCAGAAAGAATCTCAATCTGGAAACTAGGTGTTTTCAAGAACAAGAACCGTTTACTAAGATTTTACTTACACATTTAGCACACACTTTTATTCAAGGGACTTAAAACTTTGCATTCAAAATTGCCTGGCAATCAAATCCATGACCTTAAAGTTGATAGCGCCAATCATTCCAACTATTTTAATGTAGTCTGTTGTCCCTCATGTTCTCATTTCCTCTTTCACATGCACAGGCCTGCGTCTGAGTACTCGAGCCCCGGCCGGCCGCTCAGCTGCTTGGTGGATGAGAACACGCCCATCATGACGCCCAACGGGGCAGCGGGCGTTCCTGCGGATGACCCCCGGGTGCAGGAGCGGAAGGTTCGCTCTCAGAGACACAGAAACTACATGAGCAGAACTCACCTACACACACCGCCCGACCTGCCCGAGGGATACGGTTCGTTCACACACACACACATCAGCTCTTCCATTAATACTGGCCAGCTTGCAAAGGTCAAAAATACACCCTACACACACACACACACACACACATATGCACTTGTGCTGGATATTTGTGCTGCAGCAGGAGTAATTAAAACGTCTCTTGAGCTGTAGAAAAGGAGCTCGTCTGAAATATCTCCGACGTGCCGTCAGCGCCAGCTGCAGGGTCAGACGGGTGACCTGGAAATCCTGCTATGTCTGTGTGTGCGTGTGTGTGAGTCCGTGGAGAGATTCAAAGGGCAGAGGTTATAGACCGGTTAAACGGAGCTCTGTGTGCTCTCCTCTGCTCAAGTAGCTGAATGTGGGTCTGTAGACATGAGATGCAAGACTTTGAGATGGGCTGGGTGATATATCAGTATACATAAAAAATTAAATAAATAAATTCACTATCACTTTAGTTTAGGGACCGATTCTCCCTATTAACTAGTTGCTTATTAGCATACCTATTATTAACATATTGGCTGTTTGTTAGTACTTATAAAGCACATATTCTGCATGACCATATTCTGCATTCCTATTCCTACCCAACACCTAAACTTAACAACTACCTTTCTAACTATTAATAAGCAGCAAATTAGGAGTTTATTGTCTTAGTTAATAGTGACAACTGGACCTTAAAATAAAGTGACCAAATTTCATCTACGGTATTGTTTACTTTACATACTCAATTACATGTGATGTTCTTAGTGTTTTCATCATCTACAGTTTCATGAACTTCATCTCCAGAGCTACTCACAAACATTTCACCATTTTATTTGGTAAAACTATCTGAAAATACACAGAAATGCAAAGATCTTCAGGACAAACCACCAGGTTAAAAGCTTGGTTTAACTTTAGTCACTGACAAAATTATTTTACTATTATATAATAGAATGTACTTTTTAATGTCTTAAATTTATATGTAATGTTTTAATAAATTGCATTATTATTTAAAAAAAATTAAGGATTATCATGCAACCAAGATATTTTTTCATCCATGTTTTAATTTATACAGTATATAATTCTCTAAATAAAAATGCAATGTTTTGTTGTAAATTTAATTGTTTTAAAAGATTGATTAAATTGTTAACGTTCTACCAATTACTTTCATTAGATTTTTCATAATAACTTTGTATTAATTGATAAAACACATGGGGTCCTAAATTAAAAAGGTAGCTTATTCTGTGGAGTTTACGTGAAAAAGTTTTTACATTCATGTGAAATGCATTTTCTTCCCTATTAATAATATGAAATGAATATCACGTTAAATATCAGTATCAATTAATATGGGTGATAATATTTTAATATTTAGTGATAGTGATGATATTTTTTGTCCAAATCTCGCAACCCTACTTTGAGAGTTTATTGGATGTGATTTGACTCAATCTGTGACTTTATCTCCACCACACAGATAAATCACACAGATTCATGACGCTCTGTTCTCCTTTAACTCCAACAGATTCATTAAAGAAAGAAAAGACTTATATGGAGGGTTAACACGATCTTTGAAGTTTTGTTAACATTTAAAATGAATCTTGTTAATATTTAGCCATTATTTTCTCCTAATGTGGATTGATTTGTGTGATGCGGTCATAGTTTACAGTGATGGATCAGATGCAGTGAATCAAACTGAAAGTGAAAGAATGAAACTATCACTACTGTACACACACAAGCTCATAAACAATGATTGTATTTGAGCCTCTTGTCGTTTTTTTCACATTGTGAATGACCGATGGTGCCCCCTGGTGTTTGTTCACAGAGCAAAGGACCACGCAGCAGGGTCAGGTGTACTTCCTGCACACGCAGACGGGCGTCAGCACGTGGCACGACCCCAGAGTGCCCAGGTACCTCCTTTACCTTTTAAACGATTATTACTGTTCAAATTATTTCACTTGTTTAACTTCTATTGTACACTGGATTTGTTTGGAAACTTGTGCCTTGTCCTAACCAAATGCAATGCATGAAGTCATTTTTAGTGACAAAACATTAATGTGTAATATACAGCTATTGGTTTTTGACCAATGAGATATTACTATTAGCGAAAAATGCCTCTAAGCTCAATGCTGTTAACTGGTTTGGACAAAAACTGAGAAGACGTGAACTTGGAAACACAATAGCCCCTTTCGCACCGCTTTAGTTCCAGAACTAAAAGTACAGTACTAAAGTACTGGGACGATTTTGCGCTAACTATTTCCCAGTACTATTTAAAGGGTTGCATTCGCACCAACAGTGGGTACTAGGAAGTGACGTAAGACGTTAACAACTGTGACGCTGTGATGGGAGCTGTGTTTTTGTTGTGTCTCGCGGGTTTCACAATAATGGACATGGAATGTCGACGTATACCTCAAGCAATTGAAAGATCGGAAAGGAGGACTAAGAAACCAAAGCAGTAACGTTAGTGTATGTGTTTTGTTCAATAAATCATTTTTAAATGGTACACTATTTTTGTCTGTCCATGCTTTTTTATGACTGCATAAGCCATATATACTACATTAATTAAATGTATACTAATTTACGTTTCTCTTTTATTTTGGTTAAAAATACCTTTTTGGGATTAAAGACGTCGCAATTTTTTAACAGCTGCTATCTCATCATTATGTTCTGCAACAAGGTGATTATCAGCACAAATAGAAAGATTAAGCACACATCTTTTGTTTTGTAAACTTTATTTACATTTTTGTATACATGTGGAGGGGAAGACAAAAACAACAAGAACAAAGTGAGGAAACAGACAAAACAAAGATCAAAATGACAAAGTAAAAAAAAAAAACGAGACAAAAACTTCAGGGATGTTGCTTTCAGGCTTCTGCCAAACATCATCAATCTAATAGAGCAAAAAATGTGGAGCACTGCAAAAATGTTCAATGTCAACTCTGAAAAGACTAGAAAAATAACCCGTAGCCCACCCTCATTTTTTCTGAGTCTTTGGTTCTTTTAATTGTGGTGATTTAGGCTCACATTTAACAAAAACCCACCAATTCACTATCTCAACAAATTAGAATATGGTGACATGCCAATCAGCTAATCAACTCAAAACACCTGCAAAGGTTTCCTGAGCCTTCAAAATGGTCTCTCAGTTTGGTTCACTAGGCTACACAATCATGGGGAAGACTGCTGATCTGACAGTTGTCCAGAAGACAATCATTGACACCCTTCAGAAGGAGGGTGAGCCACAAACATTCATTGCCAAAGAAGCTGGCTGTTCACAGAGTGCTGTATCCAAGCATGGATAAACTTTATTTACATCCATTCTTGCGAAATATTTGTTGATACAATGTTTTCACAGTATGTGTTTTCACAGCGTTTTAAATCATGGCGGGTGAGGGTGTTTTCGTACGCGTTTAGCAATCAGCGTACACTTACATTGTTCCTACGGAGTTCCTACGGAACTGTTTTAGACCCTACTCTGAAGTAGGAGCTAATTTAGTTCCTCCAAAAGGAGTTCCAGGAACTAAAACAGTTCCTAGTTCCCGCGGTGCGAACACGCCAAAAAGTGGGTAGTTCCACAATTAGTTCGGGTACTATGAAAAGGTTCCTGCGGTGCGAAAGGGGCTTATATGCGGGGACCGTTTAGCCAGTATTTGTGTAGGCAAAGCTGCTTGTCATTTATCCGAGCGCATGAACGTGATTGAAAAAATGAGGGTGGGCTACGGGTTATTTTTCTAGTCTTTTCAGAGTTGACATTGAACATTTTTGCAGTGCTCCACATTTTTTGCTCTATTAGATTGATGATGTTTGGCAGAAGCCTGAAAGCAACATCCCTGAAGTTTTTGTCTCGTTTTTTTTTTTACTTTGTCATTTTGATCTTTTTGTCTGTTTTCTCACTTTGTTCTTGTTGTTTTTGTCTTCCCCTCCACATGTTTACTTGAACTTCAGTCTGAGGAGCAAGTTAAAATATAGTTAAGCTATATGTTAGTGCTAATGCTATTTTTTGAATACTAGGCATTTTCATTTCCACAATAACATTTCCACTATCAAATCATGATTATCATGATATAAATCATTTTCACAATTTAAGTTTTTATATTGAAAATATAATTATTTGTATAGTGTTTTTTCATTATTTAAGTTGTCTTAAAGACAAAGATAATTTAACAAGAATTTTAAAATGTTGAAATTTTACACAACTTATTTTGTTTTTATTTAAATAATGCAAGCAGTGAATCCAATTTGATTTAGTGAATGAACATTTCCAAATATTAATAAATTTAATGTGTCCTACATATACAGTATAGAGAGAATTAAATAATAAAATAACAAATAATTGTATTAAAAATCACCTCTATAAGCTGAAACTTACTATGTTGATGAATCAGCTAAAGAAGTAGAAATATATTCCAGATGTTATATGCATTTATGCACATTATGCATCCCAAATGGCTCTGACATTGTCTTTGAAATACTGTACTAAATGTAGTAATATTATAGCTATAAAATATAATTACTGTTATAATTAAAGTATCATCATAATTGATCATCTCAACAAGGAGAAAACTCGCGCTCTGTGTGCAAGAGCTCATAAACGGCTAAAAAAATATCATATTAATAATATTATGATCATGTTGATTTTGATTACAATCATCATATGTATGATCGTGTTACTAAAATGAAACTGTAATAATTCCTCTGTGCCTCTCTCTCTGCAGGGATCTCAGTAATGTGAATTGTGAGGAGTTGGGCCCATTGCCTCCAGGCTGGGAGATAAGAAACACAGCCACCGGACGTGTGTATTTTGTGGACCACAACAACCGGACCACACAATTCACAGACCCGCGTCTCTCAGCTAACCTGCACCGCGTCCTAAAGTGAGTCAGACTCAACATCTTCAGAAACAACCAGTCGCCATTTAACCTAGAAACTACTAGAGACAGGAACTAGCCGTGCAGTGTGCATGATGTTGTGGTATTGCTGAAGTCTCATCCCGTCGTGTTTCACGTTTATTCCTACAGTCCCAGTCCGAATGGCTCCCGTGCTGCTGTTGAGGCTCAGAGCAGGTAAGGAATTAATCGAACTCTCTGCAGTCGGAGCATTTTATCTCTATTTTATCTGTGTGCGTGTGAGCTTGTGTGAGTCTTGTGAGCCAGAGGAATGCATTAATGGGGAGAGATCGAGTTTCCCTTTTCCTGTCCTGACAGATCAAAGGACGTGTCCCACATTCCGTCTTCCCACTTCATGTTCTTGCAGTAACCAGAATATTCGGTGGGGTACGGCACGCATGGGTGAAATCTCACAAGTCGGGGAATATCAGTTCACGTAGGAGCTCGCAAATGAATCGTTGCACCTGCATAGTATCTTTTCACAATGTGAAGCATCTACCTTTTAACCAGGATGTTTGAACTGGGATAGATCAATATGGCTTTTTCAATTAGCATTGCTAATATTTAGACGATATTTAAAAAATGGAAAATATGCACTGAAATTAGGGCTGTCAAACAATTAATCGTGAATGATCGCATCCAAAATTAAAAAGTTTCTGTTTATATAACGTGTAATGTGTATATTTATTATGTATATGTAAATACACATGCATGTACAGGTGCATCTCAATAAATTAGATTGTCGTGGAAAAGTTCATTTTTTCCAGTAATTCAACTCAAATTGTGAAACTCGTGTATTAAATAAATTCAATGCACACAGACTCAAGTAGTTTAAGTCTTTGGTTCTTTTAATTGTGATGATTTAGGCTCACATTTAACAAAAACCCACCAATTCACTATCTCAACAAATTAGAATATGGTGACGTGCCAATCAGCCAATCAACTCAAAACACCTGCAAAGGTTTCCTGAGCCTTCAAAATGGTCTCTCAGTTTGGTTCACTAGGCTACACAATCATGGGGAAGACTGCTGATCTGACAGTTTGTCCAGAAGACAATCATTGACACCCTTCACAAGGAGGGTAAACCACAAACATTCATTGCCAAAGAAGCTGGCTGTTCACAGAGTGCTGTATCCAAGCATGTTAACAGAAAGTTGAGTGGAAGGAAAAAGTGTGGAAGAAAAAGATGCACAACCAACCGAGAGAACTGCAGCCTTATGAGGATTGTCAAGCAAAATCGATTCAAGAATTTGGGTGAACTTCACAAGGAATGGACTGAGGCTGGGGTCAAGGCATCAAGAGCCACCACACACAGACGTGTCAAGGAATTTGGCTACAGTTGTCGTATTCCTCTTGTTAAGCCACTCCTGAACCACAGACGTCAGAGGCGTCTTACCTGGGCTAAGGAGAAGAAGAACTGGACTGTTGCCCAGTGGTCCAAAGTCCTCTTTTCAGATGAGAGCAAGTTTTGTATTTCATTTGGAAACAAGGTCCTAGAGTCTGGAGGAAGGGTGGAGAAGCTCATAGCCCAAGTTGCATGAAGTCCAGTGTTAAGTTTCCACAGTCTGTGATGATTTGTGGTGCAATGTTATCTGCTGGTGTTGGTCCATTTTGTTTTTTGAAAACCAACGTCACTGCACCCGTTTACCAAGAAATTTTGGAGCACTTCATGCTTCCTTCTGCTGATTTCATTTTCCAGCAGGATTTAGCCCCTGCCCGCACTGCCAAAAGCACCAAAAGTTGGTTAAATGACCATGGTGTTGGTGTGCTTGACGTTGGCCAGCAAACTCACCAGACCTGAACCCCATAGAGAATCTATGGGGTATTGTCAAGAGGAAATTGAGAAACAAGAGACCAAAAAATGCAGATGAGCTGAAGGCCACTGTCAAAGAAACCTGGGCTTCCATACCACCTCAGCAGTGCCACAAACTGATCACCTCCATGCCACGCCGAATTGAGGCAGTAATTAAAGCAAAAGGAGCCCCTACCAAGTATTGAGTACATATACAGTAAATTAACATACTTTCCAGAAGGCCAACAATTCACTAAAAATGTTTTTTTTATTGGTCTTATGAAGTAATTTGTTGAGATAGTGAATTGGTGTTTTTTTGTTAAATGTGAGCCTAAATCATCACAATTAAAAGAACCAAAGACTTAATCTACTTCAGTCTGTGTGCATTGAATTTATTTAAAACACGAGTTTCACAATTTGAGTTGAATTACTGAAATAAATGAACTTTTCCACGACATTCTAATTTATTGAGATGCACCTGTATATATTTAAAAAATATTTGTGTATATGTATATATATATTTTATATGTAAAAATAAATATTTTATATATATATATAAATATAAAAAAATTCTTAAATATGTACATGCATGTATTTACATTCATGATATGATATAATAAATATATATATATATATATATATATATATATATATATATATATATATATATATATATATATATATATATATATATATATATATATATATATATATATATATATATATATATATATATATAAAAATAAATATCAGTACACACACATCATATAAACACAAACGTTTTATTTTGAATGCGATTAATTGTTTGACAGCCCTATTTGAAATTCAAACCTCTGTTAATCGACCAAGCAGGCATAATTATCACCCAAAAGGTATAAAATAGAGTAAAACAAATAAAGATAAGGCAAAAATGTAAAAGATAAACTAGGTAATACTTTAAAATATGAAGTTTAAGATAACAAATAGTCAGAATAGTGAGAAAATATTACTTCTATAATAATTTATGTATGAATTATCTATTAATGTAAGCAGTGAAGCCAATGTTTTTTATTTGGTGGATAACATTATATTAATATTATATTTTAAAAATACAGTACTTTAAAAGAATAATATTTGAGAACTTTTACCACCAAAATCATTATTATTGTTTTTAAATGTATTAGATATTTTTACCTTTTTATAAGGTTAAATTGAGTAACCCCTTAATACTACATAACATGTATGACTCAGACATGCATGAAAATTCAGAAAAATAATGTAAACATGTCTTTTTTTCATAGGTGGAAACAGTCTTCCATACAATGGAGCTAATCTTAAAATGACAAATAATGATCTATTGCTAGTTTTGATTAGCTTTTTGACGACAATACAAGAGAGATTTAGTCATTTGATAATCCCTAATGAACATTTGTTTAGTAAGAACTTGTAGCATTACAATTATGAGCATGTTTATGTTCATGACATTTAGGGCAACTAAGTATCCTGTGAGAAAACACCCTAGCAGTCGCCATACTGTATAGTAGTACAGTAAGAAACTGTTTTTAGTTGATGTTTTTCACATGAATATGTAATGAGATTGTCCACCGTTCACAGCATGTCTGAAATGTACTGAAGCTTTAGGCCAGCACACACTTAATTATTTCCTAAATTATTTTCTAAAATACTAAATCTCAATTGAACTATGAATGTATTGCAGATAATAGAGCAACGAAAGTGTGCAATATACCACAATATAGCTTAGAATAATTATAAAATAGACCGAACCACAATATTAATTACCTAGATTTTGATTTTATATCGCATTGCCATGTTTTCCACACTGAGATACCAGACCTCAGTCCGAGCAGATCATTTGCATTGAGACGTCATCCGTCAAGCGAACGAACTGTCAAGGCGAGTCAGTCTAAACGTTCCTGGCGCTGCAGTAGTCGCACTTTTGGAAAAGGCATCAGACAGATTATGTGGATATCTGTCGAAACAACATCTGCCTTTTATCAGTGCAGAAAATCTCACCTCTCTGTCATCAGGCAAAAATCCTCTGTGCTGTGTGCTTTCCTCTCAACCTTGATGGGTTTATGATCTCACCATCAGTCGGTAATTTTAAGTGCGTGCTGGGAGCTTCTGATGGGTGGGTGATTGTGGCTGTGCGTGTGTGCATGCTTCAGTTGCTGTTGTCTTTTGATGGATCCACCCTCTTGATCCACATCCAGCATTTCAAGGATCAGTAATGGTCACTAATGGAAAAAAAGTGATCCAAAAATGTGCTAGCTAGGTGTTTCGGTAAATGACATGAAGCTTGCTATTCAAAAATATATAAAAAATGCAATTCTTACAGATATTAACTGGAATACATGTCTTATTTAATAAAAATATGTTTTAAAAATATATATTAAGCATGCAATTTTATAGATATTAACTGGAATATAAGTCTTATTTTGTAAAAAATAAATTAATTAAATTAATTTTTATTAAAAAATTAAATTAATTTTGGTGTTTTTTTTTTTTTTTTTACAATATAACATACAATATAAATATATTTGGCATTTTTATAATAACGTACAAAAGTATCTTTAAAAGGCTGAAATTCTTGTAAAAAAATTTGGGATAATCTTTGTTTATTTTTAAATAATGTAAGTGTGAAGCTAGATGAGATTGAATAAAATAATTTATTAATAAAATATTATTTTTGAAATAATATTAAGATTTGAAAAACTTGTATCTACCTACATATGTCATTGTCACATGACCGAAGCCATATGTTGTTCTGTTTTATGCTATTTTGCTCTTTTGTTTTACTTGGTCAAATGTATTAATGTTGTAAAAATAATAATGATAATTATAACAAGAAAGAAGGAAATGAATTAAACTGTACCTTTTAAATATAAGCTTAAAACAGTTTGTTAAATTAACAATTAACATGTATACACAATGTATTCAAGATGTATGAAGAATATTTATTGCTTATTTTCTAGAAAATTACTCTACTGCAAAAATTTTGCTGACATTTCTAAGAACTTGTTTTAAACTCAATTTCCCCTTTTAGATCTTCTCGGATATCCATATTTGTCATAATGCACCTCAGGCTGTTTTTACAAAGCAGCAGTAAGAACCCATCTAGACTGATTGTGTTTACATTGATTCAGATTCAAACCAGATCTTAGAGCAGTTACTGTAAGTCCTTAAATGCAGCATGAAGCAGGGAAACTGCAGGCAAAGAGAAGTGAGCTTCTGCGTTTCAAGGGAAGTGAACGGGAGGAAGGGAATATTTGAGGAATGTGGGTCACGTGCAGACAGAGAACGAGTGTAAGGAGCTGTCACATGGATAAATATTAAAGAATGTGTCTCACTCCATCTTTATTTGTCTAGCACTGAAGTCTTTGCTCAAGCAGCAGCAACATCGTTTGACATTCTGTAATTTAATGCAGTGGCATTTATGGCCGGTGTTTTGGGCCGATTGTGTATTCAGCATTATATCAGTTCAGGACCGATGGAGCTTGTGAAGTGAACTTGTGTCCTCACTTGATGTATGTGGAAGCTCTTTTTTTCGTCCGGTGCTGGCGTGACAGGTACCTGTGTGTTGGCACTGAAAGGGCGACGCTGCTCTGGCATCAGGGTGAAGATGGGGTCAGGCAACAATGTTTGTGTGCATGTTGACAGAACATTTCATCTCGTTTTAATACCCGGTTTCTTTTTTCCCCTCGCTCTTTCTCCGCAGTCGTCCCGTACCACTGAAGGAGCAGGCTCAGTCTGTCATCTCTCCCGGAAATCTCCCCGAGGACCCTGAATGTCTCACGGTGCCCAAGTACAAGCGAGATCTGGTGCAGAAACTGAAAATCCTGCGACAGGAGCTGTCCCAGCAGCAGCCGCAGGCGGGACACTGCCGTATCGAGGTCTCGCGTGAGGAGATCTTTGAGGTGAGACCCTGGATTATTGTACCTGCAGGAAATTCATTTCAAATCTTTATTTTTTAAAGAAATTCTTTTATTTAGCAAGGATGCATTAAATTGATCCAGGGACAGTAAAGACATTTTATAATATTACAAAATATTTATATTTCAAATAAATTTTCTTTTCAACATTTTATTCATCAAATACTCCTGAAAAAAATTGCATCATGGTTAAAAATATTAAGCAGCACAGCTGTTTTCAACATTGATGATAAGAAATGTTTCTTGAGCAGCAAATCATCATATCAGAATGATTTCTGAAGGATCATGTGACACTGAAGACTGGTGTAATGATGCTGTAAATTCAGCTTTGCATCACAGGAATACATTACATTTTAACATATATTACAATAGAAAACCGTTATTTGAACTTGTAATTATATTTCACAATGTTACTGTTTTTACTGTATTTTTGATCAAATAAATGCAGCATTGGTGGCCATTTCACCATTTCAAGACACTTCTTTCAAAAACATTTTACTAATTTACATTTACATTTGTAGATCATTTGGCAGACGCTTTTATCCAAAGCGACTTACAATTGGGGAGTACATAAAGCGATTCATCATGAAGAGGCAATCAGACAGAGGAAGTGCTCGTAACACCAAGTCTCAGTCATTGTTCAAATAAGTACAAGCTAGCAAGGGAAGGAGAGAAAGATAAAGGGAAAGTTTTTTTTTTTTTTTTTTTTTTTTTTTTTTTTTTTTTAAAGTTTAGGATGAAGTCAAGTAGTACCGAAAGAGATGAGTCTTCAGTTGTTGCTTGAAGATTGACAGGGATCCAGCATTCCGGATAGGGGTGGGAAGATTATTCCACCATCCAGGAATGGTGAATGAGAATGTTCTGGAGAGTGATTTTGAGCCTCTCTGTGATGGTACCACAAGGCGTCGCTCACTAGCAGATCTCAGACTTCTGGAGGGGATGTAGATTTGTAATAGTGCGTGGAAGTAGGAGGGTGCTGAGCCTGTGGTCGTTCTGTATGCAAGCATCAGTGTCTTGAACTTGATGCGAGCTGCCACTGGTAGCCAGTGCAGTGAGATGAAGAGAGGTGTAACATGGGTTCTTTTGGGCTCATTGAAGACCAGTCGTGCCGCTGCATTCTGAATCATTTGTAGAGGTTTGATTGTGTTTGATGGAAGACCAGCCAGAAGGGCATTGCAGTAGTCCAGCCTAGAAACGACAAGGGCCTGGACAAGAAGTTGCGCAGCATGCTCTGTCAGGAAGGGCCTGATTTTTCTGATGTTGTGTAGCGCAAACCTGCAAGATCGAGCAGTCTTTGCAATGTGCTCTTTGAAGGTCAGCTGGTCATCAAAGATTACACCAAGATTTCTGACCGAAGTTGATGGGGTAATTATTGATGTGCCTAATTGAATCGAGAAGTCATGCTGTAGAGTCGGAGTGGCAGGGACGACAAGTAGCTCAGTCTTTGCCAGGTTGAGCTGTAGGTGATGTTCTTTCATCCATGCCGAGATGTCCGCCAGGCAGCCTGAGATCCGTGCAGCTACCGTTGTATCATCTGGTTGAAAAGAGAGATAGAGCTGTGTGTCATCGGCGTAGCAATGGTAGGAGAAGCCATGTGCCTGAATGATGGGTCCCAGTGATGTAGTGTATGTTGAGAAGAGGAGGGGTCCAAGAACCGATCCCTGAGGAACCCCAGTGACCAGTTGATGTGCTTTGGATACCTCCCCACCCCAGGCCACCCTGAAGGACCTACCGGTGAGATAGGATTCAAACCAGCGAAGGGGAATCCCAGTGATGCCCAGCGATGAGAGGGTGGACAGGAGGATCTGATGATTGACAGTGTCAAAAGCAGCAGAAAGATCGAGCAGAATGAGGACTGATGATTTGGAATCGGCCTTTGCGACTCGTAGGGCTTCAGTGACTGAGAGTAGCGCAGTCTCTGTTGAATGGCCACTCCTGAAACCTGACTGTTTATCATCCAGTTTGTTGTACTGTGAAAGGAACAGTGAGAGCTGGTTGAAGACAACTCGTTCGAGTGTTTTCGCTATGAATGGAAGGAGAGAGACAGGTCTGTAGTTTTCTAAAAGAGAAGTGTTTAATGTAGGTTTTTTGAGCAGTGGGGTTACCCGGGCCTGCTTGTACGCTGTGGGGAAGATGCCAGTGCGGAGAGATGTGTTGATAATGTGTGTGAGTGCCGGTAAGAGTGTGGGAGAGATTGCTTGGAGAAGGTGAGAGGGGATTGGGTCAAGAGGACATGTTGTAGGATGGCAGGAGAGGAGAAGTTTGGATACTTCCGCCTCGGTGAGGGGACAGAAGGAGAAGATGGGAGTTTGAGCAGTGGATGTGGTTGGTTGGAGGTCCTGTGTGTGTGGAGTTGAGAACTGGTTACCGATTGTTCTAGTTTTGTCGGTGAAAAAAGTGGCAAAGTCATCAGCTGTTATAGAAGTGGTGGGCGGTGGTGGAGGGGGACAGAGGAGAGAATTAAATGTTCTGAAGAGATCACGCATGTCTGGAGCACTGTTGATCTTGTTGTGGAAGTGTGAGGATTTGGCAGTGTGGACTTCAGTAGAGAAAGATGAAAGCAAAGACTGATACCTAGTCAGGTCCGACGGATCGTTTGATCTGCGCCATTTTCTCTCTGCCGTTCTGAGTGTGGTCCGATGCTCACGAAGAACATCGGATAACCAGGGGTTAGAAGGGGCAGCCCGTGCTGGCCTGGAGGAGAGAGGACAAATGTCGTCTAGACAAGAGGTTAAGGTAGAGCATAAAGTGTCAGTAGCTGCATTCACATCCAGAGATGTGAAATGGATAGGTGAGGGAAGAGAGGAGGATACTACAGAGGAAAGAAGGGTGGGGGAAAGGGAGCGTAGGTTACGTCTGAAAGTAACCGGTAAGGGAGCTGGTGGCACCTGTGTAGAAAAATGTAAGGTAAATGTAATGAAGAAATGGTCAGAGATATGTAGTGGTTGTACCAGAATGTTATCTGTAGTACAGTTGCGTGTGTAAATTAAATCAAGTTGGCTGCCTGATTTGTGCGTGCTAGTAGTGGTAAGGCGTTTGAGATCAAATGAATCTAGGAGTGAATGGAAGTCTGTAGCATAAGGCCTGTCTAGGTGAATGTTGAAATCGCCAAAGACTAGGAGTGGAGTGCCATCCTCCATGAAAGAGGACAGCATGCCGTCCAGCTCCTCTAGGAAGGTAGCTAGAGTTTGGCCAGGGGGACGGTAGATTACTACTATCTGGAGTTTTATAGGAGCCGTTACAGTAATCGCATGAGATTCAAATGAGTTGTGATTGCCTAGGGGAGAATGGGTTGAGTATTTCCATTTGTTTGAAATGAGCAGACCAGTGCCCCCACCCCGGCCAACCTGCCTTGGGGTGTGAGAGAAAGAGAAATTTTGAGAGAGAGCAGCTGGGGTAGCGGAGTCTTCTGACGAATCCAGGTCTCAGTCAAGCCCAAGATGCTGATAGTGGATTGTAAGGAAAAAGCAGAAATGAAGTCAGCTTTGTTGACAGCTGACTGGCAATTCCAAAGACCCACAGAGAAAGAAAGAGGTACAGTAGAGGATGTAGCGATGGGGCGCAGGTTAGCAGGATTACGTTGCCGTCTGCGTGTGATTTTGGAGCGTGGTTGGGAGAGAACCGGAATGGTTTCGAAACACATGATAGAGGTGGAGGGATAGAGGATATGGAAGGAGAGTGTGTGAGGGAAGATAGAAATGATACTTAAGTGTGTGCTCGGTGTCGTTGCTCGGTTAAAGTCGCGCAGGAAAAAGTCGTCTGTCTGTCGTACTAAATCTTAGACACATTGTGTAGATATTTATGTATGAAGCAGGTTTTTTTTTTCAATCAGAATAAACACCATATCAGCC
Organism: Schizothorax lantsangensis; assembly: GCA_027422415.1. Taxonomy (NCBI): domain Eukaryota; kingdom Metazoa; phylum Chordata; class Actinopteri; order Cypriniformes; family Cyprinidae; genus Schizothorax; species Schizothorax lantsangensis. The sequence goes on from CM049840.1 coordinate 10,156,690, forward strand.
AAACAACGGTTGTAGGCAAGTGGATTCAAAATGTTTAGTTTTAAAACTGAAACAGTAATAATCTTGTTAAAAATAATAACAGCATGTTTTTCAGTCTTTCTCTAAATGAACACTAGGAATAATATTGAATCATATTTGTGTTTGTTACAAAAACATTGTAATGAATAGCAATATTTACCTACAATTATATTACAAATTTTAATATATGAAAAATATCAAATAGAGACTTCTGTGAACATTCAACTGATTGAAACGGGCGGTTTGATGAATGTAACTTACCAACTCCACTGCTGTTTCAGCTAATGAGGTTTAAATCAGAGACACTATTAATTTCATCTTCAATATTTTTGTCTTATTTTTTTAGTCTATTCCTTAAGTATTTTTTCATGGTGATCTAAGAAAAAAAACATGTTTTACGTTCATTGGCAAATAAAAAAAGTGGAAAAAAAGCACAAACCTTTCTATATTTAATTAGATTCATCTAGTTACATTTGTTTCTCAAGTAAATGTATAATGTTTAGATATTTTTAATGTAAAAGAGACTAAAATACTAAATAGTTTTAGTAGTCTTAACACTTATATAATCGTGAGTCATCATTTGTGTGGCACAAGATCAAATCCACCTAATGCTCTTTTTCTACCATCCTGTTCCTGCCTCTTCCCAAAATAAATTTTATTTTCTCTCTACTGCATGTCTGTCTAATAAAGAGTCACATGGCCAAAATAAATAACTCTAATTTCTTCATTTCATTGGGTCGTTTTTGTTTTGTTGTTTTGTTTGGTTTGTGTACTCCTCTCAACCAATCACAAAGCAGCAGAATCCACATTGACGCTGACTCATTGTTGTCAGCTCTGAGATGGGAACTCTGTTGTTGTAAGAGGTTGTTAGTTGCACCAGTAACACCTGTCCGTCTGAATGAGCCTTTAGTAGCGCTTAACAAGCCCAGAGGCCTGGTTAACCTTTACTGTGAGGGCTTTTGAGCTCTGCTGGGTTACCCACAAGCCATAATGCATCAGCCATGACGTTAAACTTCATTAGCATGCTGAGTTCAGCTAACGCATGTGACATGTACTGCACATGTTTCTGAGCCTCATCTCGGGCCTGTTGGAAAAACAATTATACCCCATTCTCTCTTTGCTCAGCTTGAAGTGATTTTTGCTCTGTTTGGTCATCTGTTTTAGGGTGTTTATGGGTGTTGAGCTGGATGCACACAGACATTTCTGGATGCTGCATTCCAACATGCTGCGCGCTCTCCGCACGGACGAGTCTGACCGTAAACATCGGATTATATGAACCCTTCGCATGAGTTTGGGTTCTTTTGAGTTTATTGTCAAGATCATAAGATGACAGATCAACTGTAATAAACTGACGCATCTCCAAGGGCTGGTTGCAGCGTAAAAGGCTTAACTTAAGCAATACAGATTCGTGTGTTGCTTTAAGCATAGTTAATGCATGCAAGTTTATCTTTCTTGTGAAATCACATCAAATGAAACTTGCTATCAAAAGATCTACGGAAAACAAATTATGATCAGGTGGGGAAAAAATGGCAGGTGAATTGGATCAGTTAGTTTTGTGTTTTCAGTGAAGAAATGTGCCAGTCCATTTAATGTAAAGCAGTTTCATTTCATTTCAATTTAAACTATTGATATTTCCTTTTTATTATAATAGATTTTTTTCTGTTTTTTTAAGATACCATTCTTTAATGTCATTGATATATTTTTAAGAATTTATAATAATTAGATTTTTTTTGTTTTGTGCATATACCAGGCTTATTATAGTTAACCAAAACTAAAACCACAAAAAAGCTTTTGTTGCCTCAAACGTTAACTGAAATAAAACACTTAAACTCATTATATTTCAGCTAGTTGCCAAGGAAACGTTTTTATTTAGTTTAACTTGATGTACAAAATAATTAAAAATCAAATCATTAAAATGTAAAATATATAGACCTTAAAATAGTTTAAATAAACTAATAAAAATGACAAGAACATGCACTAAAATTAACAAAAACTAAAACTAAAATAAAAATGAAAACAAAAAATGTAGCAATAAAAACAGGCATGTACTCAAGAAAATAGTTTTACACTTGACAGTTATGTAAAGCTAAATAAGTCTGAAACTAGATACTATGCCCTTAGTGCTAACTTGTCATCTTAATTGAATTATGACCATACGGATGACTTGCATTCTTATGACCTTTCTGTAATCTTTCTTATATTTCAACACCACGTCTCCGCTGTTTCCTCAGGAATCATACCGGCAGGTGATGAAGATGAGGCCGAAGGACCTGTGGAAGAGGTTGATGGTCAAGTTCAGAGGAGAGGAAGGTCTCGACTATGGTGGAGTCGCTAGGTATGAGTTTAACACAAAACTTAAAGCTGAGCATGAAATCAAAATTGGCCCTGTTTTCTTAAGACATTTATTGTGAATGATTCATCTGTGAACATTATTCAACAGAAAAACATTTCTTTGTAATTTGGATGAAAAATTTATATTTCAATATGTAGCTTTCTCCACTTTCTTGAACCAGCTGTTATCACTTTTCCCAATTCAATCAATTCCCGATGGATAAAATCAACTCCTGGCATACATTTTTGAATGATATCCTATTTCGCTAATAAATGTATCACAATAGGGAAGTAAAGTGGGTTATGAATGCACTTTTCGGCTGTCTTTTAACTCTTGTGTGTCCATCTAGTGGTAGAACTGGAGTATAACAGTGTCAAAGTGGGCCATGATGATAGACTGAATGTCTGTCAATAATTTGTGTCATAGGGAGTGGTTGTACTTGCTGTCGCATGAGATGTTAAATCCATACTACGGACTGTTCCAGTATTCACGAGATGATATCTACACGCTACAGATCAACCCGGACTCTGCCGTTAATCCGGTAAGTGGACCTGGATCTTCCTCATGAGCTTCCCATTTACTCCGACAAATGCTAGTATTTTCCAAAAACACTCATCTCTTTTTATTTGTTTGTGTTTTTAGGAGCATTTGTCTTATTTCCACTTTGTGGGGAGGATTATGGGAATGGCTGTTTTCCACGGGCACTACATAGACGGAGGCTTCACTCTACCCTTCTACAAGCAGTTGCTAGGGAAACCCATCACTCTAGACGACATGGAGTCAGTGGATCCAGATCTCCACAACAGCCTCGTCTGGATCCTGTCAGTGTGCTTTATACATCCATCTATAGCGCTGTATTACATGCACTCAAAAATGTAACCAAAACTGTAATACAATTATTACTCAGCCTGTATTTTCTGCAAAAGAGGGTCTGGAACGATACATGACAATATGTCTATGAGATATAGATATATAATATATATAATTTTATCATTATATTAACTATAATGTAATTGTATTCTAATATTTTTTACAAGAACATTTAATTATCCATTCTTTTCATCTAATTTCACACATGGGGAAGTAAATCGAGAGATACACTAAATGTATTCACTTTTTTCCCCTTTTTTTATGGAGAGTTGGTCCCACTTAATATTAGCTGTCTTTACTATGAACTTCCATCCAAAAAAAATAATCGTTAGGTAAAATGTGCTTAGTGTGTTCATGTTGAATTGCAAAACACATTTTCTTTCAAGGTGGGATTAAAGTAGATCCAGAGAGTTTATGCTGCCTTAGATATATAAATAGATGACAAAACAAACCTTAAAATTTCATTTATATTAATGTTCAAGGAAAAGTATGTATTTTTACTTGAAGTATAACTGAAAATTGTAATCATCAATTTGAATCACGCTTGGTCTTCATTATCATTATTATTCGATCATTAATGGAATCACGCGATAATATTAAAATAAATAAACTCAATTAAAATTATATAATAAAATAGAATATATATTAATATAATGCATGCATAATTGAATAATAATTAGATTTTTTTCTGTTGTCTGTGTTTAGAGAAAATGACATCACTGGGGTGTTGGACCACACGTTCTGCGTCGAACACAATGCATATGGAGAGATTATTCAACACGAGCTCAAACCCAACGGCAAGAGCATCTCAGTCACACAGGACACCAAGAAGGAGTATGTGAAGTGAGTGTGGACTTCAGCTGCTTTCACCTTCCTCATCCCTGCTATATTGTGACGTTCTTTTTTGTAGTCACGGCCGGCTTCGCCTTCGTTTCAATACCGTATGAATACTTCTGGTATTTCTGTCTTCAGGTTTGATGTTATCATTGCGTGTCATGTTCAGAGTGACGCGAAAGACTATCTGAAATCCGATTTGAGCAGCCAGAGCATCCAGACTGAGATGCATCTGTAAAAATCTGATTGGAATCACATTTCAAACCACCTTCAAATGTGGTTTGAATCAGATTTGGAAATAAAAAATCAAATTTGCATGTTTTTTTTTTTGCTGTCTAGACTTTCAAAAACCCATCTGGATAATATCTGGATATGCAAAAAAATCTGTTTTTATTTCTGGCAGTCTGAACATAGTCTTGTTCGTGTTTTTGCACAGGCTGTATGTTAACTGGCGGTTCCTGAGGGGCATCGAGGCTCAGTTCCTGGCCTTGCAGAAAGGCTTTAATGAGGTCATCCCACAACACCTACTCAAGGCGTTTGATGAGAAAGAGTTGGAGGTATGAAAACTTACTTTAAGAAACATAAATCCACTTCAACCAGGCAATGGACTTGACGACTTAGTTTTGATAAATGTGTTATAGTGGCATATTTAATTTGCTATATCAGAGCATGGTTAATGATTCAAGTGTGTCTCAATTTCAGCTTATTGTGTGCGGACTCGGAAAGATCGACATCAACGACTGGAAGTCAAACACCCGTCTGAAGCACTGCACGCTTGACAGTAACATCGTGAAGTGGTTCTGGCGGGCCGTGGAGTCGTATGATGAGGAGAGGAGAGCCAGACTGCTGCAGTTTGTCACCGGCTCCTCCAGAGTCCCACTGCAAGGATTCAAAGCCCTGCAAGGTACCTGATGTCCTTTAGCATGAGTTTCTCATTCAGGATCTAGAAAGGATAATCATACATATGTTTGCTCTGAAACACTGTATGATCCAGGTGCTGCTGGACCACGTCTCTTCACCATCCATCAGATCGACGCCAGCACCAACAACCTGCCCAAAGCACACACTTGGTGAGCACATTTCTATAGACTAGTTATCAACCAATATGGGTTTTTCATAGGATATATATATATATATTTTGCATATAATTTGCATTTCGCACTGGTGAATCGTAACCAGGTTGTAAGTACTGCTTCAAAATGCAAAAAGAAGAAACAGGAGCATGTGACGTACACACACATATATATACATATATACACACACATTACATACCATTAAAAAATGTGCTATCTATAAGATTTTTTTAAATAAATTATTACTTTTATTCAGCAAATGTACGTTAAACTCTTTAAAGGTGACCATAGAGACTTGTATAATGTTAAAGAAGATTTCTGGTTTAATTAAATGCTATTCTTTTGAAATTTCTGTTCATAGAATAATGCTGAAAAACTGTCTCACAGTTTCCACAAACATATTAAGCAGCACAGCTGTTTTCAACATTAATAATAATAATACAAAATATTTCTTGAACATAAAATCAGCATATTAGAATGATTTCTGAAGGATCATGTGACTCTGAAGACTGGAGTAATGATCTTTACATCTTAAAGTATATTAAAATATAAAACTGTTCATTTAAATTTTTTGTAATAATATTTCACAATATTACTGTTTTTACTGTATTTTCATCAAATAAATGCAGCCTTGGTAAGCATTACATTTAACCAACCCCAATTTTTTTATAATATAAATATAGTATAAATATTTAAAAAAAGAAGTGCATTATGTGCTAACAAAGCAGCAAGGAACAGCTAATGCTTTTGTTAAATGGTTATCAATATACAATAATAATAAGATACAATAGTCAAATATTAGCCAATTAATCCGGCTCGCCAATATATATCAGTCTATCAGTAGTACAAACTATTTTCTGCACTAATTCACCACTATTAATTTCTTTTCAACTTCACCTCAGCTTCAACCGTATCGACATTCCTCCGTACGAGAGCTACGACAAACTCTACGACAAGCTGCTGACGGCCATCGAGGAGACCTGCGGCTTCGCTGTGGAATGATCATCCGCCGCCGGCGCTCGCAGAGGAACCTTTCTCCAGGCGGGACAGACCTGTCAGTCAGCCGGCAGACGTGTGGGCCTCACGAGGAGCTCAGACGGAGGGGCTGAGGAAGGGTGGATTATACCGCAGCACTCCACGCCTGATGCTGCTACACAGATCCTTCTGCATTATTTGAAAAGAAGAGAAGAAAACATCTTTTCAGCTGCTAGTAACTCTCTTACTTACTATTTTGGAACCTCCTCTTCCTCTTTTTGTTTTTTTCAAATCCATACGTTGATTTTTAGCATTAAGACAACATGTTAACAACAGTATTCCATGTAGCATTTTCACAGACTAGACTTTAGGAGAGGCCGAGCAGAACAAGAGCGCTCCGGCATGAGGAACCTTTTAGAAGCACTACTGTCTTACCGAAGACTAGACGAGAGGAAGACGCAAACGTCAACAAAAGACTAAGTTTGTCATTTTGGACCTGATCTTCGGCCCACTTGGACCTAAGCAAGCCGTGAGATGATTTCCTTTCGATCAGGGAACTCTTCTCCACTGGCCTCTTCTGGGCTGCCCTACACCAGACGCCATCTTGAATACCTGTGCTCCATTCCTCAAGACTGGTGTCATCCGCAGTCTGACTTATAAGCTTGTTGAAAGTGAACGAATGAATACATGAATTCTTAGGTAGGTAGGTAGGTAGTCTAGCTTTATTTTTATATGCGAGGCGAAGAAGGTTAAAAGAGTAAAACTATACAGATATAATATATTGGCATCGTCGCAGGAACCGTTGCCGATGTCTCCAGAGCAGAAAATGAAGTTGAGCCCATTGAAATGGCTTTGGCTTGCTTTGAATGTTCAAATTCCATCTTTTTTTTTTTTTGTTTAAGAAAAATAGTGAAGAAAAACAATTTAATGTTGCATTACTGGTGTCAATTTTTTGGTAAACTGTATTCTAATCTGTCTCCGATGTCAATCGAACCCTTTAATAGATTTAAATATGATGCATATGTATGAGCATGTTAATGAGATGTGAAGTGTCTTGCATTTCATACCTTCTCATTATATTGTTACCATTTATTTTCTGGGCCTGTTTTTTATTAGAATTATTATTATTATTTCCTAAAAGAAGAAATGCAACTGTTTACCCCTCATGGAAATCAAGGGAGTGAAGTGTCCGTATTACTTGTTATTTTTGTAATTTATTATTAACCCATTGTAGTACCAATTTACTGAATTTTTTTACCATGAAAAATGTCACTGGCCTTCAGTGAGCGTTACAGACGAACTGCAAGGAGGATTGCTGTACTAAAGAACAAGAAACAATTCTATCTTTTATAGAAATACATCAGCTTTAGGAGTAAATCTAGCAGAAAACAACAAAAGCATGTCTCGTGTGCTCTTTGTAAGCCTCCGAAATGCACAGCTTGAAAACCTGTTCCTTCAGGATTATTAAAAGAAACTGCATAAATAAACAAATGCGGTTTTATATATATATATATATATATATATTGTTGAATGTTTCTGAGATGCTGCCTGTCTATAGCAATCCTCTATGACCATGGACTGTTGTTAAGAGTTTGCATACGCTGAAAATGAGCTATACATCTTTTGTTACTTTTTTATAAATTTGAGTGTGAAAGAAGGTGAAAAAAATAAATAAATAAAGCCCCTGGATGGATCAGTTAAATATTCAGAGATGGTGCTTTGTATAGTTATAGAATATTGTTCATATATGTGGGTCACTGACTGTCATTGATCTTTAATTTAATTAGATTTGAAAGAAAAAAAAATACATTTTGCACACACACACTATATAATGGCTGTACATAATAGGCAAAAAATATATATTTACCAAACTCTTTATGGACTGAATGATTATATATTTCATTTAAATCTGGTGCACACATAAAGATCTCTTTGTCTTCTCTTTTAACATTTTTTTTATTTGTGTAGTTAAATAGCCCTCCATATGGACTGGATGCCCTGTTGACTTTAGGCTTTTGAGAGGGTCGTTCCTTTACAGCATGATTTACTAGCAGCACTTTTAACTTTCATAGCTGACCAGTGCAATTTGCTAAATGTAACACGATCATTTTTTGTAAGGGTGTTTTATTTTTGTGTGTAATTAGATCTGATTAAAGGTGCCTTCCTGATGGGATCACTGTGGCCGCCTGCTTCTGTATGACTCTGTCCAAATAATCCATAAAATATATTGTTTTAATTGTTTTTTCATTGACACATCAACCAACCATTTCAAATCAAATCACTTTTTTTGTCACCTCATCACAGCACAATCATTTCAGTGATTGAGTTAAAGAGGGGATCATTTCTATCACACTGATTCTGTGTTTTAATGGGTTACATCTTTGATGCATCATGTATTTACCATATTCTTGCAAACTTGATTGCTAATACTTGGCATTAGGTTCAATAGTGTGGCAAAAGAGTATCACAGTGCTCTACAATCCTTTTGTGACACCAAGGTGGGCTGTTAAGCATCATCTTGGAACAAAGGGGGCAGATGCCCCTATTAGAATAAGAAAGAATTTGATCTCTCTCTCTTGAAAAGTGGGGGTAGGTGAAAATATTCCCCTTTTAACAAGTTTTCTAGGTGTCAGACTCAATTTGACCAAATCTAAAGACAGCGTGGAAACTTTTACCATTTAAACAAGGTAATGAAACCCAAAACCAGAGCATTGTCAATAGAGTGCTGGTTCACTACAACCTAAATTACCAGTCACAAGTTTGAACATTCATGCTTTGTTTTTACTTTCTACACATAGTGGAGTCATCAAAACTATGAAATAACACACAGAGGCCTGGTTTCACAAACAGGGCTTAGACTAAACCAGGATTAGGCCATAGTTCAATTAGGACATTTAAGTGATTTTTTATAAACGTGCTTAGAAAAAAACATAACTGTTGTGCATCCTGAGACAAAACAAAAGGCACTGATATATTTTAAGATCAGTCAGTGCAAGTTTATTTCAGTTAAACAGTTCAGACTTGCTTTTTAGTCTAGGACTAACGTTAGGTTTAAGCCTTGTCTGTGAAAAGACCAAAAAAAGCTTAAACGTATTGGAGCTATTATATATTTGAGCCTTTTCTTTGCCTGGATTGCAGCTCCTGCTTTGTTCATTCTCACAAACAGCTATAATTATAAATAAATGCATTTAAAATATTTTAGGAATCTGTATTTGTCCACAAAACCGAAAAAAAACGCATTTTCAAACCATTGGAGTTTCTCATAGGTTTCTAAACTAGCAGTTTTGCTTTTATAAATAAGATAAATGTATAAACAACTCTGTTGTTATGGCTTAAAGAGACTTTCACAGGGTTTAAAAGATTTTTGAAGCCCTAGATCCAATCAAATGCAACATTTTGCATTGTTATTAAACGCACTAATGCAAAACAGTGCGATCATACTGCCTTTTTTCGGGGGGCATGTGCCATGGTATTATTTTCAGTTAAACGTAAATGCAATGAGATATGAATATATATATTACCATCATCTGATACCACTATTTTATCATAGTACCCTCCCAATGTGTTGTAAAGATTTAACAGCCATTGATCTCCAAACGCGCATGCGCGGCGCCTGGACGTCAGTAAGACGTCAGCGGTTTACCGGAAGTCACTTCCACTTCTTATAAAATCCGTCGAGTTCAGGCTGTGCTCGACGTTCACCAGCACCATCACTGCGCGATACCGAGGAAAAAACGTCCGATTATTTAATTTTTAATTTATAATTTCAGAGTACAACATGCCTGGATATTCAGACAGAGACCGCGGTCGTGACAGAGGGTAAGATGGTTGTTGTTTTTTTTCGATGAAAGTATGTGATAATTTAAAATATTAATCGATGCGATTTTCGTAATTAAGTGGCCGTTGTGAGATTATTTCCACCGAAAAAAAACGAATTATTTGACTATCGTGCTCGTTGTGAGATTAAATTCAGTCGAGGGCGTTTGGGTGTTAGGCGGATGATTCGGTGCGTATCCGTTTACACGACAGAAATCGTGCGGGAAACACAGTGCCTGTTATTTTAACGTGTAAAACGCTTCTTAATCGTCGAAAAAATCACGTTCAATTGGAATTCAACATAAATCTCGTCGATTTCTGTCGTTTAAAAGCCTCGTCGGCCCATGTGGCCTGGATGTTGTAAAATGCCGGCCGGTTTTTCCCTCTTTGTCTCCTGCCGGTAGAAAATAAAATGGCAGCGGCGTTAAAACGTGGCGCAGACAAGAACTCTCGATGTGAATCGAAACCTGAGCTTTTGTCATCTATTATTCAGACCTTTTGAGTTTTGTTTAACTGACCTTTTGTTGTCTTTGTTTGAGGATGGGTACAAAAGTACATATACCATGTTTTTTTAGACAAGTTAAACCAATGATATGCGACATGGCTGAATAGTGTTTATCCAAAGTGTCATGACTATGCCATCCGACACGTTACTGTACTATGGTGCTACCAATTTTTGGGGTTGTAAGTGTACTACCCATCCTATTTTTTTTTTTTTTTTTTTGGGCTCTTTAATGATGTTCCCACCAAACCACTGAAATGGTGTGAATCAACACTTGAAGTGCTGCATTAGTACCATGGCAATGCCGATATTATGATACTTTTGACCTATATACACAGAAATGCTGCTGGCCAACTAATTGTCATTGAGCCTCAGTGTTCTAAAATGTCTGGTTTGTCTGCTAGTAGTTACAACAGTGGTCCCCCACGCTTTGGAGGAAGCAGAGGTGGACCTCCTCAAGGCAAGAAGTTTGGGAATCCTGGTGATCGTCTGCGGAAAAAACACTGGAACCTGGATGAGCTCCCCAAGTTTGAGAAGAACTTCTACCAGGAGCATCCTGAAGTTGCTCGGAGGTCAACTGTAAGTAAACACGCCATGCAGTTGGGAGTTTTTCTTTTTCTTGTCATTGAGCGTTTTTAAAGATGTTGTCTTTTTTTTTTTTTTATTGCAGCAAGATGTTGAACACTACAGGAGAAGCAAAGAGATCACAGTAAAGTGTCGAGACTGTCCCAAACCCATTGTGAAGTTCCACGAAGCAAACTTTCCAAGTAAGTAAATCGCAGTGTTTTTATTTTAAAATTGAATATTGAGCTCTGCAAGGTTAAACTAACTCTTTGTTGCATTTTTTGTAGACTACGTGATGGATGTGATCGCTAAACAGAACTGGACCGATCCAACTCCCATCCAAGCTCAGGGGTGGCCAGTTGCACTGAGTGGCAAAGATATGGTTGGCATTGCACAGACTGGCTCTGGAAAAACTCTCTCGGTATGATTTTCAACCTTCCTGACGTAACTTGTCTGGCTGTGACTCATTTGAACTGGTTTTAATTTATCTTTTTTCTACAGTATCTGCTTCCTGCTATTGTTCACATAAACCACCAACCATTCCTGGAGCGTGGCGACGGTCCCATTGTAAGTTCAATGAACTGTTAAGTATAAATCTCCATTTTTGTTCTAAAATCAGCACTTCAATCAGATGTTTTTATCCCTTTAGTGCTTGGTGTTGGCTCCCACCCGTGAATTGGCGCAGCAGGTCCAGCAGGTGGCGGCAGACTACGGCAAAGCTTCTCGTCTCAAGACCACCTGCATCTACGGAGGTGCTCCCAAAGGACCACAGATCCGGGACCTGGAAAGGGGTACGAGTGGAACAAAGCTTGAATCTCTTTGAAATGCTTCTTAGTTGTGTGGTAAATGTCTGACTTTTCCATTGCTGTTGTCAGGTGTCGAGATTTGTATCGCCACACCCGGAAGACTTATCGATTTCCTTGAAGTTGGAAAGACAAATCTGGGCAGATGCACATATCTTGTGCTTGATGAAGCTGACAGGATGCTTGACATGGGATTTGAACCTCAGATTCGAAAAATTGTGGACCAAATTAGAGTATGCATTGTTTTAGTTGAGTTAAATAACTCAAATGTGCTGTTTTTCAAAAAAAAAAAAAAAAAAATCACCATTTCCTTCTGTAGCCGGACCGACAGACTCTCATGTGGAGCGCTACGTGGCCCAAAGAGGTGAGGCAGCTGGCTGAGGACTTCCTGAAGGACTATGTACAGATCAACGTCGGTGCTCTGCAGCTCAGCGCCAACCACAACATCCTACAGATTGTCGACGTTTGCAATGACGGTGAAAAGGAAGACAAGTGAGTGCTGGGGACATTGAAAGTTTGGTTTCTTTTGTTGTGTGATGGAATGCATGATGACGAACCTGCTCTTTTTCAGACTGATGCGCCTGCTGGAGGAAATCATGAGCGAGAAGGAGAACAAGACCATTATTTTTGTGGAGACCAAGAAAAGGTGTGACGATCTCACCAGGAGGATGCGTAGGGATGGGTAAGCTGACCTGCTTTGCTGTGTCATGATTGCTTCATTTGGGTCTAAAAGGGAGGGAATTCATTGGATTTTCCTGTTGCAGGTGGCCAGCAATGGGCATCCATGGAGACAAGAGCCAACAGGAAAGAGACTGGGTGCTTAATGGTATGTGTTCGCCATGAAGGTCTTGGATCATCAATGCCGTTTTGGTTAATTTACACGATTTTGACCCTTTCTTTCCTACCTCAACAGAGTTCAAATACGGCAAAGCGCCCATCCTCATTGCCACAGATGTTGCCTCCAGAGGACTAGGTTTGTTATTCCTCCTTTGTCTGTCCTTTATCACTTCATATTGTGTTTACTATACAGTTCTGCCGTTTCCTTTTAACTGCTGTGCCTTTCTGAGCCCCTCTCACCTGAAGGTGGAGTCTTGGAGGCAGGACCTTGGCATGACGCGTCCAGGTTCACCAGGAGGGGGTAAGGAGCTCCTCTGTGGAGTTCTACTTGTCTGCCAGCCAATCAAATTGCATTCAGAGGCGTTCGGAGCTCTGTGATTGGGGGTGTAATCCAAGGGGCGGCATACCACGGAGGAGTGCGGTGCCGTTGAGTGGTTGCACTTGCGTCCTGCTCTCATCTGCTCTCGCGCAACAGCTTGAACTGTTGAACTTTTTTAAGTTTAAGGACTGGGAGTTTTCTCCAAAGGAAGTGCGTGTTATGAAATTTTTAGCGGTTTTTCGTCGAGAGCAGTTGCTTTAATCTACATGCCTCCACACTGAATGCGATTACCCGGCTGGTCGATGCGTGCCCTCCTTTTGCTGGTTTCAGTCATGTCGAGTCCTGCCAAAGAGAGTCATTTTTCTTTCAAGTGAGCACCGGTTGGTTGGAAAGCTTGCGTCAGCCTTAAATTTAAGACCCTAAATCGGTCTCGTTTTTGAGCGAGTTGAGTCTTGGCAAGATGCAGCAGTTTGTCCTGTCGCTTTTAATAGAGGACGTTGTAAATTGTCATTTGGATCCTTTAAGTCCTGATTTTTTTTTTTTTTTTAACCATCCTTTCCTCAGCATGGTAAGTCGATGACCTATCGTTCATTGTTTCCCTTGCTAACGCCTCCTATCTTCGCTGCTATGGCGGTGTGCACCTGCACTCCTCTACTCCTGCCATGGCGCGTCCATTTTCTCTTAACAGATGTGGAGGACATCAAATTTGTCATTAACTATGACTACCCCAACAATTCCGAGGACTACATTCACCGCATTGGCCGTACGGCTCGCAGTCAGAAAACCGGCACAGCCTACACTTTCTTTACGCCCAACAACATGAAACAGGCTCACGACCTCGTCTCGGTCCTCCGCGAGGCAAACCAAGCCATAAACCCCAAGCTCATCCAAATGGCCGAAGACAGAGGAGGTAAATCCAATTGGTGAGATACAAGAGCTGTGTTTTACCCTCAGCCAGTTTTGTCCTTCATAATCTCTCTTTAAGGGTACAGCTTTTTTACTTTGTTCTGATCTGTTTGTGAATCCCGGTGTAACTCCGGTTTCTCTTCCAGGTCGTTCAAGGGGTGGTCGAGGTGGAGGGTATAGGGATGACCGTCGGGATCGTCACTCTGGCGGCAGGCGGGACTTCAACAGCTACGGCCAGGATAACCGCAACGGTGACTCTTTCGGGCAGAAGAAGGTGTTTGGAAACAAAACTCAAAACGGATCTAGCGGTTACAATAGCGGCAGCAGTGGCAGCTTTAGCGGGGGTTACAGCAATAATGGACAGGGTAACTTCGGCAATCAGTCTGGTGGGTATGGAAGCCAAGGCTATCAGAACCAGCAGTTTGCTCCCAACCAAGGGGCTGTCCAGAACAGCATGAACCACCCTCCACCGTTCCCTTTCAACCCCCAACAGATGGCACCGACCATGCCGTTCCCTATGGCCCCACCTGCGTTCCCTCAGTAAACACAGTTTCATTTGCTCATCTGAATCTTTAACTGTTCCGTTTGTGTAACTTTATTTCTTCAGAGCAGGTTGTAAAATGTACATGCCGTCACAAGCGTCCCAGAGTCTGCTGTGCAGGATTTTTTTTCCCCTCCCTCCCTTTTTCGTTAGATGTATCTCTTCTTTTTTTTTTAGTAACTTAAAAAGTTATTTTGTACTTTAGAGGTAATGAAGGATCAACACTTGTAAAAATGTCAAGGGCCATTCATGGCCATTGCATGGTCCTCAAATAAAATATTAAAAGTGGCTTTTGTGTCTGTCTGTTTGTGTAGCAGAAGTTGCAGCTAGTACTTCTGAATATTAATGCATCTTGTATTGCTTTATCTTATACTTATACGTATTATATCAATATATTGCAGGAGAGCAAAGAAACTGTTTTGGTAATTATAACTGTTCAGTGGGTGCTGAGTTGGAACAGATGTTGAATATTATTGGAATGAAACATTTTAAATACATTTTTAAAATCACTTGTTTATAGTTATGGCACCAATCTTAAGTGGCTATTCAAGTTTAATGCGCTATTCTGTTATGTACTGTATACATGTATTAACTGATTGTTTAACAGATGTATTTCTCTAATTACTGGGTCATTAAAAAAATGACTTGATAAAAGCTTCCAAGTCATCTCTATCTTCAGTTTAACATTTACTAATCAAAAGTAGCTTATTTCATGACGACTGAAATCATATTTAATAAAAAATAAACGTAACATCAATGACTCCTAATGTTTTCATGTGCACAATTGCGCAGCATCTTCCTGTGAGATTTATTCACAACTTGTTTGTAACATTGATAACACCAATGCGAAGGAAAAACATTATTTTAAATACATTTGCAATAATTCTTAACTTTTCTACAACATTAAGCAGCGTAGTGATTTCCAACATTGATTAATGTTTCTAGAGCAGCATATTACAATGATTTCTAAAGGATGATGTGACGCGTTTCAAAATGCATTCAAATAGAAGAGTTATTTTAAATTTTAATTTACTTTTGGCAAAATAAATGCAGCCTTGGTTAACATTAGAGACCAAATCAAAAACAAATCTTACTGACACCAAAATGGGGGGGGGGGGCTATTACTGTTTAATACAAACAGTAATGATGTTTGTATTAATTCATATTGGATTTTTTGGGATTTTTCATCACCGATGAGCCAAAGAACACATTTGAGAAGTCTATAGTGAGGAGAATAGCCCATAATGAGCACAAACATCTGACACTGACTGATGCTGATTCATACAGACTCTCAGTCATGAGTGACAGCGCACAACTCATGTTTCCACAGGCTGTAGTTAGGGTTTTAGTGATCAGATTTGACACAGAGGATCTCATCTGGTGCGTGGCAAAGCATTTAACACCTACACAGTGTGAACAATTTATTCTAGTTAAGATTTAAGAGAAACAATGCACCCAGATAGAATAAAAATCAACATTTGCTGAATGTGTCTCTTTACTGAGTCAGTATTCATTTAGGCAGACATCATCCTCCAGCTGCTGCAGGGAATGAGATACTGAATTGGTATTATTCATTTGTGATTATCTGAAAATAAATCCAGATTAATTTGATGGCTGTGTGTTTATGCTATGCATTAGCATTATTTAATTACTTTCTGATCTTTTATTTCCTATTTAAAGAACACTGGTTGCCATTGGTTGCAATTTGACTGTTTCCAAAGCAAAGAAAAATAATGCATATAATATCTCTCACATACTCTTAGATCACATTAGATACATTATATTAGACAAAGCATTTTGTGTTGTGCCACTGATCTTTGAATCATGTGCATTTATCTTAGATCTATCTATCTGACCTCAGTGTTTTCAAAGTACAATTATTTATTTATTGTATGTATTTATTTTTTGGCTAGGCCTAAATCAAATTTAGTTTCAATAAGCTATTTTTTTATTACAATTACTAATTTTTATTATTTTGTAATATACATTTTACCTGTCATTGTTGGCAGCAAATATGCCAATGTTTGGCAACAGCTGAGCATTTGGTCATGCAGGGTGTCAGACCAGAGGAGGGCATTGATGAGCTGCAGGTATATTTAAAGTGTGGAAGGGACATTCAGATCAAGTGAAAATCAATGTGTAATACAAGTGGTCATCAATGACCTAAGAAAACAGCCTATATTAAGAATATTGTGCCACTAACATTTACATATACCATAGCACACACAACTTTTGTGGGCATTTTTTATAATGGTGGAATTTTTTGTTCCCCAAGCCCACGTTTATTTTTAGCCCCGTCAAGAAACTATAACATTTTAACAACATTACACTGTTTTGTATAATCAGTTCACAAGTCACATCTAATATTTGAATGCCTTTTATCAATGACTGAGGGTACAATAATCTTAGCATGTATACTACAGGCAGTGTTGGGAAGGTTACTTTGGAAATGTAATGGGTTACAGATTACAAGTTACCCTGCTTAAAATGCAATAAGTAGTGTAACTTTTCAATTACTTTATAAAAGTAATGAAACTTTTTACATTTGATTACTTTTTGATTACTTTTCTAAATTTCTAATGTTTTCAACTGTTAATCATTTTCAAGCATGTAAAGCAGGCAGGGTTAACCTTACAGTATTACTCAACACTGATAACTGTCTGACTTTCAAAGTCCCTTATCACTTGAATTAAGATTATAATATTTTAATTTTAAAGGAGACATTTGATGCAAAATATCTTCATTTGCATATAAATGTGTCTTAGCTATTTGTGGACACAACCACCCTACAATGATAAAGATTCACTCCTTTTTTTCTCCCAAAAACCTCAATTATCAAGCCATTTTGATTTTGGAGTGAATAACAGCACTCTATTCCACCTTCAATACCATGACTGAGGTGAGACCCTTGAGCAAGGCACCGAACCCCCAACTGCTCCCCGGGCGCCGCAGCAATATGGCTGCCACTGCTCCGGGTGTGTGTTCACGGTGTGTGTGTGTGTGTTCACTGCTGTGTGTGTGCACTTGGATGGGTTAAATGCAGGGCACAAATTCAAAGTATGGGTCACCATACTTGGCCACACTTCACTTCACTTCACTTTCACTAAATTTGTTTATGTCTGGCTGCGCAAATCATTTTACTCGAGACTGTTTTCTGAATGAAGGACAATTCAAGGCAGGTTTTGTTAAAAATTTAAAACTCTGTGGATAGATCAGTACCCATTGTTCATGATCCAGCTGCACCTCCAGAAGAAGGAAGTCTCACACTTTATATTTGTTATCATTATTTGCGAATAGCCTTTGCTCTTCCACAGAAGAGAGGTGCGGGTGAGCAGAAATCATTAGCATGTTAATAGATATGCACCTAAATGAGTCACTGTAAACAGAACTATTTTTGACAAGGTAAAAAGGGTGTTGTTTTACACGACCACTGAGACCATTACAAGAAAACCCTAAAGAATCATACCAACTTGTGGAAGATGGGCATCCGATGTCCCCTTTGAAGCACAGCCACCACAAAATCAGACTTTAAAATCATTCTGATGTTAAATACAGATTTAAAATCATAACAATAAATAGTTTAATAGCTATGATACTGTTTTTGAAATCAAATCTTTGCATAGCTATGACAGGAAACACTGGAATCTAACAATGCCTTAGAAAAAAAACAGTTAATCTTAAAAAAAAATAAATCATATACATAAACCCATATAGGAAATATAAGAGTTATCGGATAAGCATGTTATAAACTTCTGAAACATTGGTGTTTCATATTATAGAAATAATTTTATGAAATTTTATGAAAGAACACAATTAAAGGTGCTGTATGTAGGATTGACACCCAGCGGTTGAACTAGGTATTGCAGTCCAAATTCTAAATATTGGAGACAATATTTATATAGCTTTTATTAATTTTAGCCCCTCCTCCTCAGATTTCACGCACTGCGCAGGATGCCAGATTAACACACAAAGAACAACAGGAACGAGCACTTTTCACATGACAATGAATTAAATTAAATATGCTGTGTTTTCTGGCAACTGGCAACCCGGGGTGCTGAAATACAATTGGGTAAACTGGCAGTGGGCGGGTTTCACAAACATTCCAGGCCTGGGGAGAATGAGGTCTCTGCAGAGCAACAAAAGGCGTGCCTCAATTTTGGGGCGTTTTCCAACTGGGTAGGCGTTTTTTAGAACCTCTGTGCCTGGTTTGCTAAAAATATAGTAAAACAATGGTGTTCATACTTAGTGGTTAGTTTCGATAAATCCTAATACTTGAATACGCTTTTTTAACCTAGTTAACATGAACAGATATGAGTGATAAAGCGAGATTAAGCGGTGTTAATTATGTTAGGAGAAAAAAAAGATTAATACACCTGTCCTGCATAAAATGGATGTAAGTGGATTTAACATTGTAACTGTGATTAACTAAAAATAATATTTTTAATGTCTAAGTTAACTAACATTAAATAAGATAATTAGTTTGTGTAAATTTTGCTTTTTAGTTCATGTTCGTCATGCATACTAATGTTATATATATATATACAGTGGCGGCTGCTGGTCTTTCAAAAGGGGAGCTCCAAGAGGTCTGCCACTTACAATCAGTATCGCTATTTACCATTATTAGCAAACATTCGCTAACTTTTTGGTGCATAAGTTTGTTATTTTTTTAGTGTTGATATAGTGGTAGAAATTCCTGCTTAATTTTTTCCTGTCGGCGCATTCTAAGACAAAAAAATAAAAATCCAAGACTAGTTAGCTTGTCAGGGCACTAGAAAACACTACATAGTTTTAATAATTAGTTAATAAATAGTTGTAATTACAAATGTTAATGGAAAAATCTATTCCACCAAATTTAGGTGCCATTTAAAGTGTCCCCATCTGACATTATGGCCCGGTTTCACATATGTGACAGGGCTTAGCCTAAACCAGGATTAGTCCATATTTTTTAATGTTCAGTATTAGGACATAACATTAAATAATTTTCATAAACATGATCTTTGAAAAAAACATAGATACTGTTCATTGTTAGTTCATCTTGAGTTAATGCATTAAAATGTTAACAAAGGCCTTATTGTAAATTTTTGCCAACACTTTTTATGATCTATACCATTTTTAATAATTATTTTAATGATCATAAGTCATTTGTGCAAATAGTTTTGCTGCATTCATCTTAGTTTCATCTGGAACAGCTGAACAGTTTTACTTACATCCATGAGATTAGTAAGTTCAGATGTCATTTCACAGGATGTCTAGGCAGTTCAAATAGTTTCAAATTATTATTTGTGAAACCGGGGGGTATAGGTACTAATATGTACAAAAAATAACTATTTTTTATGTTGTAATACATTTTATTAACCTAATTATATAAAAGTGTTGTCAGTGCCTTACATTAATCTAACTGCAAATTTTATCTAATTAAAAAATTATTAAAAACTATAATATTTTGGAAATTAAAAAAAATTATTATAAATTACATGTTTTCATTCAGTCCAGAACACACTCCCTTCATATATGAAATGGTGTTTGAGTGCGAGCACCTCTGCTGTAAGAAAACCAGAAAAGCTGAAAAAGCATTACTTGTTAAGTTTATCAATTTTAATGTAATATTTATTATTTTTCTGTTATTTATATTATATCTCATAACCCATCATGTACCCCTAAACATAACCCTAACAAAACCTCTGCAGACCACTAGATTTAAATAGAAACATGATTTGACCTTTTTTAGCAGTGAGATCAGCTCACTAGTCAATGTTCAACACTCTTCATTATATCAGTGCAGGCATTAATACCTCACATGTGTAGTCAAACCTATAGCCGACTTCCTGTTGGTCGTAACATAATGGATGAATGTTAAAATGTAAACCACGTGATTATGTACTTTAGAGGAGGAAACTTGTTTTATGTTGTAATTAAAATGTATCAGAACTCAGAATGAGCTTGTCTATTGGCAGGTATGTTTACACATCACAATTCAGCGGAATTTGTTATAGGACAAGAGCCTCAACAGTGCACAGAATGACGCTACGGGACATGGACACAGACAACAAAAGAACAATATACTAATTTATTCACATGCCCCTTCTGCACATGTACAAAATAGCAAAAACACTATGCAATAAGCCCAGACAGTATCATCAAATAGTGGCCCATATAGGTCTGACGGCAAATTTGAAATGGAAAAAAAATAAATAAAGCAATTGATTATATGGAGGTGAGTGTATATGCATATTAACTTATAAATGTGTATAAAACATTTTTTTACGTCACTACAAATAACATGGTTCTTGGATTTTCAATTTTGCTTTGTCCCTAGATTGTTATATACAGCTGTGGCCAAAAGATAAGCCAAGCATTTTCACTTAAGCTGTCAGTGTCCACAAAAATAAAAAATAATAAAATAAAATAAAATGAATAATTAAATAAATAAATACATAAATAAAGCTAAAATAAAATAAAACGCTATAATTAAATAAATAAATACTGATTGCATCTTTGCAGTTTCCACCCGCTGCCCACAGCAGCACCTGATCCACCACGAGATGTTTAAAAGTCTCCTTCACTGCCACCAGCAGCACCTGATCCACCACGAAAAACTCCTCCTCTGCCACCAGCAGCACCTGATCCACCACGAGAAACTCCTTCACTGCCCCCAGCAGCACCTGATTCACCACGAAAAACTCCTTCTCTGCCACCAGCAGCACCTGATCCACCACGAAAAACTCCTTCTCTGCCACCAGCAGCACCTGATCCACCACGAGAAACTCCTTCACTGCCACCAGCAGCACCTGATCCACCACGAAAAACTCCTCCTCTGCCACCAGCAGCACCTGATCCACCACGAGAAACTCCTTCACTGCCACCAGCAGCACCTGATCCACCACGAGAAACTCCTCCTCTGCCACCAGCAGCACCTGATCCACCACGAGAAACTCCTTCACTGCCACCAGCAGCACCTGATCCACCACGAGAAACTCCTCCTCTGCCACCAGCAGCACCTGATCCACCACGAGAAACTCCTTCACTGCCCCCAGCAGCACCTGATCCACCACGAAAAACTCCTTCTCTGCCACCAGCAGCACCTGATCCACCACGAGAAACTCCTTCACTGCCACCAGCAGCACCTGATCCACCACGAGAAACTCCTTCACTGCCACCAGCAGCACCTGATCCACCACGAAAAACTCCTCCTCTGCCACCAGCAGCACCTGATCCACCACGAGAAACTCCTTCACTGCCCCCAGCAGCACCTGATTCACCACGAAAAACTCCTTCTCTGCCACCAGCAGCACCTGATCCACCACGAGAAACTCCTTCTCTGCCACCAGCAGCACCTGATCCACCACGAAAAACTCCTCCTCTGCCACCAGCAGCACCTGATCCACCACGAGAAACTCCTTCACTGCCCCCAGCAGCACCTGATCCACCACGAAAAACTCCTTCTCTGCCACCAGCAGCACCTGATCCACCACGAAAAACTCCTCCTCTGCCACCAGCAGCACCTGATCCACCACGAGAAACTCCTTCACTGCCACCAGCAGCACCTGATCCACCACGAGAAACTCCTCCTCTGCCACCAGCAGCACCTGATCCACCACGAGAAACTCCTTCACTGCCCCCAGCAGCACCTGATCCACCACGAAAAACTCCTTCTCTGCCACCAGCAGCACCTGATCCACCACGAGAAACTCCTTCACTGCCACCAGCAGCACCTGATCCACCACGAGAAACTCCTTCACTGCCACCAGCAGCACCTGATCCACCACGAAAAACTCCTTCTCTGCCACCAGCAGCACCTGATCCACCACGAGAAACTCCTTCACTGCCCCAACCAGCACCTGATCCACCACGAGAAACTCCTTCACTGCCCCCAGCAGCACCTGATCCACCACGAGAAACTCCTTCTCTGCCACCAGCAGCACCTGATCCACCACGAGAAACTCCTTCACTGCCACCAGCAGCACCTGATCCACCACGAGAAACTCCTTCACTGCCACCAGCAGCACCTGATCCACCACGAAAAACTCCTTCTCTGCCACCAGCAGCACCTGATCCACCACTAGAAACTCCTTCACTGCCCCAACCAGCACCTGATCCACCACGAGAAACTCCTTCGCTGCCACCAGCAGCACCTGATCCACCACGAGAAACTCCTTCGCTGCCACCAGCAGCACGTCATCCAGCAGCTCCTCCAGTGATTAAAAGAAAGCAAATCACTGTGAGGTGTCCTCACTGTGGAGTGAGTCTAAATTCTAAAAATTTGAAAAATCACATTGAGCGGAAACATCAACCTATACATCTCGTATCTTCAACTTATCATTTACCAACACAGTGTGTTGATAAAAAGAATGGGATATATGTTGTAGCAAAATCATTTCGTGGGCCCTGTATTCCCATGTTGCAGTATGCTCTCTATGTCATCTTGGGGGGAACATTTGACTTTTCAGAGGTGGGTTTTCCAAGCTCATTAAAAAACATTCTGTAAGTTTAAGAATTGTTTTGATAAACTTGTGCTTTTTCCAACTATAGTCAGACATACCAAGTATAAGAAGATGGTGGTCTGTCCTTTTGCTGGAGAAATTCCCACCAAGGTGTTTGACTCTTTCTTTTTCATTTCCCTTGTTATTAGTCCTTTTCTAAAAAATAATGACAAGGATGGCAAAATGCCTTTACAGTTAGTGACTTTTTTTTAGTTGTCATATCTTCATGCAATGAAACTTGATATACTGTATTATTAATGTGTTTTTATGTCATAAATTTATCAAGATCGGTCATGGAAATCCAGCAAAGAAAGAGAAGGCGGACTGACAAGCCACACAAAACTGGTATGATTTATTTTGTTTGAGGTGTTCTATTATTTATAGTAAATGTTGACTGTCATTTACTGATGTTCTTCATTTGGCCCTTCATAGTGGCAACCGTTGACCAACCCCTGAACATACAGGAGGCATGTATTTGCTATTACTCAATTTATAAAATGCAAGGGAATCATTATAACCACAAGAAGTTCAGATTGTTATGTTTTGTTCATGTATAGCTTCCTCCGCTGGTCCTTCGTGAAATCTTACTGGAGGTTGTGCTTCAAGATGGTGATGTTGCAATTGGCTCCCTTGCCCTCACCTGCAGGTGCTTCAACAGCATTGTGAGCATGGAAAGTTTCCGCTGAGAGGCTCACTGTCGGTGGTTGGACAGTAAGTTTTATTAGTGTCACTGTTTGGTTAATCACAGCTCTCTCTCTGTTTTTTCTCAGTTATGTATGGTTGAATATGTTTAAGACCATGATGAGGTCAGCTGACAACTTTTTTTTTTTTTTTTTTTTCAGGTGTCGTGAACTGGAAGGCATTCAGTGAAAATTTCAGAAACCTGTACAGGGTTCCATACAGTCTATCCAGATGTCTCCATTGTGAGACTACATACAAAGACTGTGGTGAAGGCTACAGAGGAAGAGGGCAAAGAGGTGTGATGCAGGGGTTATTTGGCTCTGATGACTTCCAAGGATACTGCGGAAGTGACTGTTTCTATGAGGCTGGAGGAAGCATCTAATGATTCATGCAATGTGTTCCTCATGTTTGAACTTGCCACATTTATTGCTTATTTTATTTTATTGGATTCTCTCTTTTTTACTATTACATTAAGTAGAGAATGCGGCATTTATTGATATAGTTTTTCATCATATTGGTTACAGTATCTATACGGTCAATAAAGTGATGCTAATGTTTAAAGTTTTCAGAGTCATCATTCTAAGTTAACACATTTTACCTTAATTTAAAGGTTAATACGTTTTATTTTATATATTGTTGTGAACTTGGTTCTTCTAAAGTGTAGAAAACTCAGAAGAGAAGACCAGGAGAAATCGGATTGGATCGTCAGTAGGATTCTTTATTGAGAACACAAGCTGTTGGTCTGTAGTCATCGAAATCTCCAACTCAAGCAACTTTACAAGGTCATTTTATAGGCATTTCTGGAGGAGGGACTCTTGGAGGTGGAGACAAACCCAATAATCAAATGCATAGACACTAATCCAATCAACCTAACGAATCAACGTCTGGGCCAGGGGTTCTTTGAATCAACGTCTGGGTTCTTTGAATCTCTGCCAATCAACATGACTTGATTGAGACAGAGCACAGTTGATAATGAGAATCTAAGTTAAACATTTAAATATAATTTGTAATCCCACAATATCATTTAATGTAAGCTACAAATATCACTTAAATATCAGTCATTACATATAAATATCATATTTTGAAAAATACAGGTGAGAAAGACCAATACAATCATTTTCACCATTGCTTTACAGTAGGATTTGGTAACTTTATTGAAAATTGCTATTAATTTTCCTTGTTAATCACTGTTACAACTTGATTTATGTTGTGTTGTTCACACACACACACACAAAATGAAAATAAAACAGTAATGTAATTATAAATAGTTGAGTAATAAAGTAATTTTTAATACTTTTAGCTTTTATTAAGGTTTACATTTAGAGAAAAATTGCATGCAGGTAGGAGAGAATATTATAAAATATAATACACACTCACGGGCTATTATATACAAGATCTGTATCTTATAACATAAGAACGGGAAATTTGGTTTATGAAAGAATTCCATATTAAAGATCTCTCAGTAGTTTAATGTAACACTTTTTTTTTTTTTAAAGAAAATAGGTACTGTAGCCTATATTTTATACACATATTTTATTTTGACATAAATGTTGTCGCGATATCGACATAATAGTAAAAATCAAGAAAAAACGAGAAATAATAATAACGCATTTCCGCTTCTGTACGGGCTTCCATACGGTCTTGATTGGATGGTTGGAAAATGCCTAGACCGGTTGGAAAACGCCCAATAATTGGAAAACACCTTCTTGTTGTTCCGCAGAGACCTATACTTGGGCCTGGGGCCCGTTCTTCGTACGTCGCTAACTCAGTTAGCTGGATTTGATTGTTGATGATTTCTCTTGATCTTGGATCATTTGGTTCTTCGAAGCTCATCCTGGACTTGCTGTCATAGCAACAGGTCCGTAAACTTAAACCTGCTCGGGAGCAGCTTATTTCATGTAAACAGGATTAGATTGTATCTTTTTAAGCAGAATTGATACTTAATATCTGCCCCAGCCACTGCTACTTTATTATAAGAGTACCCTGCTGGTCCAGGGACAATAATTTAAAATAAAAATGAATTTGAAAATAATATGACAATGTTGTGTAGTCTATAACACTATAGACACAGCCAGTTTTACTCACTGAAAGATTTCTTAGTGATGAAATAATTACGTTATAATTGTATTGGAGTCTTACACACATGCTATACAGTTAATCTGAGCCATGCACTGATTTGAGTAATGCAGATATTATGGGATGTGGCTTGATGGAGCGCAGGAGATGCAGATAACATGATCTTTAAGACACTTTAATTAATGCTGTCACGTAACAAATCTGTTTCAAAGATAAAATTAAATTAATTGCTAATTACAACACTGAAGTAAAAATGTAAAGCCTACACAAATGCTAGAAATCGTGAATATAAATAATTGGGAACCATGTAAAAAAAATACTAATAAATTAAAAACATTTAATTTATCTATTATAACATTTATGTAGTTTTGTTCGCTTGGCTGTTTCCTTATAAAAGTCTAGAAATTTGTCAACTTTTCCGTCAGGTGTCTCTTTTAATGATATGATGTCATTACGTTGCTGTCTTGCCAATAGCCAATCACTGCGCAGCTGATCATTCCGTCAGCCAATCACTGCGCTGCTGATCATTCCGTCAGCCAATCACTGCGCTGCTGATCATTCCGTCAGCCAATCACTGCGCTGCTGATCATTCCGTCAGCCAATCACTGCGCTGCTGATCGTGGTTTTGAGTATCGATACATCTGCCCTTTCTGGGGAACTCGAGAACGCGCAGTAATCTTAGACAATTTAATCCAGATATTTTAATCTAATACGCAAATTCGTTTGAAGAACCAAATTAGCCAGAGATCAGTTATCAGGATTAGAAGATCTGGCATCTTTCACATCATCTCAGATGTATTAAGCGAGGTACGAAGAACGGACCCCTGAACACACATTTTCAAAGGAGAATAACTGACTGTAGCATTGTTTTTCAGATAAACAAGTATGTTAACTTAACATGTTTCCTAAATGTCTGCAAGCATATTATGGTATTTTTATACTTTAGCAAAGTCACAATCCTACATACAGCACCTTTAAATCTGTATGTGGGAGTGTGTGTGAAAAAATCAGATGTAACCCCCTTTGTAATCCTTAACATTTTCATAAGTATCTGTAATTTAATTACACATTTTTTCTTAACTGATTACAATGACTTTTATTTTGTAATTAAATTACGTAATCCCCTTACATGTAACTAGTTACTCCCCAACACTGGTTTCAGGAGATCAAATGATTCTTGTTTTTGGTTATTATAACTATTCAGTGTACGCTGAATGCAAAGGAACTGATTTTAATATTTCTTCTCTTAGCAAGGCCTAGCTAGATTTTATTAGTAGTAGTATTATTTAAACATGCACATTTTCTAAATTAACTTGTTGACTACTTAAAATAATAATCTTTAGTTTTAGGAGTGGATTTACATGTGAACTACAGCTCATTGTTTGCACTCTATTCATAGTTATAAGCATGCCTCGCATTTTTAATGCATCACAGATACATAGCCTACACATCTAATAGCCTATACCTTATTTATTCATTATTTTATTTATGTGTTAAGTATTATTGTTGTATGTATGTATGTATGTTTGTTTGACCTTGTAATTTTGTATTGTGTAAATGTGTACAGACAGTGTGTGTAGTGCAAACTGTGAAAACATTGTTTTGGACTTTGAAACATCTCTGCCCAGGGCACATCAACGTTTTTTGACACGCCAATAAAACACACCGAAACAATAGAGACATAAAGAGGGAGAAACAGAGCAAAGAAGAGAGTGGGAGTGGGTTCAAATATAATCTACTCATAACAGTCTATACTTCTGTTCAGAGTCCTCGCGCTTCAGCAGGGCGCGTGCGTTCAGTTAGTTTCCTGCACGAGTCTAGTCAAGAGCGCGAGACAGAGAAACACTTTATACTTAAAGGCTAAACGACACATGCAGGAGCAGCATGGGAAGGTCACACCTGGCTGTCAGGTAAGATACTTCACCGCAAACTCAAGCTGTGCTGGAGAGAGATTCGCTGCGTTTTCCGCCGATGTTGTTTAGATCGTAATTCTCAGTGTAGGAGGATTTTTAGTTTCTGCATCTAATCAGTTGATTCAAGTTAGAGAGCTCATGCAACAAGATAAAACGCGTGTAAACAGTAATGTCAAATGACTTAAGTGCACTTTGTGAGTTGTCAGCTTGTAGTATGGTGGTTGGCCTTTCTCACATGTGTCATCAGAGCTGCTAACTTTTGAGTTCAACTTGGAGTTCAAATATATAGCTATAGGCAAGGCCTATATATAAAACACCTGTCAGGATAGTTTTGTCTGACATCTGGACAAGCCTAGTAGTTAACGTCTTGATGGCACTGTGTTTTATTATGAATTATGTCAAATAACTGTTGCACTGCTGCACAACTATTAACTTTTCACCACAACAAGAACAGCAATGTACAGTGAAAGAATTGCAAGATTCACCAGTCTTTACTTTAATAAATAGGCTAATTGCAACCGCATAAAAAAAAACAATAAACATTTTTAATAATAATTTTATTAACAATACAATAAAATACGAAAATTCGAATATTTTTCTATTAGCATTGCTTGAACATCTGTTTTGAGAAATCATATTTTTCTCCCATTCGAAAATGAATCCTGCATCACTCAGGTGATATGGCCGTTAGCAGCACGAAAAACAAGACTTTTATTCAAATTCTGAACCGATTATATTTAGCCTAGAAAGTGTGCGAATAGCCCTTAGGTACTTTATAATGGCTAAACAGGTGTCACTCACAAAGTCCCTTTATAATCAGTGAACCTCTTATTTACATTGTGTTACAGTGAGACTGAATTCTAAATTGTTCATAGAATTCTAAAGTGTTGATTTGTTCTATTTTTTTAAATGTAGGCCTATATACATGCATTATTATTATTAGTAGTAATTGTATTTATTTTTAAATTTCCTACATAGGCCTATCTGTTCTAGATTCAATGTAAACACTATGCTTTGGTAATACATTGTAAAAATTGTCATGCCAATAAAGCACATATTGAAATTGGATTCACAAGCATGCAGGAAAAAAACAGGCGTTTAGAGGTGAGTGAACGCAATGGCCTATCACAGTTGTTAAAGAAATCAACAGGTGATTGGCTACATTGCTCAGTGCTACAAAAACACGTTGTATATAGTATGTTTTGATGCTTTCCAGAGCGCAAACACAAATGTGCACTGCAGCCTTTATCAAATCTTGTTTCACCATTATCCTATTTTAACTGAGGGTGCTTCTCACTACGTAAGAAAATGGATGTGTGGCGTGAGAAAAGTGTCAATCTTGTGAGTCTCACGCTGAATACGTGAGAGTTGGCAGTCCTGCAGTATCTGTCACACTTTACTCTGTCTCGGTATGAATCCTGGGTAGTCAGGTTTAGTGGTCTGCAGATTGGGTTTTTTTTTTCAGTGGTGAATGCTAAAAGCGATATAAAGAGAGCAGAATGGTTGATAGCAGATATGAACATGAACATGATCAAGTCAACGATTGCACATGCAGGTGCACAAAAAGTTTATATTTGCTTTAATATTCTGCAATATGAAAAAAATTAAAAACAGCAGTACATTTTGTAAATATTAATAGCAATGCTGCTAATCTAAGACAATATGTGTGTAGTGTATTAAAAGTATATTTAATCCCTTTATAACCTTTGCAAAACCATTTTTTAATTTACAGAGTTGTTTTTGTCAAGCCAGCATCAACATTTGACATGCCAATCATTAGGCCTATTTCTATAACATTATCCAGTTTATCTTCACAGTTGTTCTATATATGCACAGTGCTGCTTGAAAGTTTGTGAACCCTTTAGAATTTTCTATATTTCTGCATAAATATGACCCAAAACATCATCAAATTTTCATATTCAAGTCCTGAAAGTAGACAAAGAGAACCGAATCAAACAAGTGAGAAAAAAATATTTTCTTTGTCCTTTATTTATTGAGAAAAATGATCCAGTGTTACATATCTGTGCATTGCAAAAGTATGTGAATCTCTTGGATTAACAATTAATTTAAAGGTGAAATTAGAGTCCACCTGTGCAGAGGTGTTTTCAGTCAGAGCAATGACTATCAAATGTCATTGCTCTGTCATTGCTCATCAAATGTATCAAATATATATATATATTTCCCCAGGGTTAAATGAAGTTACTGAATTTTGTCTTACAGTTTAGCTAAAACAGAGTTATCTAAAAGGAAAAGAGTGATGCTGTTGGAAGTCACACTCTTTTTTTTTTAACAGACTCTGAATGTCAAGAATAACTTGCAGTGAATAACTCCCTGCTGCTCAAATGCAGAAGAAAGGTTAAAGCTGGAGTTTCTGCGCTATTAGTGTCACTTAGCAACATTACAAACATGAAGCAAAACCTTTGCAAACACCCTTTAAACTCATCACATCACACCTCCCCCAAATCAGACATCATAAACACAGCTCTTATGGGTCTTTGACAGTGAAGATCTAACATGTGTGGCAGAAACTTAAGTTTAGCTTATATGTCGAGATTATCTATCCATTCCATTTTTATAAATTCCTCCATTTTGTAAAA
The DNA here is from genome assembly GCA_027422415.1 of Schizothorax lantsangensis. Classification (NCBI taxonomy): domain Eukaryota; kingdom Metazoa; phylum Chordata; class Actinopteri; order Cypriniformes; family Cyprinidae; genus Schizothorax; species Schizothorax lantsangensis. Next base: position 10,186,827 of record CM049840.1, read on the forward strand.
GCACAGGCAATTTTTATTCTTGTTTTATCCCGTTGTCTGTCTCAGCATATTTTGGCAAGCCACTAAATTTTGGCTTGCAAAATAAAGATGATTTTTTTTTCTTAATCGGAAGAGATTTGGAGAAATGTATTATTAATATCACATAACACTTGCTTACCAATGGTCACTTCCTCTGCACTGAATAGGTGCCATCAGAATGAGAGTCTAAACAGCTGATAAAAACATCACAATAATCCACAGGTAATCAATTAACATCTTGTGAAGTAAAATTATCGTTCCGAATTTTTTTTACTTCAAACCATTGCTAAAATATGAATTCTCTATCCGTATCTTGCTTTCTTCAGTAAAAAAAAGTTGTCACGTCTGAATCAGGAGAGAAATATGCTCAGCTCAAGCATCGTTTACAAGTGAAAACAGCTCTAAACAAATATGCCTGTGATTGAGAGAACAAAAGGGGATGGACTTTTTAACTAGAGGAAGCGTTATGGATTATTGACTCACAAACAAACAGCTTTTCACTTTACAAGATGTTAATTAAAATACAGATGGTCTTGTGAATTATTGTGGTGTTTTTATTAGCTGTTTGGACTCTTATTATGACGGCACCCATTCACTGCAGAGGATCCATTGGTGAGCAAGTGATGTAATTATGCAAAATTTCTCCAAATCTATTTGGATGAACTCATCTACATCTTGGATGGCCAGGTGGGTGATAGCCTGTGACTTTTAAAGGCCTGAAATACATAATATGCAAATATGTGAATGCAACCACTTTTATGCAAACACAGCTGTGACATTAGACAAAGAGTTTACACCGTACTTTTGTACTTTGTGGATTTTGCATTGCAGAGTTGTAGAGGAGAAACAAGGGGGTTTGTGAAAGTGAAACTCTGTTATGTGACCACAAGTTGTGCAAATTTTGTATTGTTGCAAGACACTGACTCGGATGTTAAAACCCGTGTGCATCGTTAAGTTACAAAATGCTTCAGTTCATCCTTTGCATTTTCAGTGTTTTCTCTTCAACTGTTCGTTTTCTTTCAAATCAACTGCTCTCGTGCTCAAGCAACAGTTTGAAGAGTGTCTTAAAAGTTAGTTGACATTGCCATAAAACGAGTATAGACTTTTGATCAGAATTTTTGTCCATCCAAAACAGATTATTTCACAGGCGTGACTAAGCAATGAAAGATGCAATATACAGATGTGTTTGCTGATATCCAGTTAACTTTGCCCCAAAGAAAACTCTGAGTATGTTTCAAATGTTTAAAGCCACAAACTTTAGCAAATCCAGTAAATAATTGCTCATTGTATATACACATAGTACCTTTCAAACTCATAAGAAATTGTTGGATTGGCTATTTAAATTTATGTTTGCTATTTTGAAGTGCAGTATGCTTCAGTGAATGGATTGTGGTGGCCTTTGGTGTTTAAGTAACACAAGAACAGATGAAGAGTTCGGATGCAAAAGCCTCTAAGTACCATCTGAAATTTTCATCTAAAATGAGCATTTCTATCAGGCTCCTATGTTTAGGTGAAAATAGAGTCAAATAATGTGGTTTCTAAACCATTTCATTTTTTAGAAATGAGTGCAAAAGCTCTTGTGGTCAGGAAACACCTGCTTCAAGCAAATAGCTCTGGAGATGATTGCCATTTTTTTATGAGCTGTTTGGTTTCTGCTATATATGTCTGTATGCAGATGAAACGGGTTGGATTTATACCCATAACAATTCAGATATGGCCACCTGATATAAGCCTATTTGCATCATGTTTGTCAGTTCTTCATCATCTCTCTCTTTCCTGTATTTGCATCGTTGGCCATGCATGTAAGAGCACAGAGAAGTGTTAGTTTGTGGATTTCAATTGTGTAGTAAATAGTACTTTGGAAACAATATTTGAGTTCCAATAATCAGCCAAGAAGGACGTATTAAACTGCAAGTGTCCCATATATGAGTGTTTATTAAGAGCATTAGAGGATTTAATGCTGTTTGCTAAAGTGAGCATCAGTAGTGTTGCTTATTTATTATTTGCCATTAATTCCAAGTTCTAAACCTTCCTGCGTGACTCTTCTTGCATAGTTTGTGCTATGGACATGATTTTCATCGCACCATGTGGCTTAATATCCATCCATCTATTTGTCTATCATTTTATCTATGTAAAAGTATATAATGCCTTTAGAGCTTTTTTTAAACCTCTTTGGTTAAGCCAGCATCATTTGTTTTGATAAGCCATTTTTTTTGTATTATCTAACTTTATTTATATTCTGTAATATCATAATTTATCTTCCTTCACAATTAGTTCTATATATTTCTCTGCATGAGCAGCACTGAAGCGATAGTTTCGGTGGCGAGTCTATTTTTGCCAATTCTATTAAAATTAAGTCTATTAAAATGACAGCACACTTTTGAAAGTGAAAGTGACGTGACATGTGGCCAAGTATGTAACTAGGGTTGGAACGGTTCAACTTTTTCACGGTTCGGTTTGTATCACGGTTTTAGAGTCAAGGTTTCGGCGCGGTTCGGTATGTTTAGGGGAAAACTATACTGTCAAATAAAAATAAAGAAAATAAGAATAATCTATCTAACTACAAGCAACAGCACAAATAAATACAATAGAGTAAAGATACAAAAAAATTTTTTTAGGTAGGTCTAGCATTAGCTTTTAGGTACAGAAATTGAATAAAGTAATCAAATGTAAAACAGCATTGCATATTTGACTGTATAAATGAAAGATTAATCTTTATTCAAGTTACAAAAGCGATTCAATCAAGAGCAGTGAGTGATTTACTTGTTGCTGTATGATTAATATTAAGAAAGTGCTGTTACTTTAAGAGAATGCACTGATACTGTAAGTTCAGTCGGCTATGTCTGCTATAGGATACTTACCAAGATGGGGATTTTGACATAATTTTTGTGTGAATTTGTACATTCAAACAATACTTCAGAGAGAGTTTAATATTTGCGCGCGTTCTGAGGCGCGGTTTTGCGCGCTTCTTATGAGCGCACGCACAAATCTTCTCACTGTGCGCGCGAGCTCGCATCCTCTGTGTTACGTTTGATAAGGATCACACCGACACAGCGAGTAGCATCAACTTATCATATATCTTTACTTAGACTCCTTGTCCCAGACCCAAGTAAACAAACACCTACATTGGTCAGGCATAACAGAATGCTTTCAGCACAATCAAACTCGATGCATCACTGAACACTAACACAATGCATTATCAAACACATTGTGAGAACACAACATTTCCCCCCCTCCTACGGGGTTTCAAGCATGAAATGTTGACACAAGGTCCTGGAAGTGCCCTGGGCGAGAACGAATGCGGACAGGCCGTGGAGAAACAAGGGGATGAGGCTGGGCAGCCTGTGATGGGCAGGCACAAATCTCAGCTGGCAGGTTGATAGGCATGTCTGGAGCCTGTGCAGGAGCTATCTGAGGTGTCAGCTGAAGTTCTGGGGTGTCCTGCCAAGCTTCAGGTGTGGCTTCAGGTGTGACACTTGTTGTATGTGCCGGGAGCGGCACTTTGCGGAGGCGGCTTGCCTGCCACCGTGTGCCATTGCTGAGCAAGAAGGTGGCTGGGCCCAGCTGATGAGTCACTTGGAGAGGGGCAGACAAATATGAAGCGAGTTTGTTATCTGTGTGGGGCCTGCGAACCCTGACCCAATCTGTGGCCTTTTGTGGAGCTCACAGCCAAGCATGAGGAAAGCTGGAGAGACCCCTGTCGTAGAGTGTTGGGTGGCCCTGTAGTGCAGCAGTGCGTGATGGATGGCTCGTGAGAAGGTCCATCCCTGGAACAAGTGCGCTCTGAGACTGTTTTTCAGTGACTGATGGAAGCGTTCGACGCCACCACTTGCCTGGGGGTGATAGTATGCCGTGCGGATGTGATGGATACCTTTGTTTTTGAGGTATGTTGTGAACTCAGCTGAGATTAGCTGCAGGCCATTGTCAGTAGTGATCGTGTTTGGAAGTCCCCAGTGGGAAAACAGAGAGTCCAGGAAGTTAATTATGACCTGAGAATTCACCAAGCCGGTGGCAATGAGCTCAGGCCATTTCGAATGCAGGTCATAGACAACCACTAGGAAGCGTTGGTGATGAGGAACTCCCTGTATCTCAACACATATGTCCAGCTGCAGGTGGTCCCAGGGCTGCGATGGCCAAGCAAGAGGTTGTAAGGGTGGGGGGCCTGGTGACCAGTCTTACCGCTTAAGAGACAGGCAGCGCAATCTTTTACCAGGGCCTCGATGTCTTTATCTATCCCTGGCCACCAAACCCGGTCTCTGCAGCGCTGCTTCAACTTCACAATACCTATGTGGCCCTCGTGAACCATCGCCAAGGCACGTGCACGTAGGGTGCTAGGGATGACTGTGCAGAGGCCGCGTGCCACACAGGTGTCGTTCCAGCAGGACAGCTCTTGCTTTATTCTGGAAAATGCTGCCAGCCCCTCTGGTACCTCCTGAGGCCAGCCATTCAGAATATAGGCTCGGAGCTGAGAAAGGACCGGGTCCTGTTCCGATGCCTCCTTCAGTCCTTGTAACGATACAACGGCCTGGAGGGGTGTGTGTAACATCTGCACAATGTCCCGTTCCACCTGATCCGTGTCGGTGTGTGTGTGTGTGTGTGTGTGTGTGTGTGTGTGTGTGTGTGTGTGGGGTGTGGCGGAGCGGAGCGGGACAGTAGATCGGCCACAACATTGTCTCTGCCCGGGGTGAACTTCAGGTCAAAGTTATACTGGCGAAGACGGTCGGACCAGCGGTGTAACCTCAGTGGCCTGTGGCCTGTCCCAAATGTGGAAAGTAGTGCTGTCAGGGCCTGGTGATCTGTCCTTAGGGTGAAGGCGCGGCCATAGAGATACAAGTGCCACCTCTCGCAGGCCCAGATGCAGGCTAATGCTTCACGTTCCCCCACTGAGTAGTGCTGCTCCATCTGATTTAGGGCCCGTGACGCAAAGGCGATGGGCTTCTCAACGCCACGCTGGGTTTGTGACAGCACTGCTCCTATGGCTGTAGCTGATGCATCGCAGGTCACCCAGGTGGGGCTGGAGATATCGAAGTGAGCCAACACTGGGGCTGTGGTGAGCTGCACCTTGAGCGCACGCACAGCATCAGAGCATGCCTGTGACCACACCCATGGCTCATCCTTACGCAGCAGTCGCCGTAGTGGGGCAGTGGTAGCAGAATAATGTGTGAGGAACTTCATGTAGTAGCCCGTCATGCCCAAAAAGGAGGCGACTTGCACAGCTGAGCTGGGTTCGGGAATTGCCAGTATGGCATCTACATTTGCTTGAAGTGGTGTGACGCCATCTGCTGACAGCCAGAAACCCACATATTCAATGGTCGGTGCAGAGAAAACACATTTTTCAGCATTGAGGTTTAGTTTGTGTTTAGCTAAGGCTGCAAAGACTCTGCTGAGGCGTTCATCGTGAATATCGGGGGTGGGCACATGGATAACCACATCATCCAGGTAAATGGCCATCCCCGGTATACCAGCCAACACCGACACCATGATCTTTTGGAAACAGCTGGGGGCGGAGCTGAGTCCAAACGGCATACGCGTGTAGCAAAACACACCTGCATGGGTCACGAATGCTGTGAGGTTTCTGCTGTTGGGGTGGAGAGGCACTTGTAGGTAGCCCTGTCTAAGATCCAGTTTAGAGAACACGGTTGAGCCATGGAACTGAGCAGTGAGCTCTTCTGAGGTAGGCAGAGGGAACCTGTCCGGGATCACTGCCTTATTCACCGCTCGCAGGTCGACACACACCCGTAGGGCCCCTGATTTCTTCTGAGCTACCACCAGGTTCGAGAACTTGGGCGACGCATCTACTGGTTCAATAATGCCAACGTCCAGCAGCTCCTTGAGCTCAGCCGAGACACCATCACAGAGAGCCAAGGGAATGCGTCGGAGTGGTTTGATGACTGGTTTAATGGCAGGGTTCAGGAGAGGTTGGTGGGCAAAAGCAGTAAGGTAGCCCAAACCTTCAAACAGGGACGGCCACTTTTGCTGCCAAGGCGTGGAGACTGTCAGGATCGCAGCTCCCTTTGTGTCAACTAGAGAAAATCCCAGAGCCGAGAACAAATCCAGACCCATCAGGTTGGCCCCGCGATGGGCAACATGGAAAGTAAAGCTGGGCACCATCTTGTTGCCATACCCAACAGTTACTTGCAGGGAACCCACTAAGTCAATCTTTGAGTCGCCATAGCCACAGAGTGAAGCAGAGGGTCACGAATCAGCCACAGAGTCACGAATCATTTCGTCCTGCAACGCACCAAACTTGCATGTGCTGGCCAATCCCCGCAAGTTGGCTACGTACTGTTGCACAGACTCACCGGGCAGCTGGTGTCTTTGGCGGAACAAAAAACGTTGCAAGAGAGCGCTCTGTGGGGCTGCAAAGTGTGCGCTCCGTAGTTCCATGGCTGTGTCATAATCACTTGTAGTGCCCAAATTGAGCGCTCCCAGCACACGCTGACCCTCGCCTCCCAAGCAATGCAGTAACAGCGCTTTTTTGCGTCAGTCAGCCCCACTGCAAAGATGAAAGTCTCAAAGGACTGTAACCAGCGAGTCCAGGGAATCGGAGGCTCGCCGGGTAGAGCAAGGAAAGGAGCAGGAGGTGGTAGTGCGATTTCAGCCATCCTCGTCGCCAAATGTTACGTTTGATAAGGATCACACCGACACAGCGAGTAGCATCAACTTATCATATATCTTTACTTAGACTCCTTGTCCCAGACCCAAGTAAACAAACACCTACATTGGTCAGGCATGACAGAATGCTTTCAGCACAATCAAACTCGATGCATCACTGAACATTAACACAATGCATTATCAAACAACACATTGTGAGAACACAACACTCTGGCTCTTAAATGTTTAAACTGGAAAAGCTTACATGAGTTTAGTACACAGATATCAACGTGTGCTGTTCAGGTCTCACCTATCAGAACCCGGGTGATGACGGAATGAAATCCAGCATACGGCACTCGCTTTGAACAAGAGTGAATGGTTTGTCCACGTTTTTGTCCATCGCTGTTGTAATGTACTGGGAAGCCACAATGCGCATCCATTAGCCGATCCTTGTTTAATACGTGTTATTTATAACAAACCATATTGCAGATGCGTTGTCAGATTTAATGGTATCCCATACTCGGAATTAGTGCTCTGCAATTAACCCACCCAAAGTGCACAAACACAGCAGTGAACACACACACACCATGAACACACACCCGGAGCAGTGGGCCCGGGGAGCAATTGGGGGTTCAGTGCCTTGCTCAAGGGCACCTCAGTCGTGGTACTGAGAGAGTGCTGTACATTCACTCCCCCAACTTACAATTCCTGCCGGCCCGAGACTCGAACCCACAACCTTTGGGTTACGAGTCCGACTCTCTAACCATTAGGCCACGACTTCCCACCTATTTGATAGACAAAATAAGTGTGGTTTCACACAAAATGTGCTAAAAATGCACAGAATAAGCATGTCTAGTGTGTTTTAACACAAATTGATGTATGCCAGAAAAGAAAAGGAAGAATCAAAAATATGTGTGGAAAATTGACCTATTTAAACTTTTTAATTATTCAGTTTGGGTAAAAATATGGTGTATTATAAAAAAAAAGAAAAGAAAATCATTAGGAACAGCATGTTCTATATCGACGTATGTCGTGATCGGAGCTGTTTTTTTAGTTGTCTTTGTTGTTTACCATTTACATGTGAATCCCCATGTTAACAAACTTAAGGCTGATTTATCCTCGACACGTTCCGCAAGTTCGCTTGGGTGCGCACGCCAAATATGAGGTCATCGCGGTGTTTGTGGAAGTTCGCTTTGAGTGCGCACGACGTCTTTTCGCGTGTCGGTGTGCACAACATTTTTTGTACTTTCCTTGCAGCTCCGCTTCCGAAGATGCACGAGTTCTGGGCGATTCTAGCCAAACATGCACGTCTGTGCCTGCAATGCAATTCTGAACCCTGCCAGATTATTACCCCCCTAGTATTGGTAGGTTTAGGGTTAGGTGTGGGGGAGAGGTTAGGATTAGGGGTGGGGTTAGGATTAGGCAATCAGATAGTGATTTCAAGGAGAGGGGTAATAATTTGGCAGGGGGTCGAAAATGGGCACAACACCGGCATTTGTGTGAAACAGAAGCAGTTTAATGTGAAGTTCAAACTCCACCAGGTGCAACTTTCAACGCTTTGAGGGAAAACAATGCAGAGGATTTTTTGCATAGTTTGTCCAAGGCTTTTTAATTGAAGTAGGCTACGTTTTATTTCTATTGTATAAAATTGGAAATAGAATTTATTTAGATGCTATATATACACTATTTGCTTAAAGTTGTCTTGTGTTTGATGCGAAATAAACACAATTTTAAGATTATTTTAATCAGATTGTACATAAAGAAATTAATTCATCAACTCATTCATCACGTGAGAAATCTTGTACCGGCAAATTACTTCTTCTCACCGGTGATTCCCGATGGTTTTAGAGGACAATTACTCATCGTCGCCCCCTGTCGTTTCAAAGAATAGTACAGCAGCGAACGCGTCAAGTATAAAAGCCTCGTCCATTTGGGAAGGTGCGCGCGCAGTCAGCGGAGGCTTGCAAAGCGGAGCCAGGCGAAAGTATAAATCCCGCTTTAACAATCCCCATGCTAACAAACACTTTTTTAACACTTAAACGTTTAAGTTATAAATTACCAACTTCTAAGAAAACTAATTTATTTTTGTCTTTGTAAAGAAATGTAAAGAAGCTCAAGCTTGCTGTGTGAAACAGGTCTTCAGCCTCTTAACATCATCATGACTTACTTTATAATCACTAACAATCAGTAAGATATTCATTATTCTCTACCTCATACTGACAGTGTCATTTGCACACAACACTTTCTGGGTCTTGGTATCTTATTATTGTCACGGTGCACACACGAGGGAGGAACAGGAACACGCAGACGAGGATATAAACTCAAATAATAATAGTCTTTAATGTAGACATCGAGGCATGACATGACAAGACAAGGCAGAGAGACAAGATACACCGGGGAAGTAACGAGTCAAAAGACTCAAAAGACAGGAACTAAAACTCAAAAGACAGGAACTAAATACACAGGGTAATTAACACATAACGAGACAAACAAAGCTGGAACATACTTAACTCATAATGACAGGAAACGAGGACAGGAAACAAACCAAATATGGACATATGAGGCGGGAACACATGACACACAACAGAACCCTGACATAACTCCCCCCTCCTGGAAGGCGTGTCCCACGCCGTAACAGTTCCACCGGGGAGGGGGGGTGGGCGCTCTGGAGGCCCCTCAGGACAAACACGGACAGGAACACAGGACGGGGACCTCCAGAGCGGAACAGACAGACAGTGACCATGGCGGAGCTGGGAGCTCTGGAAGCCATGGCGGTGCAGGGATCTCAGGAGGCCATGGTGGAGCTGGGAGCTCTGGAGGCCATGGCGGTGCAGGGAGCTCAGGAGGCCATGGCAGTGCAGGGAGCTCAGGAGGCCATGGCGGAGCTGGTCTTCGGGGCCTTGGCCTCGGTCCCCTCGGCCCGGCCCCTACAGCCGGAACTCATACTACCCCCCCAAAAATTTCCCTGGGGAAGTGAGGGGGTATCAGGAGCCCTCCGGGGCTAAACACAGACAAACAGGACAGGACATCCCACAGGAACCAGAAGCCCTCCTGGGCTGGCTTGGAAGCTGAGGCTTCCTCTGGGCATGACGAAGAGTCAGAGGCCCTCACAGGGTCCCTCAGCAACCACTTCCATTTCCACGACAAGGGGGCAGGCGGCTAGAATGGCCTCCATGGCCACAACAAGAGGAGCCACCTGCCCCAGACGAGTCTCCATGGACAAGACAAGACATGGTTCTTTAAAATGTTCCTGTGGGCACAACAAAACAGACACACGGCACTCCTGGCTGTGACATGTGGACTCTCCACGGGGCTAGGGTAAGCGGCGGCCAGCGGGCTTGAGTCAGCGCCGATCCGGTGGGCTTGAGTCAGCGGCAATCCGGCGGGCATGAGTCAGCGGCAATCCGGCGGGCATGAGTCAGCGGCGATCCGGCAGGCTTGAGTCAGTGGAGATCCGGCGGGCATTGAGTCAGAGGCGGCCCGGCGGGCATTGAGTCAGAGGCGGGCCGCGGGCATTGAGTCAGAGGCGGGCCGGCGGGCATTGAGTCAGCGGCGATCTCCTGCGAACGGCACGCCTAGGGGAGGGGCAACCCTGGAACCAGCCGGCGGGCTTGGGAGAGCCACCGCCGGCGGTGGATATCTCCCGTGATCGGCGGGCATGAGGGCATCGCGGCCATTGGACTCGCGGCGATCCCGCCGAACTCCCACGCCCTCTTGCAGTGGGCTATTGCGGGATTACGAGCGGTGACTTCCTTGCCGCGGGACAGACAGGAAACAGGGACAAAATAAAAACTTTTCAAAAAACAGAAAACAAAACGAGGTGAAGGGGCGCCGCTTACGGTTTAGGTCTGGTCTTCTGTCACGGTGCACACACGAGGGAGGAACAGGAACACGCAGACGAGGATATAAACTCAAATAATAATAGTCTTTAATGTAGACATCAAGGCATGACATGACAAGACAAGGCAGAGAGACAAGATACACCGGGGAAGTAATGAGTGAAGACTCAAAAGACAGGAACTAAATACACAGGGTAATTAACACATAACGAGACAAACACAGCTGGAACATACTTAACTCATAATGACATGAAACGAGGACAGGAAACAAACCAAATATGGACACTTCCCTTGTGTTGTATTCTACAATATTTGCACTGTCCATGGAGCGGACCTGACTCACATTTCACTGCTGGTTATACACTCTCTGTATAGTCGTGTATGTGACAAATAAAACTTGAACTTGAACTTGAACTTGAACTTGAATGTCAAGAATAACTCCCAGCGAAACTCGCTGCAGGTGAAATGTCAAAGAATGATTTAAGGTGAAATATGCCGTTTCTATGCCTCTAGTGTCACTTTGTGGAATTAGTAACATGAATTATAACAGCTTTTGTAATCCCAACCTCAACTGAACCCAAATTCCCCTTTCTTGAAACACCACTAGTGTCTACCCTTGTTTTAAGGCTGGAATACACTACACAAATTTTGCACCGATTTTGCACCGATTTACAGTCTGGAGAAGCTGGTGTTAGTTGCCAAAAGTCAGAGCCAGTCTAGATATTTGAATTGACAGATTTCATAGAAAATCGCATAGTGTAATGGTCACAGACTCTTTTTTTAGCTTCGGACTCTGATTCCATCCAGTTGGAGGAGATCAAACATGTTGGATACAACAAGCTGCAGGTTTCTGCATGAGTTTGTTGTGATCGGAATGACTTCTGAAGTCTGGTAGTGTATGATCCTCAGTAATTTAGTGTATGAGAGGCAGTTTTTCCTCTGTGACTACTACAAAGTCGGTAAGTGTTTTCAAAAAGTCGTGTAGTGTATTCCAGCCTTTACCCTCTTGTCTGTCTCTGTGTATTTTGGCAAGTCTTCAACTTCTGTAAGCAAATCTGAATTTCTTTTTCCATGTAATACGTTGTGACGTTCCCGTTACTGAATCTTTGGGCACTTTGTGATTGGCGGCTCCACCTATGATTCCCTCCAATCGGCAGTTCATTGAGTGCACCTGCCGCTGCGGTTCAGACACCCTTTAAAAGAGATTACTATCAGAGACGAAGGTGCTCGGATTTGGACTTGGGATTTTGGGTTGTGTTTGGTTTGATTTGTATTGTTTGAGCACATTTACATTGTTACAACAGCACATTACACTAGCAGCCAGACACCCCGTTTTACACACTGATGATGCTGACGTTTCCAGAAATATTGTTATCGTTTCTGTTGTGTTTTGTTCTATTATAATGATTTACTTTTGAGCTTAATAAAGCCTTTTCTCATTGAGCCTTATGTTTGCGTGCATCCCTCCTTTTGTTGCTTCCCTTTGAGCCAGGGGTCGTAACAAATTGGGGGCTCGTCCTCGTTTAGTTTCGTAGTTGGGACACATGCATATTAGCTCATATCGGATGTTGTTTAAGTTGTCGTGCGAAATCACCTGTTGGTAAGTACATATGTGCAATATTGTTTCTGAACGTGAGTTTCCTTGTTAGTTATAGCGGCATGCTTCCTTTTGAGACTTGTCGAGTTTGTTGTTTTTGTGTAGTGTTGCAGTGAACGTGGGTAGTAGTATTTATCTCGGGGGCACATCTGTGGTGTTGAAGGCGTCGCTGGTTTTGACAGTTGCGTTTTCACCCAGCGGGCTACAGTGCATAAGTAGTGGTGGGCAGAGCGAGGCTTCGTGAAACACTGAAGCAGTCGAAGCAAATGTGTCGAGGCTTCGAAACATTTCGACACCCGTCTCTACGGTGACACCTAGTGGTCATTTTCAAGTATTGCTCTGAAACCGCGTCAACAAAGAAACAGTTAAGCGAATTGACGAATTATAACGTATGTTGTGTTAATCAATCCACCAAGTGATTTGGGGGAGTGGTTAGTGTGCTCGACTGGAATGCTGTCTCCTTGGGTTCGAATACTAGGTGAAGTCATCTTCACAAAATTATAATAAAGAATTAAAATGTGTGTTTTTATTGTTCTGTTCTTGTAATGTTGAAACATCAGTCTGACATCTGAATGAACTCTTTGAGAATAAATAAGTGTTATTTTGGTAATGAAAAATAGACAATAAAATACATCAAGCCACAATGTCTTAAATTGTTTTTTTTACATATAGGCTACAGATTTTTATTTAAAAATTTTAATTGTTCTGCTGTTGATGGACTTAGCCTACTTCTTTTTTTACATAGAATATCTCCAGCCTTTGAAAAAATCCTCTCACAAGGGACAATTATCTGTCAATGTCTATAGCCTATCTATCAATATCTTAATAATAACTTTTAATGTAGCCTAAATATAATTAACCAAATTACACTATAAATATCACTATATCGCAAAATCTCTCTCCTCTCACAAAAACCCACAAAGTGAAGATGCGTTAACTCCACTTTTATACTTTGTGGGAGTTAGGTTGAGACAGATGTGCAATTGTGTGATTTGTTTCCGACCCTGTCAATCAAATGCAGAATCGGCAAGTATGCCACGTCTCGAAACACTTGTGACATGCCCCGATGCTTCGAATCGCCTTAGTCACGTGACATGGGTGTTTCGAATCACGCTTCGGAGCAGTGTTTCGAAACATCTGCGCTTCGGGATCTCGACACCGTGTCGAAACGTCAGTTTCGCGTCTGCCATCCCTATGCATAAGTACCCCCCACAAGTAATCGCATGAAGACTAGGGTTGAGTTAGATAGAATATTGGATCGGCAGATAGAGGGATCTCTCGTTATTTGATTGCACTGTGTGCGTTAAATAGTTTTCTGGTGAATTTTCATGGCCTATATTGATTGGTTTATTAGTTCACCTTCTCATGAATTTTTAGAAGGGTGTTCTAAAGAACAATTGTTAAAGATTGCTGAATATTATAAAATAGTGATTAAGGATAAAAGATTCGGCAGAGAAAGCATTAAATTAATTTTGAAAACTGAGCTGATTGGGAAAGGCTTTTTAAAGTCCAAGATGGATGAATCTGTAGCAGGTGTATCTAATTTGCAAACGACTTTGTCTTTTGACCAGCAAAAAGAACTACTACTTTTGCAGATGGAGCATGATAAATTAAAACAACATTCCAAAGGGAGTAAGTTGGAGTTGGAAAAAGCAAGACTTGAAGTGGAAGCCCTCAAATTGAAGCTTGCGAAAGAGGGTAGGCTGTTTAATTCTGGTGAGGAACAAGGTATGTCTTTTTCTCTTACGTCAAATTTAAAACTTGTTCCAAAGTTCAATGAAGAAGACCCTGATGTTTTCTTTACTTTGTTTGAACGTATGGCAGAAATGAGGGACTAGTCAAACGATAATTCTGTTGCTTTACTACAATGTGTTTTAACCGGAAAAGCACAAGTAGTTTTCTCTTCAATGTCGATTGATGATTGTAGGGATTATGATAAAGTTAAATCTGTAATTTTAAAGGCATATGAACGCGTACCGGAAGCATACGGACAGCGTTTTCATTTGCAGAAAAAAGAGGAAGTACAAACACATTTAGAATTTGTCAGAGATTTGAGGAGAAACTTTAATCGTTGGTGTACAGCACTAGATATTAAGGCATTTGAAGACTTGACTCATTTGATGGTGTAAGAGCAATTTAAAAATACAGTTCCGAGTCATCTTGCCGTATATATCAACGAGCATAATGTTGAAACTCCTGAGGAAGCGGCGATGTTAACCGATGATTTTGTACTGACGCATAAATCTGCCTTTGTTGATGCTCATGTTTGTGATATTCAATCTGCTTTCTTTGTAAAAACTCCATCTAAAAATGATCGCGGGTTCACAGGGAAATTTGACCCGAGTAAGGTATGCAATTACTGTCGAGAGAAAGGACATTGGAAACTGGATTGTCCAGTCCTTAAGAATAAACAAACTGTTTCACGTTCACCTGTTAAATCTGCTGCTTCAGTGGCACCAGTTCTATCTGAAGGGATTGGAATGTTTGAAAATCAGAAACCCGATGTTGAATTTTTGTCTTCTTACTCTCCTTTCATTACAGAGGGTCGTGTATCTTTAGTAGGAGAGAAGGAAATCCCTGTTAAAATATTAAGGGATACTGGATCGATTGATTCATTCATATTGGAGTCTGTTTTGCTGTTTTCTTCACAATCACATACTGGGGAAAGCGTGTTAATTAGTGGAATTGGACTGAATGTTCTGTCTGTGCCTCTTCATAAGGTAAGACTTCAGTCTGAGTTGAATCAAGGTGAAGTTGTGATGGGAGTACGACCAGCCTTGCCAATTGAAGGAGTTCATATTATTCTAGGAAACGAACTTGTAGGTGAGCGTGTATGGGCTGACAGTTCAGTGTTCCCTATAGTTACTGCTAATAATAAAAACGAAACTGAACCCAGTCACGATGCCACCTATGTAGTGACTCGTGCAATGAAGCAGCGAGAGGATGAATTGATTAAGCAAAAGGAAATTCAGCTTTAAAAAGCTTGCACTGATTTGTTTGTTCCTGATTTGTCTGCGTTGTCTTTTCCTGTATCAGCAGAGGAACTCTGAAAAGAACAGTGAGCCGATTCCTCCTTGGATGAGCTTTTCCAGTATGCTGTCACTCAAGCAGAGATGGGTAACCTCGCTCGTGGGTATGTTGTTAGTGATGGAGTGTTGCTGAGGAAATGGATTCCTCACAAGGGTGACTTTGTTGGGGATCCAGTTTTCCAGGTGGTGGTTCCTGTTAAGTTTCGTCGCACAATGATTGAAATTGCACATGATCAATCAGGTCAGAAGGGCGTGCGTAAAATCTATGATCGCTTGCTGCAATATTATTTTTGGCCGCATCTAAAACGAGACATCTCTGTTTATATCAAGAAATGTAAGACCTGCCAGTTAACCAGTAAGCCAACTCAAGTGTTAAAGCCTGCACCTTTGAAACCATACTATGAAGACAAGACTAAAGTTGTACCAAATAAGATATCTGCGCATTCTGTACTTTCTTCTGTAGCTGTTGGTGGGGAAAGAACGCCGCGGTGCAGGACACAGCCGGTAACGGGACGGATGCGGTGAATGGGACCGTGGGCCGGTTCGTGTCCAGTGCTGAGGGCACCGTGCTGGCGTACGGCAGCCTGTTGCTCATGGCCCTGCTGTCCATCTTCTTTGGAGCGTTCAAATCTGTGGGCTGCTCCAAGAGCAAGAGTGCTTCAGAGATGTCTGAGACCATCACAAGCAGAGATGCTGCTCGATTCCCTATCATTGCCAGCTGCACTCTCTTTGGCCTATATCTCTTTTTCAAGATTTTCTCGCAAGAATACATTAACTTGCTGCTGTCCATGTATTTCTTCGTGCTGGGAATATTAGCGTTGTCTTACACGGTGAGTCCCTTTGTGTGCGGAGTGGCGTGGGAGCGTGGACATCCTGTCAGTTTCTTTTCGAGGAAGTTTAATTCTTATCAGCATCACTACTCTATAGTTGAGAGAAGCGTTAGCTCTTATTTGGGCATTGCAGCACTTCTGTTTATCTTTATTCCAGTGCACCAATTGTTATATACAGGGATCACAATCCTTTGACTTTTTTGAATTCTCTACAGTGTCCGAATCAGAGGTTGATCCGGTGGTCCCTGTTCTTGCAGTCTTTCTGCTTGGATATTCGTCATGTTCGAGGATCGGAAAATGTGGTAGCGGATGCGCTGTTGCGCATTCCAAATACACCATAATGTATTGAACGTTTCTGGTGTCCTACCCGGTGTTTTGGGAGCTGTCTTTGATGCTGATTTTGCATATGTCATGTGACTTTTGTATCCCATTACATTTTGTTACAGGTCTCTTTGTGGGAGTCCCTGTCTTATGGGGAGGGGTGTGACGGTTCCCATTACTGAATCTTTGGGCACTTTGTGATTGGCGGCTCCACCTATGATTCCCTCCTATCGGCAGTTCATTGAGTGCACCTGCCGCTGCGGTTCAGACGCCCTTTAAAAGAGATTACTATCAGCGACGAAGGTGCTTGGATTTGGACTTGGGATTTTGGGTTGTGTTTGGTTTGATTCGTATTGTTTGAGCACATTTACATTGCTACAACAGCACATTACACTAGCAGCCAGACACCCCGTTTTACACACTGATGATGCTGACGTTTCCAGAAATATTCTTATCTTTTCTGTTGTGTTTTGTTCTATTAAAATGATTTACTTTTGAGCTTAATAAAGCCTTTTCTCATTGAGCCTTATGTTTGTGTGCGTCCCTCCTTTTGTTGCTTCCCTTTGAGCCAGGGGTCGTAACATACGTCAACCATGTTCCCATACTGGTTAAACACCATGTGGCTCAGCCTGCTACAGAAGCCACGTCTTCCAGTGTTCTGAGCAGTGTTCTGCTGGGAAACATTGGATGGCATTCATGTGGACGTTACTTTGACATGTACCACTATTGTACCCTGCTACACTGCAAAAATAGTTCAGGAATGGTTTGAGGAACATGACAAAGAGTTCAAGCTGTTGCTTGGCCTCCAAATTCCTCTGATCTCAATCCGATTGAGCATCTATTGGATGTGCTGACCTAAATGCATTAGAGCTGGTTTGGCAGCACAATATGCAGTTGTAATCAAAATTATTCAATCCTCATTGCAAATCAGGTTTATTGTCAATTTTCAGACTTTCAGCTGTTTGTAATGAACAAATCAAACTAAAGCAATTGAAATAGCTCAACACAATGAATGCTTTTCCTCAAAATTAAACAGAAAATGCAACTTTTAAATACTTCTGCAGTCTCAAAATGATTCAACCCCCTGAGCGGAATCCCTCACAACAGCACATATGCAAAACAGGTCTTGTCACAAGCACATTAGTTGCACCAGGTATGCTTGAGCTAGAAAACATGAAATACCTGAACTGGCTATGGTTTGTACAAAAGGATAGCGAAGGTACTGAATGTTCCTAGAGACACAGTTGGAAGCATAGTTTGCAAGTTCAAAGTTAAACGAACAGTGGTTACACTACCTGGACAGGGCAGAAAAAGGAAGCTATCAGTGGCTGCAGGCTGAGGAAAAACCCTTGAATGACTGCAAAAGACCTGCAGCAAGACTTTGAGGCAATAGGCAGTTTCAGTTTGGACAATAAGGTGTATACTAAACTCAGGTTTGTCAGAACTCCAAAACATGCACCACTACTGACCCCAAAGCACAAGAAAAGTTGGCTCCAATATGCTTAAAATCATATAAATAAGCCACAGAGGTTTTGGGATTCTGTTCTGTGGAGCGAAGAAACAAAACTGGACATTTTTGGCCCTGTGGATCAGCAGTATGTCTGGAGGAAGAAGAGCATATGCTGAAAATAGCACTACAGCATGGTGGTGGATCAGTGATGCTCTGGGCCTGCTTTGCATCCTCTGGCACTAGTAGAAACCTGCAGTGTATGGAAGGCAAGATGGATTCATTAGAGTATCTGGAAATCCTAGGAGAAAACATCATGTTGTCTGTGAGGAAGCTGAAGCTTGAGCAACATTGGACTTTCCAACAGGACAGTGATCCCAAGCATACTTCAGATTTCGACAAGGCCTGGTTGTGGAAGAAGTCCTGAGGTTCTCCAGTGGCCTTCACAGTCAGCTGACTTGAACCCCATAGATAATCTCTGGTGGGATTTGAAGAAGGTGGTTGAAGCATGCAAAACCAAAAATATTACTGATCTAGAGACCATAGCTCAAGAAGAATTGGCTAAGATTCTTCAGCAATGCTGCCAGAAGCTGGTGTCTGGCTATATATATATATATATATATATATATATATATGTGTGTGTGTGTGTGTGTGTATGTATGTATGTATGTATAGCATTGCAGCTTCAAGTATTGCATGGCCAAACATAGCTTTGTTTGGATGGTGATGCTGCCCCTAAAAACCACCAACAGTGTTTCCAATGAAGTGAATTAGATGTGTGTGTGTGTGTGTGTGTGTGTGTGTGTGTGTGTGTGTGTGTGTATGTGTGTGTGTGTGTGTGTGTGTGTGTGTGTGTGTGTGTGTGTGTGTGTGTGTCTGAAAGAGAAACTGTAATCCTCTTTCTCTATTGAGCACTACAGTATAGCAAAGGAAGTTGCTGGTGTGCTGCATCTGTGTGTGTGCATCTGTGTGGTTCCCAAACGAAGAGAAGAGAGCTTTTGTACAGGCTGAGAAAAAAAGTTGACATTTGAGAATTAGAAGAGGGGGAGTCTGGCAGAAAAAAGGAGCCATTGTGCCCCTGGCATTGGTGCCCTCTGAAGAAACACACACATACACACACGCTTACTTACACATTGTGAAACTGGAAGTGTGAATATTGGGTGATGGGCAACATTATAGTTTATTCTGTTCTGTAAACAAGCACTAAAGAAAAGAGGGGTCTTGTCCTTTTGAAATGTCTCTCAGAAAATTAAGATTCTGTCATTCCCCTTCATATTGTGGAAAACCAGTATAGATGTTGTTGTTTTTCTGTAAAACACATAAGGAAAATCTTATTTGCTTTACCATTCAGATTAAAAAATGGCAAGGCAAAGTGCCACACCACAGATTTTACGTTTGACAGTAAACACCATTGGTTCTTACATATCTAATGCTTTGTTTTTTTATGTGACTGATGATTTGAGCTGAAATTATGAATTTATTTATATAAATACATTTTATTTATATGACATTTTTAATATATATTTTTTTTGTTATCAACAATTTTTATTTTTTTCACACACAACACAACATAGCATCCAAAACACAACAAAACAAAACAATAGACACATACTCAACATTTCAAGGTCCAATCAAAAGGGAGGGAGAGAGGGAAGGACAACCAGAACACAAAAAGTCACTCCTTTATACAATCACGTATATCCAACAAAAAACACTGCCAAGCATCAATGGTCGAGGGCCTGGCCCCACCGACTCGCGCCGTTGTACATTCACATGACACTATTTGCAGGAGGCTACGGATCCAATGTTTTTCTACACATGTGTGGTGTAAACCAGTTCTGGATTATTGTCTTCTTCGCAGCTGTAAAACCAGCAAACAACATTCTCTTTTGCATCGAACTAATACAGAGACCAGAATCATCATTAAGAAGACACAAACTTGGGTTAACAGTAGGGTTGTGACGGTGAGGAAATTTTCCCACCGGTTAATCGACGTGTGACAACACCGATAATACTGGTATTACCGTGGTGGGGGGGTCGTTTGAGTTTTCCCTCTTTTCCTAGCTTTCCTTCGGTTTTAAATAGCCTGTAAGCGCCATGCACCTGTTACTTTCACTTTTAAATTCACGGCAATTCGGCGTCAAGCAGTTGTTTGTTTTTAGTTCGTTTGAGTTTTCCCACTTTTCCTCACTTTCCTTTGCTTAAATAGCTTATAAAAGCCCCGTGCGCGTTTTACTTTCATTTTTAAATTAGCGGCAATTCTGCATCAATTGCTTGAAAGCAACAACAAAATACAACGTAGAACAAATAACTTTTATTAACAAAACGAATAAAAATACACCATGCTATATGCCTAATATAAAATAACAAATAACTTATAAAGTTTAAATAGGTATACAAAACTAAAAATCAGTAAAGAATGAGGAACAGATAATTATGAAACATAGAATGTTTATTAGTAAAACGAATAAGAAAGTTTGGAGGCACGGACGGCATACGCCTTTATGTAAAATAATGGGGGGAAATATGCACAGTTTAAATAAAATAAAAATCAGCATACTGTGGAACCAAATAAATGAGAAACGAATGTTTTAAAAAACTTCCATTATCACTTAGATCAGTGTTTCTAACGAATCCGTCACGAATCCAGATGCGGTCCACCATGCTGAATGTTACAGTCTATGTGCTGAACACAATTAAAAAATAACTTTCAGTTTTACAGTTCATTTTAGTTTTTACATTCATTAAAAAAATTACTAAACAAATATAAGCTATAATGTTATGTATAATAATTTAGTTTTTCATGTATTATTTTCAGACATGAGCAGATCTATGTACTCACGTAATTAATGTTACGCATTTAACGAACACTTACAAGCGTGCACTTTGGCAGAATTCAATTCAAATAGTCATCAGCAGCCATTAGTTCTGTAAAACTGAGCATCAGAATGAACAAATTTGTTAAGGGAGAAAACGAAATGTGGAAAATGCCAGCGAAGGAACGCATTTAAACAAGAATAGGCGCAGAGAAGAGAGTGCTGGACTCTCGGTTTGCCCCCCCACTCACTTGAAGATGTTCAGGTAAAAAGAAACACCCATACTACTGTAGCAATCATCCTTAATTACAGAAATGTGGCAAAACATCTCTGGAGAGAACCTCGGATTATTAAATTCGAAAATGCTTTCCATATTTGGATCAACATAGGCTACATTTGTGAACGCACACGTTCTGCAGTGTCGCGCGTCAAGTAACGCTTCCGCGCGCGTCTCAGACTGAAACTTCACAATCACAACTTCATTGTGCTGTTACTCCTTTCGAGCAGAATTTCACAAAATTGGTCAGCTCCCGACAGCGTCAGGTGTTTTATTAATGGTGAGTAGAATTATTTATTTATTTCAATAAATGTAATCATTTAGATGTCATAATATTTAGGCTATAAATAATATTATATATATTATTAATAATATATATCTGGTTGGTTTGTATTGATGACGTAATATGTAAATGCGTGCGGCCCGTGAGACTTGCACTTGGACCATAGTGTGGCCCGGTGGGAAAAAGGTTGAGAACCACTGACTTAGATTAATGGCAGAAGTCAACAGGCTTTTCAAAATCCAAAATATTTTTAAAACAGGCACTTTTACATTTCGTTTTGAAACTCTTCTGCCATCGTCTTGTCTGTCTCACCTCACTCGTCTTGTCTGTCTCACCTCACTCGTCTTGTCTGTCTCACCTCACTCTTCTTGTCTGTCTCACCTCACTCTTCTTGTCTGTCTCACCTCACTCTTCTTGTCTGTCTCACCTCACTCTTCTTGTCTGTCTCACCTCACTCTTCTTGTCTGTCTCACCTCACTCTTCTTGTCTGTCTCACCTCACTCTTCTCGTCTCTCACCTCACTCTTCTTGTCTGTCTCACCTCACTCTTCTTGTCTGTCTCACCTCACTCTTCTCGTCTCTCACCTCACTCTTCTTGTCTGTCTCACCTCACTCTTCTTGTCTGTCTCTCCTCACTCTTCTTGTCTGTCTCACCTCACTCTTCTTGTCTGTCTCACCTCACTCTTCTTGTCTGTCTCTCCTCACTCTTCTTGTCTGTCTCACCTCACTCTTCTTGTCTGTCTCACCTCACTCTTCTCGTCTCTCACCTCACTCTTCTTGTCTGTCTCACCTCACTCTTCTTGTCTGTCTCACCTCACTCTTCTCGTCTCTCACCTCACTCTTCTTGTCTGTCTCACCTCACTCTTCTTGTCTGTCTCTCCTCACTCTTCTCGTCTCTCACCTCACTCTTCTTGTCTGTCTCACCTCACTCTTCTCGTCTCTCACCTCACTCTTCTTGTCTGTCTCACCTCACTCGTCTTGTCTGTCTCACCTCACTCTTCTCGTCTCTCACCTCACTCTTCTTGTCTGTCTCACCTCACTCTTCTTGTCTGTCTCTCCTCACTCTTCTTGTCTGTCTCACCTCACTCGTCTTGTCTGTCTCACCTCACTCTTCTCGTCTGTCAGCTCGACTCACTCTTCTCATGTGTGATAAATGAAATCTGATCTGTGATGCGCGACTGTCGTTCGTTCGGTGTGCTGCATTCAGCAGCCGCGTTCAGTTTTAATTGTAGTGTCCTCTAACTGAACTAAATTATTTTTATTGCTATAAAAAAAATCAAAATGACGGTGAAGGACGGTGCAAGTGACGTAAACGGTGTTGCGGCTTAACACCGGTATCACCGCCAACACCGTCTATCGCGGCAAGCCTAGTTAACAGACCAATCAATTCGCAGTAATTATGACAAAACCAGGTTTACATGTGTCCATAGACTGATGACGACAGGACATTCCCAAAACATATGCAGAAAAGTGCCTGATGATGTAGTATTACATATATGGCAGTTCAAATTTGACTGTAGTTTCATTTTAAACATTTTTAATATATTTTTATATACATTTTTATTTATTTCAAATTTTATTTCAAAATCAATTGTAATTTATGTAATATTTTGTTTATTTACCCTATGGATGTGGTCACTCCAACTCACAATATATATGTTGTATGCAATGAGTGAGTAAATATCTACTTCTAAACATATGGAGGCTTTTCAAGAAATTCACACTACTACTGTTTAAAGGTGGAACACGTAAGAACAGGCATGTAATCTTCTCCATTACTTCATCTGCTAAAAAGAGCTTTGAAACAATTGCTTTGGGATGTGTTTTAAGCTCAGTTATATGTCCTGAGTCACACCTTAACCAGCAGCATTGTGTTGCCCCACCTGTAATTCATGAGTTATAACCAAAACAAGACATTCAGTCAGAAGTTAATCAGGATACATGATATGATCACAAGCTCAGGCAAGCACAAACTACACCCGTACTCACGTCCGTGAATGTAACTTTGTGATGCTTTTGATGCAAACATGTTGTTTTAGAGGGATGGTTCTTACCTTAATGGACAGCATGCTCTCAGGCCATGAATAGAAATCGTAAAATCACTGTTTTGTGATTTCAAGAGACTGGAAACGAGCAGACTTGTTTTAATACTTTATTGGGTAGGGTAAAGTCAGGTAAGCTGTATCATTTTGTTTAAAATTTTCCTCTAGACAAGTACATGGGTTAAATTAATAAACGCAAAACAAAATTCTAAATATAAAATTAAAAGGTCATTATTAGTAGTAGTATTAAATATTGAATTGATTGTTAGAACTTATGGCTGCAAAATTTTTAAATATTGTGTGTGTGTTTGTGTGTGTGTATATATATATATATATATATATATATAATCAAATTTGGAAAGCAGCCTTAATCTGTAATCTTTTTGTTAATAATTGACGATAAAGATGATTTATCATGTGGTCAAACACTGACCTTCGTACCATATAAAACCATGCTTAAACATGATATTTAAGGATATAAATTGTAGTTCAGCAGTAGATTCTGTTTGTCCTGTTCAATATTAACGCTGGGAGGTGAGAAAACAGGTGATAAGAGAAGATGAATTATTCACTCAGCCTCTCAGTGTGCTGTCAGAGGATCTGTCTTCATGTTAACTCTGTGACTGGGTTATTTATTATCATTGATAAAAAGAGCTTTGTAACAATATCTTTGGGATGTTTTTTAAGCTCAGTTATATGTCCTGAGTCGCACCTTAACCAGCAACAAAAAACTCATAGTTTGAATTAGATTTTATTTTTATATTTCCTGTTTTGATTTTAGTTAAAGTTTTAGCAATTTTGTTGTGCTTTTTTGTCATTTTTTATTAGCTTTCATTTTGTATGTCTATAGTTGTCATAAATTTTTAGTTTTAGTTACTTTAATACTTCCAAGTTAAACTAAATGAAAACAAGAAATGTTGCAGTGACAACTAGCTGAAATAAAATAGTTTTTTCTAATATTTTATTTCAGTTGATGTTTATTTTAAGTAATGAAAAAGTTGTTTTTATGATTTTAGTTACTTATAAAAACCTGAACCCTGGTTCATGCACAACCCTTTTCAATGTCTGTGGTTTTTTCCTCCCTTTTTCATTTCCTTTTTTATTTTTTTTGGAATGTAACATGTTGCAGCAGTAAAACCGCTTCCTTGATTCTTCTTGTCTCCACCCAGGTCCATTTGTCTCAAAGTTTTTGTTTGGAGTGGAAACATTTGCTTATTATTTCCTGCAACATTACAGAGTGTATGAACACATTAAAGAGAGTTTCAAAAGAAATTCTGCTGTCATTTACTCACCCTCATGTCATTCCAAAGATGTATCAATGTCTTTATTCTTCTGACAAAAGAAGATATTCTGAAGAATCTGTAAAACATTTTCAAAACTATGGAAGTCAATGACTCCCAGCAACTGTTTACTTATCAACAATCTTCAGAATATCTTCTTCTGTGTTCAACAGAAGAAAGAAACTCCTATAGGTTTGGAACATATTGAAGGTGAGTAAATGACGACATGTTTTCATTTTTGGGTGAACTCTGGGTGAAACTCTTTAAGAAAAAAATGATGTTGATCGACACCGTTAGATGTCGTAGATATAAGAAAGCTTGCAAATGTTGGACTGAGAACGCTTTGGATCGACCAAAGCTTACAGTTGTTTTATTGTGACTGTCAGTTCAGGTCAGATCTTTGCTCCAGTTAGTAAAGCCATAAAGTGGAAAATATGAGATAGAGGGCTCAACAATAAGTGCTTGATTTGCTGGCCTGGGGTGCGTTTCCCAAAAGCATCGTTAGCTAACTATGGTCATAAGTTCCATTGAACTCTATTGGTAACGACGAAACTTGCGACCATGGTTGCTTTTGGGAAACGAATCCCAGGTCAGTTTTTTTCTTTTTTACTTGCTCTGTACTTTTTCGCTGACCCCATCATGAAAGAAAATATATCTAGTTTAATATTAAATTATTGTTTCATTAAAACACAATGGATTTTTCATATATATTAATTATATATAATTATATATTTTTCATATATATATATAACTGTTAATAAAGTTAATGTTTTATAATAAAATATTGTTATATCTACATTGCTACATAATTGTTTTTACAGCTATATTGCAATTGTGTAAACTTCTATATGGATAAGTGTCTTGTCTGCTAACAAAGATTATGCTGGCCTTTTTTTTTTACTTGCTTTGCAAATTTTTCCTGACCCCCACCGTGAAAAAAACACAATTTTTTTATGTTAAATTATTGCTGTATTTTTCATTAAAATAATTTTAATGCATTTTTTTCATATATATTATTTAATATAAAAATTATTAAAAAGCCTATACATATAGGCTACATAATTTTTTTAAGTTGTTTATTATTATAAAATCAGTATTTTTAAATACTGTTGTATTTACACTGTGCAATAATAGCTAGAATTATTGCAGTTGTAATGTAACTCCAAAAACATGTATATGGTTAAGTGTCTTGTCTGCTTACAAAGTTTGTATGACCATAAACTGTATAGTTACTGAGATCTTAGTCCTGCTTGATCACCATCTAATCACCAAACCATGCATTGCTCCTGGGATGCTGTTCCAGCAATTAAAAAACAGCATCTGGATTTCTAAACATGACTTTTTATCTTTAAAGTCCACAGTCTTTACAGTCAGTAGAAGCTGTTATCTCTTGGCTCTCGACAACTCCAACAGTTACTGTAACTAACATAAAGAGTTTTGAATAATATTCTGTTTTGTGTTAATGTTTAATGAATATGTCTATCAAAATTCACCATTCCAGTCTGCTTAATGCAAATCAAACTGCAAGCTAATCAGATAAAATATCTCTGGATTTGCATCATTTACATAGTGTATTTTGATCAACTTGCACACACAATGTAAGGTGCTGTTCACACAAAACTTGAGTCAGTTTGCTAGTCTTTCCCATGGTTTGCTAATGTTGCACAACACTGCTCATCTATTCGTGGAAGAGACAAAAACACCCCAGTAAGAGAGAAGAATATGATTAAAGACTAAATCATGTTAGTTCGTCTCTAAACAACTTCTGTGATCCGCTGCAAAAAGAGATCGCTAAGTGTCATTGCGTTAGCTTGCCGCTATTGAATTAGCTGTTATTTTGAACTGAGAGGACACTCAAGACAGCTAGATGATTTTTTACATTAACAGAGTTTTCTCTGTGTTACAGGATGAGAATAAGAAGGCATAAAGTCTTCCTGTTGTGCTTACTGGGGATTTGTATAATTTCCTTCCTTCATTACTACAAAGCCATTCACAATATTTTGCTGCTGCAGGAGCTCTCCACCCATCTAAAGTCTCTGAAGATGTTCAGTGATATCTTCTGGAAATTTTCAGCTGCTGACTTCCACCCCCAGCAAGACTTTCACAAACACAGCCACCTGAAGGTAGAGCCGATGAGGGTCAAAAGAGAACGTCTAGAGGCCTAAGGGTTTCAGTCTAAGCTCTTAGCCTGTTACCTGACCTGAAAACTCATTGGGTTTTAGAACCAGGTTTTAATGCATAACTTGGGGTTTGTGTTGAGTTTTAAATGTAACGTGTTTTACACAGAAACCAAGCAATTTTATCTTAGGCCTTAAAATTTGACTATTGGGTCACATAGTCTTGTTTTCCAGACTTCACCTTATGCCCAAGAACAAAAAAAAGCTATGTATCTTGGGCATAATATGAAGTCTGTAACAAGACCATGTAACCCAACCGGTATGATAAAAAAAAAAAAAAGCTTAACAATACATTTTTGCACACTTACAGAATAAAGCTCACTAGGAACAGTGTTAAAAGTGATAAATACAAATTAATTGAACATTTTTACTTCAGGTCTATACATTTAAGTTACAACATTTGAAACTTATGTCACGCTTAATATTTGTGTTTATATTTATTTATTTGTTTGTTTGAAGGGAATCGTCATATTTAAGCTTTGGGTGTCCCAGTAACTGACTGACAGAACAACTAATAATACAAAGTGTCAAAGCTAATACAAGAATGTCACTTTTTCATTCCATAGATGTATGAAACTGTATTTATAATGATCTTATTTTCCTCCAAACAGGTCAATGTTGACTCTAATGTGATCCTGCCAGATGATCCAGATAGGAAACTTCATGAACGTACATTTGTACTC
Organism: Schizothorax lantsangensis; assembly: GCA_027422415.1. Classification (NCBI taxonomy): domain Eukaryota; kingdom Metazoa; phylum Chordata; class Actinopteri; order Cypriniformes; family Cyprinidae; genus Schizothorax; species Schizothorax lantsangensis. The sequence goes on from CM049840.1 coordinate 10,214,059, forward strand.
CATGATGATCCCACAGCCTTTTTCATCCACACCAAATCTGGAGCAGTGTGCTTCAGAGAGGGGACAGATATGACCGCCTCTGCATCTCACCGCAGGTTACTGCAACATCACCGAGAAATCAACCCCAAAGGTGACGCAATCAATGCAGACAACAAGGTGGTTCAGTGCCCCTGTCGGCAGGGTTGGCACGGCCCTCACTGTGGCATCCCTACCATCGTGTATCATTCCAATCTCCCGTCCAAGTCAAAAGTAACACCCAGAAAAGTTCCTCGTCGAGTCATCAATGCCATCAACATCAACCACGAGTTTGACCTACTACACACTCGATTCCACGAACTTGGAGATGTCGTGGATGTGTTTTTGGTCTGCGAATCCAATTTCACTGCATACGGTGACTCAAGACCTCTTTTATTCCGGCAGCTGATCCTGAACGGAATGCTTGACTACATAAAGCACAAAATCCTGTACATCTTCCTGGACCATTTTCCTGATGGCGGTCGCTCGGACGGCTGGATCGCGGATGATTACCTCCGCACGTATTTAACCAAAAACGGAATGTCGCGGCTTGAGGGCCTCAAAGCGGACGATGTTTTCGTCATCGATGACGCGGATGAAATTCCTGCTCGAGATGGTATCCTTTTCCTCAAGCTCTACGACGGCTGGACGGAACCGGTCGGGATCCACCTGCGCAAATCCCTTTACGGATTCTACTGGAGGCAGTTTGGAACGCTGGACATTTTATCTGCTTGCACGGTAGCTATGCTCTTTAAGGTTTACAAGGGTGATGGCATTTATCTCCGGCGCCGGTCGTATTATTCCATGTTGGGATTCCGGGAATACGAGAATTCCACAGGACGCATTCTGGTGCCGTGGGCCATCGGAAGTCCAGTTCACTATGCTGGATGGCACTGTTCTTGGTGTTTTAAACCAGAAGGAATTTATTACAAACTCATATCGGCCCAAAATGGAGACTTCCCACGTTGGGGCGATTACAGCGAGAAACGGAAGATGAGTTATATTAAAGATTTAATAGGGACGGGGGGTTGGTTTGATGGGTCTGCCCCAGACTACCCACCCTCAAACCCCAAAGAGCATATGTATGCTCCCAAATACCTGCTGGACAACTATGAAAAATATCGCTACTTGCTGGAGAACCCATATGCAAAAGAGAAACATTAAGAGAAACGGGTCTGTTTCAAATGGGCAGCTTAATAAGCTTAAGCAAGAAGTGAAACTGAATGATAGTAAGGAGTTTCACAGCCTTTTGTGGTTCGTGATTCAGTTTTTAAGTTCCACGTTTTTTTATGAATTCCCACCACATCACAGACAGACCATAATAACATAAAAGAATACCAACATGTTTTACTATTTAATCAGATTTGTTGCTTTAGACTCTCTATCAAGAACTATAGCAAGTGATTTAGCCACTTCCTGGCTATAAAATTATGTTTTTATGATTTAAAAACAGTTACAATTAATGAGATTATTCTCCATACACGCCATCTGGTGACACCAAGACGCCTATACCCAAAGTGGTTTTACTCATGTTTCTATGAAAAGATCTCCAAACGTAATCATAGTAATGTATGAAAATATTTTGCACTTAAATGGACTTGATATGATATGATTTTTATTTATAGAAATGTTTACTCCAAATGAATGCTGTGCACTAAATTGGCTTAAACCGTCATGGTCGGCGCCGATAGCCTCGTGGGCGTGTTTACGTTGTGGGGGGCCCTAAGCAAATCTCTGGGAGGGGGCCCTGCGATTGCAACGGAACACGATTCCACAAGACCCCCAGGGTCCCCCTGGCTGGGCCCAATGCAATTGCGTGCTTTGTGAGGTGGGTAAACGCGCTTCTGCTCGTGGGTAGCGACATATAGCACCGTTGCACTGCGGGCGTCCCGAGTTCGAATCCCAGCTCTCCCACTTCGCTTCCTGTTGTCACACTGTCCTATCTAAAATAAAGGCAAAATCGCCAAAAACAAATCTTAAAAAAAAAAAAAACGTAATGGTTTCTGTATTTATAAAGGAGATCTATTTGCTGCAAGAGATATTTGCTGGTGCAATGATCTTAAAAGTTTAAGTTCTGATAAGTTGACTAAAACAAAACAAAACTACTATGTGCATAGATTACTGTTGCATCACATAGTGGTAATGCTATCTTACAATTACAAACAGGATACAGGTGTACTTTATGATTTTATGATTTTTCATCTACACTGGAAGAATATATATTTTATATATTTCCCAGTAAAAATAAATAATATAAAAAAAATACAAAAATAATATAATATACTAAATAATATTTTAAGACTTGTTTTCAGAGAATATACCTTAAATCTTACTTTTTTATATTATTATTATTATTTACCTTGCTGGCAAATAGTTTTTTTCTCATTTTATAATTTGTTAGATTTATGCTTAAAACAAGTAAAAAAAACAACAACTAACGTGTGAAAACAGGTGTTATCTTACAACATTTTGCAAGTAAAATGGTATTGTTTTATTGATGTTTATACAATTTATACAAGATGATGTTAATATTTGAATGATTTTTACACTGTAAAGGACAATGATATTACAGCTGTAATGCCACTTTCACTTTTTCATAGTTCACTGAACTATGATGGCCTGTTGAAGCCTCTAAAGGTTTAAGATTTTAGTGATGACTTGTGTTTCAAAGCTTTAGGTTCAGTCACGCTCTGTGTGCTTGGATATGGATGCGTTAAGCATTAGCCATCAGTATCCCTGATGTGGGTCTTGAACATTTGCTTTGAAACCGGATATCCTGTCCGGAACTGAGTTAGCAAGGGCCTGATCATGTGTCAGCAAAGTTAGCAGCAACAGGAAAGAAATTATACGATAACAAACCTAAATGGCCAAAGACGAAAATGGGAAGTTTTATAAAGTGGGGCATTCAAACCTTAGAGTTAATAATTAAAAGTATAGTTCACCCAAAAATGAAATTTGTCATCATTTACTCAGCCTCATGTTATTCCAAACCTCTATGACTTCCATAGTACTGACAGAAAATACAATAGAAGTCATTTGGTTACCAAATTACGATAAAGTATCAGGTTTATCCAGTGAGGTGTTACTCATATTTCATTACTTAAAGATCACCATACTGTACATTGATTATCATAGTACTGTATGAAAGCATTCAAAACAAATAGCACTTAAATTGACTCAATATTTTGATTTGAAGTTTATTTCATATGAATGCTGTGCTAGTAATGGTTTCTGTGTTCACAAAGGAAATCTGCAGAGAGTATTACAGTCATATCGGTACTGCTGCCTCATTTGCATTAGTGCATTATTTGCATTCATGCTTTGAAAAGAAAACCTGATATTAGCACGAGTTAACCAATTGAAAGAATTTGAGGAAGAACTGATTTCAGACTTTTCATTTTTGGTGACTTATCGAGCATGAATATGCCACCTTTTAACTTTCACTTTGTCAAAAGTTGACAAACTTGCTAAGTTGACAGGGTTTATTAATAATGCTGAATTGTCCCACGAGTCACTCAGAAGGTGGGTGGTAGCTTTCTGTGGGACCAGAGGGCAACAGTGCATCTGTTCATCCGAGACCCTCACAGGGGCCGAGAACCGAAATCAAATCTGAGCTGCTTTGTCTTTTTCCCTTTTCTACATGGGAGAGATGCAACCTTGTAACCTGCTCAGATGCTGCTTATGAGAATCACACAGACTTTTGCCAGTATTTACGAAGACTAAAGAGCGCAAAGTTGTTTTCCTCAGATCTGTACACTCTGAATGCATTGTTAAAGGAATAGTTCACCCCAAAATTAAAAAGTACTAAATTTGCTTGATTTGAATCACTTGCTCACCAATGGCTTCTCTGCAGTGAATGGGTGCCATTAGAATGAGTCCAAATAGCTGATAAAAAATCACACAACTCCAGTCCATCAATTAATGTCTTGTGAAATGAAAAGCTGCATGTTTATAAAAAAAAACAAATCCATTGTTTTGACATTTTTAACCTCAAACGGATGCTTCTGGCCAAAATATGAGTCCATGATCCTTAATAACGTTTCCATTCCCTGTTGTCCTCTCGCATCAAAATCCATTGACATTTATTTAGAACTGTTTGTTTTCGCTTGTAAACAGTACTTGATCTGTGAATATTTCTCTCCTGATCCAGACAAGACAACTTTTTCACTCAAGAAAGAAAGAATGGATAGAGGACTTGTATATTTTGACCAGAAGTAAAGGTTTGAAGTTAAAAATGCCTTTATGTTGTTTTGTTTTGATTTGTTTTCTTGCAAACATGCCGCTTTCACATTGACTGATGGCTGTATGGATTTTTTTGTGGATTATTGTGATGTTTTTATCAGCTGTTTGGACTCTGATGGCACCCATTCACTGCAGAGGATCCATTGGTGAACAGGGGCTTGTACCATGATGGTAGATGAACAAATTCAGAGTTATAGGATAAGTTTTGAGTTGACAAAACCAAACCACTCCAATCTGGCTTTGTTGGTACCATGAAGCTGTTCATCAACTTTCTCTGTCAACTCAGGCTTGATCCTGAGTTAATGGAGCGCGTGCACATGAATGTGACATCAGCGGCGAACAGCCAATCACAACACAGAGCAAGTGTGATTCACTTCTCATGAGACAGCCAGCGAGATTCAAAACTCTTTTGTTAAAGGTTAAGAGATTAAAGAATATGAGGAATTTAAACACATTTCCACTGAAATACTTGTCCATGAAAGAGGACAAATAAAGGAAATGATCTTGCTCTATCAGTGCAGTCACAAGTGAAACTTGTGAAGTTACTTTATATAGTTGATAATATATAGCGATAGAGACTCAAACATGTAAGGTCACATGTAGCCATTTTTAAAGTGTTATCTATTGATTTTACCACTTACTTATATTACATATGATCTGTATATATTAATATTCATTTAAAATAAATGCTTTATAATAATTGTTAAACTAAAAGTGCTTGTGTGTAATGGAGTAATAATAATATAAATAATATTATAATTATATAAATCATATGTAAATTGTAATTATCATTAAAGCCAGACAATTTTGTTGTATATATATATATATATATATATTTAAGGTACTTCATAGTGAGCTTTAATTTGGAGCAAGAGAAACTGGGGGAGTGACTTTTTTTTGTGTCAGACATGTCACTTTGCTCACATCTGATTGGTCCAATTTCAGTTTGAGATCTCTAACCCAGAACATACACTCCACAGCTAACCTGCTCTGGGGCAGGTTAAGTTACTATAGCAATGAACGCAGCTAAAAGCCAAGTCACTTTCATGATATCTAAAACCCAGGATTGGTGCAAACTAAACTGAAACTTACCTGGCTAGCCAGCTAAACCGGCTTCATAGTACAGGGCCCAGGTGTCTTGTGATCAAGGGTTGCATGTCTTGTGATGTTTCTTTGTCAAAAAAAATTGCGAAACATCTCCTTTTATTCTAAATATGATAGAATTGTCAACTGTTCCTTTTCCATGGTGTCATCAGATGTTTGTTTGAGGTGACAGTGACCCTGCAGAGAAAATCAAGTTGACGTTTACATGAGATATGAGAAATATGCACTCGGGCCAACATGTTAAACTATTGCACTTCCTTTAGAGAAATTAGAAGCCATAATCTGTACAGTAGAGTAATGATCAGTAAATGGTTGTTTTACTGTCCAACACATCAAATAGGGCAGGTTTTTTTTCAGATATTCTTCAGTCAGCACACTAGATTTTATGCAACTGCAGTCACTGTCTTTTCATTGTTTAATTATTGCTGTGCAATTACTGATATTTCAGATTATGTTTATTGAACGAATGTGAATGAGATTGTATTTTTCATGTCTGGTTTTGTGTTTAGGGTTGCACAGGACTGCTGTAAAATTGGGAATAATTTTACTCAATGTTGATTATTCTTGTACAGGTGCATCTCAATAAATTAGAATGTCGTGGAAAAGTTCATTTATTTCAGTAATTCAACTCAAATTGTGAAACTCGTGTATTAAATAAATTCAATGCACACAGACTGAAGTAGTTTAAGTCTTTGGTTCTTTTAATTGTGATGATTTAGGCTCACATTTAACAAAAACCCATCAATTCACTATCTCAACAAATTAGAATACTTCATAAGACCAATAAAAAAAATATTTTTAGTGAATTGTTGGCCTTCTGGAAAGTATGTTCATTTACTGTATATGTACTCAATACTTGGTAGGGGCTCCTTTTGCTTTAATTACTGCCTCAATTCAGCGTGGCATGGAGGTGATCAGTTTGTGGCACTGCTGAGGTGGTATGGAAGCCCAGGTTTCTTTGACAGTGGCCTTCAGCTCATCTGCATTGTTGGGTCTGGTGTCTCTCATCTTCCTCTTGACAATACCCCATAGATTCTCTATGGGGTTCAGGTCAGGCGAGATTGCTGGCCAATCAAGCACAGTAACACCATGGTCATTGAACCAGCTTTTGGTACCTTTGGCAGTGTGGGCAGGTGCCAAGTCCTGCTGGAAAATGAAATCAGCATCTCCATAAAGCTTGTCAGCAGAAGGAAGCATGAAGTTCCCCTAAAATTTCCTGGTAGATGGCTGCGTTGACTGTGGACTTCAGAAAACACAGTGGACCAACACCAGCAGATGACATGGCAGCCCAAATCATCACTGACTGTGGAAACTTCACACTGGACTTCAAGCAACATGGATTCTGTGCCTCTCCACTCTTCCTCCAGACTCTGGGACCTTGATTTCCAAATTAAATGCAAAATTTACTTTCATCTGAAAAGAGGACTTTGGACCACCGAGTTATTTTTCTCCACAGCCCAGGTAAGATGCTTCTGACGTTGTCTCTGGTTCAGAAGTGGCTTGGTAGCCCTTTTCCTGAAGAGATGGTTCAGAGATCTCTACATTCCTGAGATCTGAGCGTGGTGACTCTTGATGCACTGACTCCAGCTTCAGTCCACTTCTTGTGAAGCTCTCACAAGTGTTTGAATCAGCTTTGCTTGACTGTATTCTCAAGCTTGCAGTCATCCCTGTTGCTTGCGCACCTTTTCCTACCCAAATTCTTCCTTCCAGTCAACTTTGCATTCAATTTGCTTTGATACAGCACTCTGTAAACAGCCACACCTTTCAGTAATGACCCTCTGTGACTTACCCTCTTTGTGGAGGGTGTCAATGTTCGTCTTCTGGTTCATTGCCAAGTCAGCAGTCTTCCCCATTATTGTGTTTTCAAAGAACAACAGATACCTGGAATTTATACTGTAGGGATGGTTATTTATTGAAACTCAAATGTAAATATTCTAATATTTTGAGATACTGATTATTGACTTTCATGAGCTGTAAGCTCTAATCATCAAAATTAAAACAAATGTTTTTTTTAAATGTTTTACTTTACATGCAATGAATCTAAAATATATGAAAGTTTCACTTTTTGAAATAACTTACAAGAAAAAATTAACTTTTTCACGACATTCTAATTTATTGAGATGCACCTGTATGTGTCAAATATTTTCAGAGAAATTTATAGTTGCTTTTTCAAATGATTCATGTAGAAAGTAATTTTTGGATGAATTTGTATTTATTGGGAGAAATAAAATCAGATTTTTGTCCTTTGTAAGTCATCTTTTCTATATAAAAGACCAATATGATTATTTAATGTGGTATTTCCCCTCTCACCACTAGAGGACGATAGAACACAAGCTCTCTATTTATCCAATAAAAAACTTCAATCACATTGAAGTAAGGCTAAAAGAGTAGTTCTCTCAAAAATAAAAATATGGTCTGAATACTTTACCCATAGTATTAGGTGAAACCCAAAATTCTGTGTGTGTTCATCAATTATTCAAAAGGACATCAGTGAAAACAAACCTTTATTGTGGCATTTAAAATAATCAAAGAAATGCTACACATCCATACAGTACTTTTTTACATTAAGCACCATTGAGTTATTCATATACAAACAAAAACCTTTTACAATGATGGTCAAGTATGTAACTTATAGCACCTGATGTGTTCAAATTACAAATTATTTTTTAATTATTAGCACCGTATTATTTGATAACAATGCAACCAGACAGTTTTTTTTTTTCTCAGCACCATTTCTTTACTTGTTAATATTTTAGAATCTCTACATTCCTGAGATCCGGATTCTGCAGTCCAGACTGAAGTGGTTTTAAGATAATAATAAAAAAACTGCCAGCTTTTAATGAAGACTCTTTTAAGTCACTGATTGGGGCAGAGATTGGTGCCTTGTGGTTTCAGAACATTTAATCTTGCTCTCCCTCTCTATATTTCTATCATGTGAGTCTCTCTCAAGTGGATTCTTGCTACTGAAAAAGGAAAGCCACATGCATCCTGTTGAACAGCAACAACCCCCCCACCCCCCCCCCCAGACACAACCACACACACTCAAAGCAGATTTTCTCAGGACCTGACCCATCTAAAACCAACAAACGGCTGATTTTGATTACATTTTCTTAAGCCAAATATAATAATAATTACCATTTAAAAGTTTGAGGTCATTAGGATTTTTTTAAAGGAAATTAACACTTTGATTCAGCAAGGATGCTTTAAAATGATCAAAAGTGACATTAAAGACATAAGAATGATTTCTGATGGATCATGTGGCACTGAAGACTGGAATTTTGCATCACAGGCGTAAATTACATTTTAAAATATATAAAAACAGAAAAAAGTTATTTAAAATTGTAAAAATATTTCATAATATTACTGTTTTACTGCAATTTGGATCAAATAAATGCAGCCTTAGCAACCACATGCTTCAATGTGAACTTGGTTTGTTATGACTCCAGTTGCCTGTTAATATCTGAAGGGACCAGCAGCAGTTGAAGTAGTCAGTCACACCATGTAAACATCCTACCACATCTAACAAAAACCAGCTACCATTTCCCAGATGCTGCTGATGGATCCTAAGAAGACCCTGCCTGATTGGTAAAAGCCTACACAGATCTAAATATCTGGGCTACATCAGTGGTGCTCAACTGGTTTCGCTTCAGATCTGGAGATAACCTGGAGGTCAGAACTGTTCATCCAACACTAAACACAGATGTCCCTAATGTCAAACATTTTGGTTAATATCACCATGAATTTGAGCATTTCTGTGAAGCACGTGGTCGGCACCAAACCTCAAATCTGATGTCTAGTCTGTAGAGGCATTTTCTTTTGTTTTGCATACAGTTGCTCATTGTTTTTTGAAGATTACAACACCTCACACAACCTGACCATGTTGGCATCTGGGTCAATATCACTGTAGGGTGTCTTTTGGTGTCCTGTACATAAATAACTCATTTGCCATGATAACTTCACATAAAAATGACTATGAAAGTGTGTGTTATATTAGGCTAAGTTTTTATATTCATAACAAAAGCATTACTTGGCTCGTTAGATACATTTTCTAGATTTTTTTTAGTTTTGTGTAAGAGGATGTGTGTTATTTTGCTATGTCCCATGCACTGCTCATTAAATTTGAATCATAGTAGAATATTGTCAAATCATAAAATAAAAAAATTCTCCTCTTAATATTTTGTTAAAAAAGAGATTACTCAATGTGAGTGTATAGATCATTTGGTAATAAAAAACTATTTTTATTTAATAAAATAGAAGAGTTTGTCCATGTCGCTTGAAAGGTTGTCCACCCTGTCCTATTGGGGAATCCGCCCCTTTAAGAAAACGCTGTCCCCTTCAGTGATATCAGGACAACAGATTTTTTGTCTCTTCAGTGGCGGGAATTTCAACGGCTGAGGTGAGTTGGTAAGTTGGTGATTTTTCACTTGACAAATTTTCTTCGTATGAGTTTGGTTACTTGCTTTGCCAAAGCTTAACATGACCACCCTGTCGGCATAAAATATGCCAAAGTGATTCGAATACAGTACTTTAAAAATATGTAAGTTTAAATATACCAAATCTCTTCAACAAACAGACTAAATATTTTGTTAGTCAAGTTTGTTGTAAGCTAATATGTTAATTGAAGCTCAAAATGTCCACCCTGTCGTCCACTTAGACTCATAGAGTGGACATAAATATGACTGGGTGCTAAAACTAAAATGAATGGGGGGGGGGGGGGGGGGGTATATCAATGTGATTGAGGATGTAATTATATTATTTATTATTATTAAATTATTTTTTAATAACCCTGTTTAGGAAAGGGACATCATACCTTTCAGAAAATATAATTTGCATCTTAATTTTGCAATGAAAACGTATTTAACAGTAATATATATGTCCCTGACAGAATGGACATATCTTATGGTTTATACTTCGAATAATGGCCCATAATTATCTAAAAAAAAATGTGTGGGAGCTCAGCTAATTTGTTTCTATTGTACTTGAGTGTCTACTATTTATGATATGACGAATGGGAATGGGAAATTAAAACGAATGGGAAATTAAAACCACAATTTTTGAGCATTGTGAGGGTTGAAAGGCACTCTATGGTGATATTGACCCATCTGTCTAATTTGACTATCTTCAACCACGTGAAATAAAATTACACCAGACTACTGTACACACAGCTTTTGATGTCAACCACAAAAAATTACAACCACAGAACGGTTACAAACCAACAGAACGGACCTTCAGCTCATTTTTTTTGGATCCTGATCCATCAGTTAAGAACCACAGGAATTCATTTTGGATGCTGTTATGGTGCGGTCATATTTACCATTGCTCTGCGACATTTTGCGAGTAGAAATCCAGACAGAATCCGTGCGATCGGGAGTTTCGCGTTAGGGCCAAAAATTTCCCCATCCAGATTTCAGTCAGGTTCAGTTGGTCATGCGAATTCTTAGCGCTGACCCAAAGAAATCTGTAAAGTGACTTCTGTATGCTTCATAAATATCTGCACTACTGACAATAGACCCAGCTAACAAAAATAGATTTTAAAACATTTTGCTAACATTCCAATTGAGCCATGAAAACGTTATTACTGAATGTTTCTAAACATTCAAAATGTCCAGAGTTGATGTTTTTTCTTGGTTAGCTTGCTTATGCGAACGGTAAGGGAACGTTACATTTGATCATTTTGCAAACTCTCCGAAACAATAACTTAACATTTAAAAAATGTTAGACAAACATCCAACTAAAACGATTCAGAAAAAAATGGTCCGTTATGGATTTATAAATACAATTTTTGTGCTAACATTTTAAAATTTGAACAAACTTTCGGTTAATGTTATAGAACGTTGAGAGAATCTTGCCAAAACATTAGCCAAAGTTCTGAAAACGTTCCCTGTAATATCCGATATACACTAGGCTATACAGTTTTAGGCTGTCCCAGACTAAAGATGCCCAACGTGAAACAATCGTGCCAATTTCATTGGTTGTGGCTTCTAAATGTTGGTCCTACGTCGTACTGTGAAAGAGGTTCAAAGATGGTCACGGTCTTGTGACCAAAGATAGATTGCGAAACTTTTCTGACAGTGTCAGATCATCTCACAGAGTGTTTGCTGCTATATGACCTATGTCTACTGATTAGCCAATAAAAATTCAACATGAAATGATGTACTGATCAACATGACATGGCGCTAAAGCTTAAAACAGGTGAAAAGAAGGAATACCGGTATAGAAACCACAACTGCCAAAGCGGCCTACATCTTGCTCTATTTGTTTAACACTGGCGCATGCTGATAATGTTTTATTCTTCTATACCAACTTGCGTTGTAAGTTGTATGTCCTAATGTGAAATAATGACATTTTGCTAATGTAACCACAACTTTCCCGGTTCTCTTCATACAAGACCCCATGCACACTGAAGTAGAAAAAGCAGATTTCTCTGCATTAGGACTTTTGTTTGGACTGCAGATATCTAATATGAAATGTTTGGTTGCTTTTCATTTTTGTTAAAGCTGCTCCACTGATCAAACATTTTGGCATATTTTCAAACTTCATGTCAATAAACATCCCTTTCGCTCCTTCCCATTGCTTTTTCCGGTCTCACTCAGTTTCTGGTTTGATGAGGTATCCGTTAAAGGTGATGTAGATGTCCACATCGTCGCTATAGATGGCGTTCTCACGCTCACGTTTGTAGAGACGGACCCAGACCTCGTCGCCCTCCTGCAGAGGCAGCATGATGCTCTGGCTCTGCATGATGGAGCGCTCGCTGGGCTGAGCGTAGACGATGGCCTTCTCGCTGTTGTTCTGCATGATGTGCAGGTACGTCTCCTTGAAGTTCCACGTGTGGATGTTCACATTGAAGAAGTAGATTCCTGGGATTTGGCAGCGGTACTTCCCGGCAAACATGTCGAAGTGTTCGGGGAAGTTCACGAAGATGGTGTCGAAGATTAGGGCCTGGTAGTTGTCAATGCTGTGAAGGGACTTTCGTCGGCCCACTGAGAAAGCAGAATGCTGGGATTTGCAGGCATCTCCTGGAGCTCCGGCCTGTCCCTTATCTCCTTTGAGGCCTTCAGTCCCCTGTGGTCCCAGGGAACCCTCAATCCCAGGCTTCCCAGGAGTTCCCCTTTCTCCACGGTCACCTTTGTCACCTTAAAAAGACAGATAACAAGGTGTAAGGAAAAAGCAGAAATGTTAGAAAGGGCCTAACGTAAACTGATTATTCAGGTAGATATTGTAAATATGTCTGCAGTGTAACTAACTTTAACCGTATAAACAGGGCTGGGTAGTAACTGATAACATGTAAGTACTTGTAGTTAGGGTATATTACATTTTAAAATATTCATAATCAGATTACAGTTACTTTTTATGGATTACATGTGGTTCTCATTACATACCACCTCAGAAAATATTTGGCTTTCCACGTACCACCATTATGCAATTAAAATGGCACTATGCACAGTAAAAAAATTATAAAAAAAACGAGTCATATTTCTATAAGAATTATTATTCTCAGCCTCTTAAAACATTGTAAATACACAGTTTGAACATTAACATACTGTGTTTATTCCAGGTTAAAAAAAACTTTTAAATAAAATATATTGTACCTAAAAGTGAAATAAAAACTTACTGTAATTTAAAAAACTCTTAAAGATTAAATGAAAATGTATCTTCATTTAAGCACAGTAAAAATTTAACTTAAAGTAGCTACTAAATTTTCATTTAATCTTTATTTAAGTGTGTTTTTATTTAACAAATAAAAAAAGTACACCATAACAACAATCAGCTTTTTTCCCCCAGACTGTTGCTGTCTGCGTTTCCATCGCGGTCTATACCGAGAAGATTAGGCAAATAGTCTGGTGAAAGAGGTCTGCAGCGTTTCTTACAGAAAATCTCGACTTGCATCCTCGGTAGAAATATTTCAAGGAATATATTTGCAAAGAGCAGCGTCAATGTCAGCTCGCCTCGGCTGCTGCAATCTTCCTCACTGTATTTACAGTATCTCAAACACCACTGTTTTTCGTTTTCAAAAAAAATAGCCGCAGAATTTAATAAAAAAAAAACGAAATTTATATCAAACATTGTGTTTTCATTTTCATTTTAAATATTAATAGAACAAAAGAATAAAGACCAAAGATACCTAAAAAAACGAATTATATCTTATGTTTAACCACTACAGGTAACCAGCGGCAAATAGAAGGACTAGCCGAGGTATGTTCTCTTCGGGACTAACTGGGCGCCCGGTGACGTGTGGATCACGTTCCGAAATCGGCAAAGCACATCATCGCTGTTTTTATAAATAAACCGCATTTGATTTTAAACTACATTCTCGTAATACTTTTAAAACTACATTTCATGCACAATGACAGTAATGGAATATATGTTGGTTGAGTGCTGCTTGACAACCAATCAGCATTTCAGCACCCAAGTCCCGCCCCCGAAGTAATTTGAAAAAGTAATACTACACAGCTTAACCTATAAAGCCTACTGTATCATAGACCAAATTTCTAAGGCCTCTAAATTATCAACATGATCAATGTAAGATTATTAAAATGCAAGATTGACTTTTTTTTTGCAACATTTCAAGATGAACACTTACTGGACTGAATCAACATTACTTGACTATCCATTCATAATATTTTAGAAAAATCATGTTAAAATGTGATTATCGGACATGATACCTTAGGCTTTTGAGGAACGTCATCTCTCAGTCATCACTGAATTGCATTACATGATATGTTCTGTCCCTACAATAAAAACTACAGAGCTCTGCACATAACACTAAGCATTTAAATATCATCTTAATAAGACATATTATTGGGGAAAATAGTGTGGTAACTGATATTTATATGCAATTTATAAATGTAGTCTGCTATACAGGTGCATCTCAATAAATTAGAATGACGTGAAAAAGTTTTTCTTGTAACATATTTCAAAAAGTGAAACTTTCATATATTTTAGATTCATTACATGTAAAGTAAAACATTTCAAAAGCTTTTTTGTTTTAATTTTGATGATTAGAGCTTACAGCTCATGAAAGTCAAAAATCAGTATCTCAAAATATTAGAATATTTACATTAGAGTTTCAATAAATGACCATCCCTACAGTATAAATTCTGGGTATCTCTTGTTCTTTGAAACCACAATAATGGAGAAGACTGCTGACTTGGCAATGATCCAGAAGACGAACATTGACACCCTCCATAAAGAGGGTAAGTCACAGAAGGTCATTACTGAAAGGTGTGGCTGTTTACAGAGTGCTGTATCAAAGCATATTAAATGCAAAGTTGACTGGAAGGAAGAATTTGGGTAGGAAAAGGTGCACAAGCAACAGGGATGACCGCAAGCTTGAGAATACTGTCAAGCAAAGCTGATTCAAACACTTGGGAGAGCTTCACAAGGAGTGGACTGAAGCTGGAGTCAGTGCATCAAGAGTCACCACGCTCAGACGTCTTCAGGAAAAGGGCTACCAAGCCACTTCTGAACCAGAGACAACGTCAGAAGCGTCTTACCTGGGCTGTGGAGAAAAAGAACTGGACTGTTGCTCAGTGGTCCAAAGTCCTCTTTTCAGATGAAAGTAAATTTTGCATTTCATTTGGAAACAAGGTCCCAGAGTCTGGAGGAAGAGTGGAGAGGCACAGAATCCATGTTGCTTATAAGTAAGATGCACATACACAATTACATAGAAGTATATAACCAGTGTGAAATGTTTCCACATCCTAAGTCAGTGATGATTTTCGGGCTGCTCATCAGTCATCTGCTGGTGTTGGTCCACTGTGTTTTCTGAAGTCCACAGTCAACGCAGCCTGCTGGTGTTGGTCCATCTACCAGGAAATTTTAGAGCACTTCATGCTTCCTTCTGCTGACAAGCTTTATGGAGATGCTGATTTCATTTTCCAGCAGGACTTGGCACCTGCCCACACTGCCAAAGGTACCAAAAGCTGGTTCAATGACCATGGTGTTGGTGTGCTTGATTGGCCAGCAAACTCGCCTGACCTGAACCCCATAGAGAATCTATGGGGTATTGTCAAGAGGAAGATGAGAGACACCAGACCCAACAATGCAGATGAGCTGAAGGCCACTGTCAAAGAAACCTGGGCTTCCATACCACCTCAGCAGTGCCACAAACTGATCACCTCCATGCCACGCCGAATTGAGGCAGTAATTAAAGCAAAAGGAGCCCCTACCAAGTATTGAGTATATATACAGTAAATGAACATACTTTCCAGAAGGCCAACAATCACTAAAAAAATTTTTTTATTGGTCTTATGAAGTATTCTAATTTGTTGAGATAGTGAATTGGTGGGTTTTTGTTAAATGTGAGCCTAAATCATCACAATTAAAAGAACCAAAGACTTAAACTACTTCAGTCTGTGTGCATTGAATTTATTTAATACACGAGTTTCGCAATTTGAGTTGAATTACTGAAATAAATGAACTTTTCCACGACATTCTAATTTATTGAGATGCACCTGTACTGTTATAAAGTTCTCTTTGATTTATATAAAAGCTATCAGAAATGCATCTTACTTTATGGCCATAAAAAGGATCAGATACTGCACCAAATTGGATATTTTTGCTTCGTTTGGGCCTCTAAATAACAATTATGGGAAACTAAAATAAGTCCCCAGAACTTCTAATCACAGCTTCTAAAATGACAAAAGACATTCTCAGACACTTTTCTTAGGTTCTTTGTCTTTTGTCAACATAAAATTTTGGCACTAATTGTGACCTCAGCTCAGAATTTCCACAGACCACATTTGCTGCAGGCTTCATTCCCGTATATGTAACAAACACATGGACCTATGTGCATGCTAAGACACATAAAACAACTCTCATGCGGTTCCCGCCACATCAGCACCTTTCCTGCCAGGTTTGTCACTTCCTGTCCACCAAGTAGGCCTCCAGTGGAGCAGATATTTCTGAGCCAAGAGAGGTTAACAGGCTCACAGAGGGAAAACACATATTCACACCATTCAGCCCAATGAACACTATATTTCCCAGCTGAATTACATTTATGCTTAGTTTGCGGTTCAGAGCCAATATCCCACAGCACTTGTGCCAGAGAAGCAATAGACTGGGAAACAGGGAAAACTAAAATCCAACAAGGATCACTGGGGTCAAAATTTGGCTACAGTAAGATGGTCAATATTCGCTGAAGTTTGTGCTAATGTTATTTGACTCTGAAACGTCATGTACGGCACCTGTGGATGCTTTAAGTCGTTTAAAGGTATAGTTCAGCCAAACATGAAAATATGCTGAAAATGTACTTTTTTCAGAACAGATTTGAGGAAATGTATCAATACATCACTTGCTCACCAATGGATCCTCTGCAGTGAATGGGTGCCGTCAGAATGAGAGTCCAAAAAGCTGATAAAACATTACAGTAATCCACAAGTAATCCACACAACTTCAGTCCATCAAATAACACCTTGTGAAGTGAAAAGCTGCATATTTTACTTTATTTTACTGTGTTTTTACTTGTAAGCAGGGCTTGATCTGTGCATATTTCTCTCCTGATTCAGACGAGACAACTTTTTCACTGGAGAGAGCAATATTATAAATGTCTTAATGATGAATTTGTTTCTTACAAACAGCTTTTCAGTTTACAAGACATTAATAGATGGTCTCTATTACTTGTGGATTACTGTGATGTTTTTATCAGTTGTTTGGACTCTCATTCTGACGGCACCCATTCACTGCAGAGGATCCATTGATGAACAAGTGATGTAATGCGACAATTCTCCAAACCTGTTCTGAAAAAAAAACTCATCTACATCTTGGATGGCCTGAGTTTGAGTAAATTTTTATCAAATTTTAATTTTTGTTTAGGCCAAAAATGGCTGATTTTGCAATAAACGGTGTTAGGGTTCTTTCAGGGTTTACTCCGAAAGAATAGGGATAGCTTTATGAGCTACACAACTTGTTTTTGTCATGTAAGCCGAAGCACTTTTTCGGGTACCTTTGAGAATGGTCATGTTGATGTATGTGCGGACCTCAGGCATTGCAGGCATGCTTTCTCTGAGCGTCGCAGCATCATCTTGTGGTGGGAGGTGGTCACAGCATCGACGGCAGGCCGGTTGAGGTATCGAGACTGCCAGATGTAGAAACAGACAGGCAAGCAGGAGGGACCCAAACATTGTGCGATCTGAGATAAAAGAGTAAACATGCACTCATAAGAGTAATGGCTTTCATTTCATGTGTATTTCAGCCGCTCCCTATAATAACTTTGTTTCACTAATGCAAGACTGTGAAAGCACCTGAGTATTTATTAGTGGGATCATTAAGGCAGACTGGATTAGTATAATCCTGAAAAACAGAAAGAGAGGGGATTCTGGGTAATGCTAAGAGTGGAATGCAGCCTGACAAATGTAGGCCCCTTCAGGACACAGATGAATGTTTCTCTTGGTCCGAGTCCAACCTTCACACGACTACAGCTGAACTAACAGATTTCAGTTTATCTGCTCTCCATTCGACAGAATCCAGCTCGTATCTTCCAGAGTTCATCTGATAACTCTAATGAGACTTTAAAACACTTCCAAATTCATATGTGCTGAGGTTCAATCTTAATGATGTTATAATACTTTCTCATGTCCCAGCTAAATGTACAGATACTATTAGTATTCATAGGTTGAGTCCCCCAAAAAGTGTAAACAATTAGGCTGCGTTGCATTTCCATGGATCATATCAGATGGAGACCACTGTGCAATTATTTAAAAAAAAAAAATTCCATGCTGCTTTATGGTATAATCTATTTCAGACAAACTGTCCCAAAGCAGCAGATAAAAGAAGAAAACCAAGCTGGTTGCTTTGCATGTTGGTCAAACATCTCTTCCTGTCTAAGTGAGCAATTCTTGGCCAAAAAAAGCTTCAAGTGGACCTTAAATGACAACTTAAAACAGTGGATATAAAACATCATATAATCAAAGCCTAAAAAGATCACTGTTTGTGGGTGGAAGACATGTATTTAACCAGCAAATATTGAAACCATAAGGCAAAATGGAAAATGAAATGAAATGAAAATCTGTAGCATAGATTTTGCTTGTTCATTTGTTTGTTTGTTTTAACACTCAAAATGTGAAGTACACTACTATTACCATTAAAGAAATCAATACTTTTATTCAGATTCAGATCAAAAGTGACAGTAATGACATTAAAAATGTTACAAAATATTTTTATGTCAAGTAAATACTGTTCTTTTGAACATTTTATGCATCAAATAATGCTGAAAAATCCAAATTTTTCCACAAAAACAATAAGCAGCACAACTGTTTTCAATATTGATAATAAGAAATGTTTCTTGAGCCAAATCAGCATAATAAAATGATTTCTGAAGGATCACGTGACACTGAAGTCTGGAGTAATTCGGCTTTGCATCACAGGAATAAATTACATATAGTTAATTATTAAGCAGTTATTTTAAATTGTAGTAATGTGATGTTTGAAACAGAAGCTCAAATCCATTTGAAATGCTTTTGGTCATGTTCACCAAGCCATAAAACTGAGAAACAGAAGCACATGGTTAACGTCACCACCACATCTGAGTTCCTGAGTGAAGAGACCAATAAGAGCTTTTGTTAGCTTTGCTTTCACTTGAAAATCAGCAGTACAACATGCTACAAACTCACACATTTCTTTGTGCTGAACTTTAGTTTGAGCTAGAGGAATTTTATGATCTGCAGATACTGTAGGATCTGTACTACATCAGACTAACAGGCTGCTGGGTCTGACATGTTGAGACGCATAAGAAAAGTCAAGCTTTTGATACACTAGCACAACAAGTAATGTCTAAAGGGGTTAGTCATAAAACTTCCAATACTGGCAATTTCCATCGCAAAAGTGCAAGTGATAGACATACATAGACATGTCTTGAATATACCAAAGCTGAAGATGAGATAAAGCATGACTCAAATTAATAATAATAATAATCAGATTTTGACAAATTAATAAACAACAAAAAAAAAAAATTCTAATCCAAGAGTTTTCAACAGATGATCCACAACCACCAATTATTGACTGATTGATGAATTAATTGGTTAAAATTAATGCAAATGAAATTAATGCATTTTAAAATTCGGCTAAAATGTCAATTCAATACAAATGTATCAAGCGAAATTAAAAAGTAATGTACAATGACTCTATTATGTTAATGTTTAATGTGATTATTTTAAACCAGGCATAAAATGCAAAGACACATTTAAGTACAGCATGTAACAGGTCATTTCTGTCTCTACCAAGAGGCTTGAAAATGTTTGAAGATCCCCGTTCTAACTTTTCATTTTCAGTGCAACAATCAAAATCACCTGATGATTTAATGTTGCCTGCAGCAACAAAACTGAATCCTTTACTAAAAGATGCTAAAACAAAATAACCGCATGAAGTCTGAGTTCCTATATTACTGCATTGTAAAACTGTAAAAGATGCTGTGCAGGCATGTGGGATACATCAGCCGTGGCAGAGCAAGAACGCTTGCACATGCTTTCCATCTCGGCAGATAGCAAGATGTTAACTAGCTCGCAAAAAACCTTTGAGCCCTGTAACTTTACAGATCATCTCAAGGAAGTTGCACATGTTGGTTACAAAAGTGCCATTTTTACAAAACTCATTTTACTTTATGAAACGCCTAAATGAACTATGAAGCACAATATATCTGATCTTTCAGATGTGATTGTAAGTGTGTGTGTGTGTGTGTGTGTGTGTGTAAGCAAAACTTACAGTACTTGTTGCGTTTGCAGCTGCAGTTGGGTCAGTGAGCTGAGAAGAGAAAGAGAGAAAGAGAAAAGGAAAAATCCTTGGTCAGCTTATTTCTCCCTCCCTCTTTCTCTCTCCCTCCCTTTCTTGCTTTCTCATTCACCCTCAGTGTCTTTCTCCCATCCCTTTCCTGAACATACACACAATCAGCCTGCCAGCTGAGACAGACTTTCCTATTTATTTTACTCGTTTTCTGACATAAAATGATAGTCAGAAGAGTTTCAAAGAAGGGAAACCTTTCTGAGTCCAAACAAGCTGTCTTTTCTTTCAAAAGTTTCCCTGCTCTACATTAGAACCGAGTGAACTATGTGAAAACCCACAATAGTTATGAACATAAACATTTATAAGCACACACAAACAGAAACTCAATACGAACTGTTGCATGCATGTTTGCAGGATGCGGCTTGTTACATGAATAACCCAGATTTTGGTCTTTGGAGACCCGTGTTTATCTCTAATGAAGGAATTTCACGCATAATGTCTGCACAACTTACTAATGATAGCATTTTCCCTGAAAACACACACATTTGCTGATATTTTCTATTGATTTTTAATTAGTTTTACACCCTGTAACCTTATCAAACCCATGCATATTTACACTTTCTTTAAAACATTGTTTTGCATGTTTATTAAGCAGTTTTTCTCATTCAATCATCGGCTGATCCCCACAATTTAAATAAAATTTGAAGTACACGCATGTCAACTTATGTAAGAATATATATGCTATACTACATTTTTATATAAAATAATGGTAATTACTATAGATTACCCCATACACTAAAAGAAACATTTAGTATTTTTCTTTTAAAAAAAAGGGGGGGGGGGGGGGGTTACTCCTACTTAGAAAAAGGAAGTTTTCCAAGGTAACCTAAGATTGCAAGGCAATCACGGGTAATTCAAACTAATAAGAGAATATGTGGTTGGAGTAGTTTGAGTCAACATTAATAATGATGGCCAATACTGCATGTTCGGCTTTATGTTTCAGCACATATGGATCAAGAAAAAAATCTAGTGCAATAAAAGAAGGACTTTTGAGGTTCTGTAAATATTTCATGTAATACACACCCTTCTTTGAATTCACACACTCATCTGTTTTGCATTAGTATGTCTGGGTCACTGGTTGAATTCCTGTTACTTATGCAATAGTAATCATCTCATTCTCTCCATATGGAAAGAAAATTAAAGTCTGTCATTGACCTTTGATTGACAAAAGGCCGATTTTGTCCTCTACTCAACCCGTGCTGCATTCCTCTCCATCTGCGGCCACATTTTCCTTTCAATATTGTTGTCCAACATTCTCCTCTGCAGCTTTGCGCTCATAATTATTCTCCGTTAACGTCAGGATCTGTGAAAAACATTATTATGAAGCTTTTCTTACTGGGTTAAGTAAGAATTTTCTGGAATGTTTACATATTTAAGAAATTAAAGGAATAGTTCACCCATCATTTGCCTTGAGAGGAACCTATGAATAGACTTCAAACAGAATTAAAAGATATAAAAAGTCATTGTGATTTGAATTTTTTATTTTTATTTTTTCCACATCAACCTGCTCTGTAACTACAGATGAAAATTAGCCACACTGTCTAAATCTGACACATTTTACATTGATTTTATGTAATATTAATGTGTATTGTCCCTGATTAAGTAAATAAATGGAAAAAAAAAAACGCTCACCCATTCTAATGTCATTCAAACACCATATGATTTCTTCTGTGGAGCACAAAGAGCTATTAAGCACAATGATTGTGCTGCTATTTTTTATTAAATAAAATACAATTACAAATGACTGTTTGTTATTTTAATATTTGTTTCCTTGATATTATATCTCTAGTTACTTCATCCCTCAGTCATGAGCTCACTGCCGCCTCCTGGTGGACATATAGACCAAGTTTCCTCAAATATGGTCAAATCCAGGCGGAAGCACCTACTCTGTGAGGACCAGGATGCCAACTGTGTGTCAGGGATCATAAACAACATACTCAAGAACGTATCTCACATAAACAAGTTAAAAAGCATGTTAATGGTGTTCTTTCTCCTCCTTATAAAAAGCTACTTTTTGTTATGGTTCACTGAGTTCATGTTTTAGGCCACGCAGGGGAGATAAGCTTGACTTGTCTGCTTACACAAGCCGCGCTCGCTCCACGGCGGGGAACGGAAACGCGCTGGCATTATAAATGTCAGACCACAGCCTACAACCTGCAAAACTCCACTCATACACACACACACACACACACTCACACACGCGCACACCCACTCTCTCTCTCTCTCGCACACACACCACTCTCTCACACACACCACTCTCTCACACACACACACACACACACACACACACACACACAGGGGCGGACTTACCCATTAGGCAAAGGTAGGCGACTGCCTTGGGCCCCCAAAAGCCAAGGGCCCCCTAAAATGCTTTTCATATAGGAGATGCGCATTAAGCGCGGACACGCGAACGAACGGTTGCTGTATACTGTGTTTATTGCCACGACAACCGTCTGCGTGTCCGAGTTGAACGTGCTTCTTGTGTATTCTGCTTGTAGCAAATAGAAATATAATGCATCTGAAGATGACTGCCGCGCGAGCGCGAGGTCTCTCTTTCCCAGCGCGCGCACACCCCTCTCTCTCTCTCTCTCTCTCTCTCTCTCTCTCTCTGCGTCTGCGCTGTACAGCGAGCGGCTGAAAGGAGCTGCGATTTCAGTTAAACACAGATATTATGTTGCTTCTCTAATTTAACATGCAAGTATAGCCGAAATCACAGCACAGCTATTGTCTTTATCTTATGTGTAGCCTATTTGATTTTATCAGATGATGGCACGATTATAAATCAGGATTTTTGAGCAGATTAGCATCTTGGAAGGGAGAGCTGGTTATGTAGTCTTAATGGTTCGCGTTTCAGTCACTATTTCATATTCATCCCATTGTCTGACAACAGAAACAGAAAAAAATATACCAATGAAAACAGTTTTATTGAGAATTTAGCTGCATCAAAATACAGTATGTGGCACAGAGAGGCAAACAAATGTAATAATAAATAATATGTACATTTTGCATGTTCAGAAGTGAGCTGACCTGTCTTGCGAAAATATAAACAGGTTTGTGTCAGTAAATTGCTCAGAGCAAAGAAAGAGAAGTAATAGGAACCTGGTATTTCTATGTTCTTTTTTTCATGCGTCTAATAGACATGAACAATTTCTTTGAAAAACATCTATGACCTTTGATACATGTCTAGTCTTCATGCTCTATGTATGTTAATTATGGTTTCACTAATAATATACATATATTGCATAAAGCATCCATATTTGTCCATGCCCATATTGATTAGAGTAATAAAAACTTGAAAAGTATTAATTTAAGGTACATTTAGAACAGATAAAAAAAAATATTTTCATTTTACCTGATAAAGTATCATTTATGAGCTGATTTGTTTACAGCCATTTGGAAACCGCTATATTTCAGACGTTCCAAAAGCAGCTCCTACTGGCAGAGAATGAATGTGCATTTTCAATAATCCAGTCTGCAGTTTTTGTTCAGACCAATGCGAAAATTCACCCACATAAGTCCATTTTAAATAATATAATAATTTATACTTCTTACTCATCCCTTTTCTTAAAAAAAAAATGGTTTAATGGTTCAATTGAGAGGTTTATAATTTATAATTTATTTAGTTTTTTGTTAAAACTTGTATCTCAACGATAAATCAATTGCTATTTCGTGATCTACAACATGAAAGAATAAGAGTGTCTGCTAAATGAATAAACGTAAATGTAAATGAAAGAATCCCATTATAACATGTACATGAAAGATGTAGAAACATTGGACACAACTATGGGGCACCATTGTGCAGCAGCAAGCATCACGACAAAAAAAGGAACCTCGAGGTTGATCTAGGTAAATGTGTGCAAATGTATAGGGCCCCATTCCTATATTTGCCTGGGGCCCCCAATTCACTAAATCCGCCCCTGCACACACACACACACACTCACGCACACACACACTCACGCGCGCACACACACACACACACACACACACACACACTCACACGCACACACACACACACGCACACTGATTTCTGTGTAAACATGACATTCACACCATTATATTTTTGGGAATTTATTTAATTCTGCAAGAAACATGCAAGTAAGAATACATAATATAAAAAACGTTAAAAAAACAACATAAAAAAGGATTGAGTAATTGCAACAAGTACAAAATGACTTGCGATTTTTGTTCAGACAAACATGCATATTTTATAGTTTAGAAAAAAGTTAATACATTTTATTTTGATGGGAAAAAACGCTTATATTCAAAGGCAGCCTACGATCAAGAAATGCTCAACTGTTGTACTTATAGCAACTGTACGTAGCCTACGTTTTTATTTATTTAACCTTGAAATATCAGATTTAAAAGTTTTCAGTTTTCTCTCTACACCGAGTTCTGTTTCTTTTCCACATCCCCCCAAACATCTGTTCTGGAAGCATGCTGTTTGGTGAGAGGGCACGAAATTCCGCGAACAGGGCGGATTGCTTTACAGCAGCAACAAATGCAGGTGTGCAGCTGTAATTAAGACAGTGATGTTTTACGACAGTGAATTCCACTTACATTTACGCTTTTATCTAAAGCGACTTACAGTGCATTCAGGCTATACATTTTTTAACTGTATGTTTATCAGTATCAGTTTTTTAATCAGTTTTATCAATACTTACTTAACCTTGGGGGGCGATATAGTCGCAAAAATACACAAAACTACATACAATTGCTTTAAAGCTTTGTTAGAAAACGTATAGATATCAGTATATAGGAGTGTTGTAATATCTCAAGAGATTTTTTACCTTGAACAACCTTGAGGCTTCTGCATTCATGGATTGCCTTGCAGGCAAAAACAACCCCCTGAATTTCTAAACAATTAATTCACATTTGAAAAGCAGCACTTATACCATGTTCATAGCAGTCAGATAAACATGAAATAACAGTTCATAGCAGCTAAAAATCAAGCAAATGCTTTGCGCTTGATTTTAAACATTACAAATGTTCAATTTGGAAACTTGAACAACTAAACCATTTTAACCAATTGTATTTCTAATTAAAATATGAAATGTTAGCAACATAAAAGGTTAGTGGTGGAAATAACCTCCAACAATTAGTTGTATAAGCTATATGCAGCCTTAACATTTGCTAAATTAAACATTATTAAATCAATCAAGCAAACTTGTAAGATATGTTAAAATTAAATGTACTGCTTCCTTCATACTGTATGTGTCAAACAAAAGTGTAGCAATCACTTGACAGTTCTCTGAGCTGTAAATGTCTCTATATCAATCTTAAAGAGATAGTTCACCCAAAAATGAAAATTCTGTCATCATTTACTCACCATCAAGTAGTTCCAAACCTGTATGAATGTCTTTGTTCTGCTGAACACAAAGGAAGATATTTTGAAGAAAGTTTGTAACCAGGCTGTTTTGGGGCACCATTGACTTATATAATAGGAAAAAAAAATACTATGGAAGTCAATGGTGCCCCAGAACTGATCTGTTTCACACATTCTTCAGAATATCTTCCTTTGTGTTCAGCAGAACAAACACATTCATACAGGTTTGGAACTACTTGAGGGTGAGTAAATGATGACAGAATTTTCATTTTTGGGTGAACTATCCCTTTAAGTCATGTTTAACCCAGAACATGCCCTCGAATCTAGCTTATCATGATGCTGTACAAAGGTATCTAAAATATAAGTTTAAAGCTGACGTTGACCTTTTTAATACCATTTAATTAATGCAAACAGAATATAGTAAAGTATCAAATTTGCAGCATTGTGAATAATTAATGCAAATAAACTGTCAAGGGAGACCAGGGCATGTTGTCACAAGACGGAGCAGCCACACTTATAAGGGTTTGAGTCAAAAGTCTAATTACACAAATGTGTTTGTTTTCTCTAGCAGTGGCTATTAAACTAGAATCATTTTGTGAATTCTGCCCTCCGACAAGGTAGAGTTCATAAATGTCTGGACAGGGCAAGTTGTCTCGTTTAAAATTTCAAAACAACAGTTTGATATGATAGTATGTTACATCTCTTATACATTTGCTGCTTTATGAATGGTTTCCTTCAATTTCATTAATCCTATTCATATTACAAATAATGCCTATAATGCCTATAATAGGCTGTTTAATGTCAGGTTCCAGCTTACCCCTATAGAGTGGGGCATGTTGTCACAAAGGTCAATGTGGTCAAGTTTGGGGTCAGTAAGATTTATATATATTTTTCAATTAATACGTTTATTCAGCAAGGACACATTAAACTGATCAAAAGTGACAGTAAAGACATTTATAATCCTATAAAGGATTTCTATTTAAAATAAAATGGTTTCCACAAAAATATTAAGCAGCACAACCATTTTCAACACTGATAATAATAGGATCATGTGACACTGAAGACTGGAGTAATGGCTGCTAAAAATAAATTACATTTTAAAATATATTAACAAAGAAAAGATTTCTTTTAAATTCCCAATATTACTATTTTTACAGTATTGTTTATCAAATAAATGCAGCCATTGTGAGCACAAGAGGCTTCTTTTAAAAACATTAAAATAATTACTGACCCCAAACATTTGAACTGTACTGTATGTGTCGGTATAGAAACTGACTTTTAAAATAAACCCGAGTTGTATTTTACCACGGTCTCCCCTATACAGACAGAGATGGACCAGGCCTGCGTTCAGATGGATTTGTTGCTGTATTTCTGCATCTCCTTCAGGGTCAGATACCCACTCCCGCAGGGCTCAATCATGGAGGAGGGTCTGACCACGGCGCCCTCTGCAGGCTCAGAGCTGGAATTGCAGCTGGGTGCTCTCACGGGTTCAGACCACGGTGTGATGACTGCCACCGGAGCCAAACTCTCTGCTGGGCGAACAGCATTGTGGGAACCCTGTGACAGCGACATAATGAAGGAAATCAGCGCTTGTCCTTCCGCCGCACATGTCTCGGCGCCACTGCTATCTTCATCTCCTTGGTCATCCTCACAAAGCTCCTCTCCATGCATGTCGAACCCTGAATCCGGGCTCATGGGCTGATCCGTCTGGTAACTTGGGGTTTGCAAACAGTCGTATGAAGACCCAGGTGATGAGACAGTGGAGCTTATGGCTTGCTCAGGGTGGTAGCTGAAGTACACGGGGCAGGATTCGAGATAAAGAGAGCCTCTATTGGATTTGCTATAGAAGTAGCCCATGTTAGAGAAAATGGATGAGGATGCATGACTAGTGCCGCTGTTCTCCAGTCCAGAGTCCACCTGATTGGAGTGAAGGAACGCAGCAGCAGACATCTGAGTGTCGGGATCCATCAAGGACACGTCCCAAAAATCCGAGACCTCTACAGGTGAGATATCGTCACATGACTGAGGGGTAAGAAAAGGCCCAACAGAATTCTGACAGCCCAGCCATTTCTGTGGAAAGGTAAGAGGAAATGCATATGTGGTCAGTGAGTGTTCTCTGTGGCTTGCTGAAAGAAGATATGAGAAGGCATTTGCAAGAAATGCAGGTTTCAGTCACATCTTTTAAATGTGTGTGTGTGTGAGTTTGTATGGGTTTTTGCATATGAAGAAAAATGTGTGAAACTGAGAATGTTATTATTTTTCTTATAGACTTTCGTAATATCGATTGTGTTGGTGTGAATACACTAAATAGAAAGTAAAAGAGTGAATTGCCAATGTACTAGTGAAAATAGCAATATCTGTATCTGTATCAGTACCGTTCAAAAGTTCTGTAAAATGTTTTTTTGAAAGAAATTGATACTTTTTTCAGCAAGGATGCATTGAATTGATCAAAAGTGACATTTATAATATAATTATAAAATTTCTATTTCAAATAAATGTTTTTTTATTTGATACTTTTAAACATCAAAGAATCCGGGGGGAAAAGTATCATAGTTTCCACAAAAATATTAAGCACCACAACTGTTTTCAGCATTAATAATAATAATAATAATAAATGTTTCAAATCAGCATATTAGAATCATTTCTGAAGGATTGTGTGACACTGAAGCCTGGAGAAATTCAGCTTTGCATCACAGGAATAAATTACATTTTAAAATATATTCAAATAAAAACATTGTAATTGCAATAATATGTCACAATATTTCCATTTTTACGTATCTGTAATCAAATGAATGCAGCCTTGAGGCTTCTTTCAATAACATTATAAATCTTACAGACCTCAAATATTTTAATGGTAGTGTAAACAAACACTTTGGAAACTAGTATAGTTCATATGCAGGAAATATAGCTGAACTCACCCGGAAGTTTCCACCGTGAACAGTGTGAAGAGGCTTGAAATATTTGGAAGGGTCTGGAACATGTTGATTATTTGGTTTTATTGACCTGCAAAGAAATAATAATGCTTGATTATGATGCACAAACAAACACAAATATCAGGTACAAACACCAAAGGGTACAAACTGATACGGAAATACTGTAGGTACACACACACCTACACACACACTTTCCACAAACAGAGTAAAAACTAGGGCTTGAACGTCTTAAAAAATGAGGTCAAGTATTTGTTCTACTCCAACAAAGGGTCAATAGGAAGGCTTTAACCTTCAGAAAATGTTGTTTCATCCACCTCAGGAGTTCAAACTAAACATTTATACAATATTTTTTGCTGCTCGTGTTCTGTGGGTTTAGATTTTGTTGCAACTCTGTTACCAAACTTTGTAAATTTAGAATCAGATTTGTGTGATTTCATTCATTTGTTGAAATATAAATAACTAAATATTATATATATATATATATATATATATATAATACTCACCGTTTGATTTTCTTTGCCTTATAGATGACCAAACAAAGACCAACAAGAACAAGCAATATGTGGAATCCAATGATCAGAACAATACGCATATCATCAGGCACTAAAGCAAAAAAGAAAAATTGATGTCATGAAATATATTATCATCTTATCTCACAGACAAATATTATTATATTATTGGGCTGGCAAGAGGCCCACCTGGTAGAGATACATCATCTCCTGGTTTCACTGGTGGCTTTCCAATCTCAGATCTCCAGGACGCAGCAGGACTCCAGTCGCTCCATTCCCCCCGAATATAACCATCATTCATGGGCTCAACAGGCTTCACACGCACCCTGGCCTGGTACTCCTCTCCTACACTCAGTTTATTTTGGTCCAGATGCACGTAATTTTCCTGAGTGACATTGATATGTGCTGCCGTCTACAGTACAGAAGCATGCAAAAATATGCAATCATACATGAACACAAAAATATACACTCAAAATTATGCTGCATTTGACTTGCAGAGTCACTGTGAGCAGCTTACTGAAGATTTAAATGCATGCAATTTTATTTGATTAATTAATAAGGTAAATGTTAAAGAAAACATTTGTTTGCTTACCTCCCAGCTTATATGTAAGGCTTTAAACTGCAGCTGAAATTCATAAAATTTGATGTCTTCTGGAAAGTCACTGCCTTTACTCCAAGTTATTTTGTCCCCACTTACAGTAGGCATATCTGGAGGTTGGGTCTTAACTGTCATTTAAAAACAAAAATAAAAAACAAACAACCATGAAGAACATTTAAAACGAGCATGGTGCTAGCAACAGCAAAGACATGGGTTTAATTCATAAGGAATGCAGGAACAGTTGATGTACACTTTGAGTGTGATGTAAGTTAATACCTAAATGTAAACAATACAAGTGTAAAGTTTGTCAGAGTGTGTATTTCACCTGTTGCATCACCAAACAGACTTGCAAACAAACGTCACAGTCGCTGAGGAGTAACCATAGCAAAAGTACAAAAAGAGATCAACTAGTATAGATTTTGACCAAGTTTATCTCCGAAATGCCATGTTTTATGTAAAAACTATTGAAAGGTTTGTCTAATTGTGCCAAGGATTGAAAAGACCATAATCAAGGCAAATGACAGCAGTTCTAACGGGCTCTTCAAAGCAAAGTTATTTGCATACTGTTTTTTGAATGAGAACAGATTTTCTTTTTTCACTTTAGTTGTCTTGACCTTTGTTGTAGCATTGGTTAGTAGTAGGCTATGTGATTAACCCACACACTGGCATCATTTATTTTTGCTGTAATTTATATTTTGTCCTTTATTCCATTCCTGGGTACATGGGTAACTTGATTCTTACCCATTTTTAAAATGCAATTATATTCAAATGAATTATTTTGTATTTTGATGGTAGTGTTTTGCACATTTAAATATAAATATAATTTTCCATGCAAATTTTTATTTTACTGTGATGTATATGTGTGTGTGTTTTATTTTTAAATTTACCTGCCATTTTAAACATATTTGCAACCCACTTATAGCAGAATTAATTCTACTTACTGTGTCGGCTAGGCTGATAATGCAGTTTAGTGATGACAGATCCATTACAGGTTACATTCAACCAGAATTTGTTGAGGAAAAAAAAGTGCTGTGTTAAAGAGAGGGGAATGTAAGAAGAGAATGTGTGTTAATCAACTCGGGTGAATAGAAATGTAACATAATTCTCATCCATTTGTACTTACAGGTTTGTTAAAGCTTAAAGAACAACTTCTCTTAGAATGTGATTGATTGCTCAGTGGCACCAGTTCACACGATCTAGGAACACAACTACAAACACACATAAATTCAATTCAGATTTGAAAAGGTTTATTTATCAGTGTTAAAACTGTCCATCCTAAGACTTGAAACTAAAACCTCAAACCTTTTTATGTCACATCTCCCCACAAGCACACATCGCTGGTCAGAGAAATCTGTCGAGTTCCACCACACACAAGAAATGTTGGTCACATAGTCGTTCACACAGGTCAGACCTGCTGTTTATGGTTGAACCAAAAGACAAACATAAGAGATTAGAAGACATATGTTTTGTTTTTCAATATTTATAACGCTACGAAATGGGCAAACAACAAAGTTCCCTACAAAATAGATGGACGTAAACACACCAATCTAACATTACTTGGTTCTCAGAACATTCTGGGAGCATTATTTTATGGTTGTAAATATATAATATCTAAATGGGAACCTTATACTAATGTTAGGCAGAGCTTCTGTGTTTGCTACAGTAGTTACCTGTTTGTGTGTTCCTGTACTGGCCGGTTCCATAAAATATGATGAAGATGAAGAGAGAGGTATACCAGTAACCCTTCATCACTCCTTGGATCATAAACACACATGCAAAACATAATTCTTTAAAAAATAAAATAAAAATAAAGGAATAGTTCATCCATGTTCTAAACAATAAAAGTGAATAGGGACAGAACGGTCAAGCTCAGAAAAGACAAAAAAACAACAAAAATGTGTCCATGTGTGCTATATAAGTGTTTTGAAGCTATATTACACACACACACACACACACACACACATACAGGTGCATCTCAATAAATTAGAATGTCGTGGAAAAGTTCATTTATTTCAGTAATTCAACTCAAATTGTGAAACTCGTGTATTAAATAAATTCGATGCACACAGACTGAAGTAGTTTAAGTCTTTGGTTCTTTTAATTGTGATGATTTAGGCTCACATTTAACAAAAACCCACCAATTCACTATCTCAACAAATTAGAATACTTCATAAGACCAATAAAAAAAAACATTTTTAGTGAATTGTTGGCCTTCTGGAAAGTGTGTTCATTTACTGTATATATACTCAATACTTGGTAGGGGCTCCTTTTGCTTTAATTACTGCCTCAATTCGGCGTGGCATGGAGGTGATCAGTTTGTGGCACTGCTGAGGTGGTATGGAAGCCCAGGTTTCTTTGACAGTGGCCTTCAGCTCATCTGCATTGTTGGGTCTGGTGTCTCTCATCTTCCTCTTGACAATACCCCATAGATTCTCTATGGGGTTCAGGTCAGGCGAGTTTGCTGGCCAATCAAGCACAGTAACACCATGGTCATTGAACCAGCTTTTGGTACCTTTGGCAGTGTGGGCAGGTGCCAAGTCCTGCTGGAAAATGAAATCAGCATCTCCATAAAGCTTGTCAGCAGAAGAAAGCATGAAGTGCTCTAAAATCTCCTGGTAGATGGCTGCGTTGACTGTGGACTTCAGAAAACACAGTGGACCAACACCAGCAGATGACATAGCAGCCCAAATCATCACCGACTGTGGAAACTTCACACTGGACTTCAAGCAACATGGATTATGTGCCTCTCCACATAATGAGAATAACTGAGAACTCCACATAACTGAGAAACAAAGCTCACAGCCCCCCTCTCCCCAGTATTCTGCTCGCTAATGTCCAATCCTTGGAAAATAAGATGGACGATGGTCTGATAACTTTTCCGCTTCCGGCGCTGCTGTGTTAAGTCGACGTTAAAGGATGGCTCCGCTCAATTTGTGTTTTTATATACTCTTTTACGTATTTTTACTTTCTCTTTTTACACGCTTAACGTCTGCACTATTTATTTATGACAAAAGAACACTTTTGGACATTGGACACCGCTGCACTAACCTGCTTCTGGACACTTTATCCACGGATCCAGCGTGGCCATTGGAGATTCTTCGGAACGCCGAGGTTAACAAAGGCCATCCGAATAATCCCAGGAGGCGAAGGAATCACCGCGGGCGACGCGCTGGAATTCGTGACAGACTGAGAAACAAAGCTCACAGCCCCCCTCTCCCCAGTATTCTGCTCGCAAATGTCCAATCCTTGGAAAATAAGATGGACGATCTTAGAGCCAGGATAAGTTTCCAACGGGACATTAGGGACTGTAACATCCTTTGTTTGTCTGAAACATGGCTCACTCCCTCGGTCCCGGACACCGCTGTAACACCGTCTGATAACTTTTCTGTTTTACGGATGGACAGAACAGCCGAGGTCGGAAAAATCAAGGGTGGTGGAGTGTGTTTCATGATTAACAAGAAATGGTGCGACCCCAGGAATATCTCCATTCTGTCGCGTTCCTGCTCGCCTCATCTGGAACATCTCTCCATTATCTGCCGCCCATTCTATTTACCCCGCGAGTTCTCCGCGGTCATCGCTACTGCCGTTTACATTCCACCTCAGGCAGACACGAGCTTGGCTTTGTCCAAACTCCACGAAGAGCTCAGCGGCTACATCAACAAACACCCTGACGCTGCCTCTATCATCGCAGGGGACTTTAACAAAGCCAACCTCAGGAAGGTCATGCCGAACTTCCATCAGCATGTATCCTGTCCAACTAGAGGACCGAATACACTGGATCACTGCTACACTCAGTTCAAGAATGCCTATAAAGCTCGTTCCCTGCCGGCTTTCGGTAAATCAGACCACGCGGCCATTTTCCTCACACCGGAATATAAACAAAGGATCGTTCAGGAATCCCCGGGGGTGAGGGAAGTGACGCGCTGGTCCTCCCACTCTGAAGCTATGCTACAGGCGTCTCTTGATGACGTCGACTGGGACATGTTCCGGGCGAGTTCAGCTGACGTCAGCGAGTTCACGGATGTAGCATTAAGCTTTGTTTACATGCTAACTGACCAAGCCACTGAAACGGTAACAATAAGGACATTCTCTAATCAGAAACCGTGGGTGGACAGAACAATCCGGGCTGCGGTTAACCAACGCACTGCCGCATACAACGCTGGTCTTCTGTCAGGAAACATGAGCGATTACAAAGCATCATGTTATGCTCTCCGACGGGCAGTAAACTCCGATACAGAGAGAGAATTGAGTCACATTTTCAACTCAATGACTCCCGACGCATGTGGCAGGGACTGAAGACCATCTGTTCCTCTGGAAATAACTCCTCCGCCGAGGTGAGAGCAGATCCATTGCTGGCCGAAGAGCTAAACACCTTCTACGGCCGCTTTGAATGCAACGGCAGCGCGACTCTGCCGATCAGCGCGTCAGGAAGCAGCAGACAGAGCAGCGATGTTGATCATGTTATCACCGTGTCGGAGGACGAGGTTCGGAGAGAATTAAGGAGAGTAAACATCAGGAAAGCCGCCGGACCTGATGGGATTACCGGCCGCGCTCTGAGATCGTGCGCCGATCAGCTTGCTGGTTTGTTTACTTCCATCTTTAATGAGTCCCTTGCTACCTCTGTGATTCCCACCTCATTTAAGAAATCTGTCATCATCCCTGTACCTAAGAACAGTAAACCCTCTTGCCTGAATGACTATCGTCCAGTTGCCCTCACATCAACAGTCATGAAGGTTTTTGAGAGACTTTTAAAGAAACACATATGCTCCTCCATCCCTGCTACCTTGGACCCTCTTCAGTTTGCCTATCGCCCAAATAGGTCTACTGATGATGCCATCTCTCAGGTACTGCACTCCTCCCTCACTCATATTGACAGCAAAAATGGCAACTATGTCAGACTTCTATTCATTGACTATAGCTCAGCTTTCAATACTATAGTCCCCTCCAAGCTAGCTGTCAAACTCTCAGACCTCGGCCTAAACACTACACTCTGTGACTGGATCCAAGACTTCCTCACCGGCAGACCACAAGTGGTGAAAATGGGCCAGTTCACCTCCAACTCCATCACCCTGAACGTAGGAGCCCCGCAGGGCTGCGTTCTGAGTCCCCTGCTCTACTCTCTCTACACACACGACTGTGTGTCCTCTCACAGCTCCACTTCTATTGTTAAATTTGCTGACGATACTGTGGTTCTGGGCCTCATTTCCAACAATGATGAGACCGCATACTTGGGTGAGGTAGAGAGACTAACATCATGGTGCCAGGACAACTATCTCTCTCTGAATGTGAGCAAAACTAAAGAGCTGATTGTAGACTTCAGGAAGAGACAGCAGTGGCCCTACACTCCTCTTATGATCAGCGGGACCCCTGTGGAAAGGGTGAGCAGCTTCAAGTACCTCGGTGTAAACATCTCCGAGGACCTGACTTGGACTGCACACATTCAAACACAGGTCAAGAAAGCCAGGCAAAGACTGTACCATCTGCGACAGCTGAGGAAATTCAGGGTCTCACCAGCAATCCTGAAAACTTTCTATTCAGGGGCCATAGAAAGTGTATTGACTCAGTGCATCTCAGTGTGGTACAGTAACGCCACAAAACAGGACTGCAAAGCTCTGCAGAGAGTCGTGCGCTTAGCTGAGCGCATCTCTGGGTCTGCCCTCCCCTCTCTGCAGGACATCTACCTCAAACGCTGCAAAAGCAGAGCTGCAAAAATAATCAAGGACTCAAATCACCCCGGTAACCGTCTTTTCATCTCACTGCCATCTGGCAAGCGCTTCAGAAGCGTGATGGCAAAAACTGAGAGACTGAGGAGGAGCTTCTTCCCTCAGGCCATCAGGCTCCTGAACTCAGTCTCCTAACATCTACAGGACTCATTTAATTAACTGTAACACCCATCTTTCTCCATCATCCGCATTGCTGCTATGTGTACATACCTGGTACAACCTGTTTGCACATTCCTCTTGCACATCCCTGGTTATATTAATATTTATTAAATCCACAGTAGACTGTATTGCACATTTTAGTTCATTGCACATTTTACTCATTTTATTTTATTGTTTTTACTTATTATTATTTTTTTTATCTTATTCCTACCTATATTTAAATATATGCTCCTGTGTTATGTATCATCTTTTATTTTTATTTTCTTGCACTGTCCACTGAGCGGACCTGTCCTGACCTACATTTCACTACTGATTATACCCTGTATGATTGTGTATGTGACAAATAAACAAGAACCTAGAACCTTGAGAACCTTGAACCTCCACTCTTCCTCCAGACTCTGGGACCTTGTTTCCAAATGAAATGCAAAATTTACTTTCATCTGAAAAGAGGACTTTGGACCACTGAGCAACAGTCCAGTTCTTTTTCTCCACAGCCCAGGTAAGACGCTTCTGACGTTGTCTCTGGTTCAGAAGTGGCTTGGTAGCCCTTTTCCTGAAGACGTCTAAGCGTGGTGACTCTTGATGCACTGACTCCAGCTTCAGTCCACTCCTTGTGAAGCTCTCCCAAGTGTTTGAATCGGCTTTGCTTGACAGTATTCTCAAGCTTGCAGTCATCCCTGTTGCTTGTGCACCTTTTCCTACCCAAATTCTTCCTTCCAGTCAACTTTGCATTTAATATGCTTTGATACAGCACTCTGTAAACAGCCACACCTTTCAGTAATGACCCTCTGTGACTTACCCTCTTTGTGGAGGGCGTCAATGTTCGTCTTCTGGATCATTGCCAAGTCAGCAGTCTTCTCCATTATTGTGGTTTCAAAGAACAAGAGATACCCAGAATTTATACTGTATGGATGGTCATTTATTGAAACTCAAATGGAAATATTCTAATATTTTGAGATACTGATTTTTGACTTTCATGAGCTGTGAGCTGTAATCATCAAAATTAAAACAAAAAAACTTTTGAAATGTTTTACTTTACATGTAATGAATCTAAAATATATGAAATAACTTACAAGAAAAAACTTTTTCACGACATTCTAATTTATTGAGATGCACCTGTATATATATATATATATATATATATATATATATATATATATATATATATATTTTTTTTTTTTTTGAGCTCAAAAGCTTTCATCTTTATACACAAGTGATTAGCATAAGGTCCAGAACGACATGAGGATGAGGAAATGACGACAAATTTAAATTTTTGTGTGACTGAATTAGGGCTGGACGATATGGCCAAAATTTATATCACGATATATTTCTTAATTTCGGTCGATACGATATAATTCCGATATCGATATGAACACTATTAAAAAAAGCCTCATAAAAACTGCCAAGAATGCCCACAACAGATGTCTGTACCTACAAACTTATGAAAAATGAATTTGCCAAGTCTATGAACTCCTCCTATAAAACTATATAATAGTTTAGGGGGAAAAGCAGCACAAATAAATTAATGTTCACCTTTTATTTGTATTTAGCCTTCATACAAACAAGAAATGTGAAATCACATTTCACGACACTGTCAAAAAAACATCTCAGACTCACCTTATTAATATTAATATATTTAACTTCAAACTATAGGCTAACATACTCTACCAGTCAAAAGTTTTTGAACAGTAAGATTTTTGTTTTTTAAAGAATTCTCTTCTGCTCACCAAGCCTGCATTTATTTGATCCAAAGTACAGCAAAAACAGTAACATTTTGAAATATTTAACATTTAAAATAACTGTTTTCTATTTTAAAATATTTTAAAATGCAAGTTATTCCTGTGATTTCAAAGCTGAATTTTTAGCGTCATTACTCCAGTCACATGATCCTTCAGAAATCATTCTAATATTCTGATTTGCTGCTCAAAAAACATTTATGAAAAAAATATACTGACTCCAAGTGAGTTGCTGCAGAAAACAAAATAAAAAATTGAGCAACAACAAGAACATGTTGCTGGAGACAGGCTTATTATTGAAAATGCAATCTGATTGTCTGCCAGTAGGAGGCGCTTTGAGAGCGGTCACTAGCGGTTTCACCAGTTATGGCTGTAATCTAAGCAGCTCCGCTCATGAACTCTACTTTATGAGATAAAATGAAAATGCCATCAAAACTATTCTGAAGACAGTCGGTTCCCTTCAGAGATACACTCATATAAATCGTGAAGTTTTGAAACGTGCAGTGCTCAT
The DNA here is from genome assembly GCA_027422415.1 of Schizothorax lantsangensis. NCBI lineage: Eukaryota > Metazoa > Chordata > Actinopteri > Cypriniformes > Cyprinidae > Schizothorax > Schizothorax lantsangensis. The sequence goes on from CM049840.1 coordinate 10,251,687, forward strand.
GTTTATTCAACGAAGTCAAACGCCTCAAATAAATAACACTGGTAATGTATATCGAAATATCGGAAATGTGTTTAAAAATCATATCACCGTTATTGAAAAAAATTATATCGCGATACATATTGATATTGAATTATTGTCCAGCCCTAGACTGAATACATAAAAATATACCTTATAGGTAACAACACTCAATATTTCATCAAAAGGCCTGATGCACACTCCATAAAAGTGCAATACATTGTAAGCATATTAACTTTAAATCTGGCTTCAAAAAATCTCTTAGGCTACGTTCACACTGTCAGTTTTTGGCATTGACAACCCCATTTACTTTACAGGTGTGTGTCTCGAAATGTCCCATTCACACAGCAACCAAAGTCCCTTTCAAAGAAAGTCTGTTCACTCGGTGGTCATATATACAACACCTCCGGGCAGCTCAAACAAGATCAAGTCCTATCGAAATGAATGGGAGAATCCTGAAATCTCAAAAACTGCTCAATGAAGTCGCAATTAAATTACATATTTCAAATCAGCGACAAAATCTGAAATAAACTGCCCCATGAATGTTGAATGTAGCATTAAAAAAGGTTATTTTTTTCAGGCTAGACCAGCCTATGTGCATGTGCATTTATGCTGCTGCAGTGACGCCATGAATTTACCAATCAGCGATTGGCTCTTTCATTTAGAAGGTGGGACTATTTCGCCATATTGCGTGTATCAGTTTCTCCCTGTCATAAGTATATGAGTGAACCGTCTTTGTATTTCTATAGTCTTTGCAACAGCTTACAGTAGCATCTCGAATGCTGTCTGTATGAACGTGCAACGGGAGTCAAGTCCGTATTCCTTACAGTAACCATAGCAACAGTGACCAAAGTAATATCAAAGATGGCGACTTTCTGACACGACAAGAATCGAGCAGCAAGTTCATCCGTCAAATCTGGAGAGCGGAGCATTTGAGTGGCGCGAACACAAAACTGATGGGAGCGGCTTCGCTGGAGAAAAACTTACTGAATTTAAAACTTTCAGAGGACACACCGCTCATTTCTCTGTTACTGTAAGTTACTAAAAAAACATACATGAAAACACGCAACACATGATAAACGTGTGTTTGTGCAGCAGAGCGGCTCTCTCTTGCGCTGTAGGACGTGACAGACAACTAGTTGTCCAGTCCTGTTCCGTTCACATAGTGGTTGTGAGTCCTGAAAATATACAGTCAGGTCCATAAATATTGGGACATCGACACAATTCTAACATTTTTGGCTCTATACACCACTACTATGGATTTCAAATGAAACGAACAAGATGTGCTTTAACTGCAGACTGTCAGGTTTAATTTGAGGGTATTTACATCCAAATCAGGTGAACGGTGTAGGAATTACAACAGTTTGCATATGTGCCTCCCACTTGTTAAGGGACCAAAAGTAATGGGACAGAATAATAATCATAAATCAAACTTTCACTTTTTAATACTTGGTTGCAAATCCTTTGCAGTCAATTACAGCCTGAAGTCTGGAACGCATAGACATCACCAGACGCTGGGTTTCATCCCTGGTGATGCTCTGCCAGGCCTCTACTGCAACCGTCTTCAGTTCCTGCTTGTTCTTGGGGTATTTTCCCTTCAGTTTTGTCTTCAGCAAGTGAAATGCATGCTCAATCGGATTCAGGTCAGGTGATTGACTTGGCCATTGCATAACAGTCCACTTCTTTCCCTTCAAAAACTCTTTGGTTGCTTTTGCAGTATGCTTTGGGTCATTGTCCATCTGCACTGTGAAGCGCCGTCCAATGAGTTCTGAAGCATTTGGCTGAATATGAGCAGATAATATTGCCCGAAACACTTCAGAATTCATCCTGCTGCTTTTGTCAGTAGTCACATCATCAATAAATACAAGAGAACCAGTTCCACTGGCAGCCATACATGCCCACGCTACCACCACCATGCTTCACTGATGAGGTGGTATGCTTAGGATCATGAGCAGTTCCTTGCCTTCACAGTTCTGGAACAACATCCTATGGACAGATGAGATCAAGATCAACTTGTACCAGAGTGATGTTGTTCCAGAAGAGTATGGAGAAGGAAAGGAACTGCTCATGATCCTAAGCATACCACCTCATCAGTGAAGCATGGTGGTGGTAGCGTGGGCATGTATGGCTGCCAGTGGAACTGGTTCTCTTGTATTTATTGATGATGTGACTACTGACAAAAGCAGCAGGATGAATTCTGAAGTGTTTCGGGCAATATTATCTGCTCATATTCAGCCAAATGCTTCAGAACTCATTGGACGGCGCTTCACAGTGCAGATGGACAATGACCCAAAGCATACTGCAAAAGCAACCAAAGAGTTTTTGAAGGGAAAGAAGTGGACTGTTATGCAATGGCCAAGTCAATCACCTGACCTGAATCCGATTGAGCATGCATTTCACTTGCTGAAGACAAAACTGAAGGGAAAATGCCCCAAGAACAAGCAGGAACTGAAGACGGTTGCAGTAGAGGCCTGGCAGAGCATCACCAGGGATGAAACCCAGCGTCTGGTGATGTCTATGCGTTCCAGACTTCAGGCTGTAATTGACTGCAAAGGATTTGCAACCAAGTATTAAAAAGTGAAAGTTTGATTTATGATTATTATTCTGTCCCATTACTTTTGGTCCCTTAACAAGTGGGAGGCACATATGCAAACTGTTGTAATTCCTACACCGTTCACCTGATTTGGATGTAAATACCCTCAAATTAAACCTGACAGTCTGCAGTTAAAGCACATATTGTTCGTTTAATTTGAAATCCATAGTAGTGGTGTATAGAGCCAAAAATGTTAGAATTGTGTCGATGTCCCAATATTTATGGACCTGACTGTACATGTGTGAGTTCGGTCACAGAATGCGGTTGTCATAACTGTACTGTGTGTGAATGGAACCATAATAAGAACTCAAAGGACTGACAACCGTATTCTGCTGCTGTGTGCGAAAGTGGCCTTACATTCTTAAAAGCTGTTTGGCGTCTATGAAGAACCTTTTACAATCCATGGAACCTTTCTACTGCACAAAAGATTCTTTAAAGTGGAAAAAGGTTCTTTAGATGATTAAATTTCTCTTTTAAGAACTGTTCAGTGAAAGATTCTTAAGGGAATCCAATGGTGCTTCTATGGCATCACTCACTGTGAAAATCCCCTTTGGAACCTTTATTTACAAGAGCGTATGAGGTTAACACTTGGTTTCAATGCAGCACGACTGTGGTTGTCCTAATCTATTGTCTAAATATCAATTTCTGTGATCATATCTAGTATGGTAATCAGATGATCTGTTAATAACTCAGTAGCAAAGTGCTATGAGGTCACAAGCTGTTGCTATGGAGATATGACTAAGAGCGTGACCGCAAATGTAGCTGGTTTTTACCTGTGGCTGAAAGTGACACATATAGAAATGCACAAAATAGATCCTGGGAAGGAGGACTAAGTTAGTCACACTGAACTGGAATGGTAAAACAATCCAATCTATGCAATGAAAGAATAATATTTTATCCATTTAGTATAGCGCACGCTTTTAGACCTATGTCGTCTAACGCTTGAAATTCTGGAGCTCTGATTGGCTGCCAGTAGCCTAGTTGTCGTTATTGTTATAGTTTTCGTGCTTGGCGTGAACAAGCCTTGCATTGAAGTTTAAAGGGATAGTTTACCCAAAAATGAAAATTTTGTCATCATTTTCTCATCCTCATGGTGTTCCAAACCATGTGAGTTTCTTTTTCTAATGAACACAAAAGAAGATATTTTGAAGAATGCTGGTAACCAGACAGCTGACGGTAGCCATTAACTTCAGAAGTATGGAAAAAATTTGACTACATTTTCATTTTTGGATGAACTATTCCTTTAATGTTAGTTTAATGTCAATTCTGTCATTGTTTACTCACCCTCATATGGAAGCCTATTCCAAAGGTAATCCTTGCAGTTCTGGGTTTATATTTTACAATGCGGACTTTGTTTCTCGCAACTCTGAAACTCCAAGTTTACATCTCACTTTTTTTTTATTGCAATTTTTTTAAATCTCAGAATTCTGATTTTTCTTCTCAGGATTGCAAGTTTAGATCTCGTAATTCTAACATAATTTTTCACAAAATTGCAAGAAAAAAAGCAAAAAAAAAATACCGATTGTGAGATATAAATTCATAATTGTGAGAAAAAAAATCAGAATTGTGAGATAAAACGTTGCAATTATCTTTTTAATTTTTTTTTATTTCCTGGCTTAAACAGGCTTCTGTATTCTCATACTGTTTTTTGTTTTTTTCATTTTTGCTTTATTATGATAAGACCGTTATTAGACAGAAAGCAAAGTAGGAGAGAGAAGGATCGGGAAAGGTCCGCAAGCCGGGACTCAAACTCGGGACGCCCGAAGCGTAACGGCGCTATATGTCAGCGCGCTGCCCATGAGGAAGAAGATGTTTTGAACAATGTCTAGAACGACAAAAAGGTGAAAAAAAGTTTAGAACGACATGGGGGTGAGTAAATTATAACAGAATTTCATTTTAGGGTTATATTTCCCTTCAAGTGATTCTTAATGTTTGTACATAATCATTGACTGGTTTATGTTGCATTTTTGCATAATAATGCAATCAGCCAGTCACCCAGAGGAGCTTTAATTTTTAAAATTCAGACTTTCACTTTTAAATAGCATCGCTGGGGCTTTTTAACCTGACAGGATGTTGCCCAAAGAAAATGGTAAACTGCAGAGCACGCATATTGAATTCCATTGCAAAATTCTTGACATGAACTTTAGATGGGTTTTAGATGAGCGTATACGACGCAAGCTACTTTTGGCTCTTTTGATGAGTGGGCCGTTGTCAGCAGCGCACCCCACTTTGTGAGTGGGTGGTCAACCTGTATAGGCAATTTCCACTAACACTACAAAACGATACCCACAGGCAACAACAGAAACCCTCAGCTGTAACCATAGGGTGACTTCTTGTAAAAAAGCGTACATTTATACTTACGGCCAAAGTAATGAGAGATATCAAACAGTGACAGGACACTCTACATCAAACACTGACGGTGCGGTTTTACTTGAACACTTTTAAAAGTGAGCGATGAGTAATTTGGATATGGTTTATTTGACACACAAGTTTGAACCTCAACTCCTAATCTGAGTGATCGCTGCAAACATATGGTTCACACTCTCGGTTTCACAAAACGCCTCAGCATTTCCTAGCTTTTGGGTTATTCTTAAGACCACCTGAAGATTAATACGAACTAACTTGTACATTCCAAGTGCACAGTTAAAAGTTTATTTATCAAAGCATAATGAGTATTCACCACTCATTTATTTACTAACGACTGACGACTAATAATCAACCTATAAAGTGACCGGAAAATATCTAGACCATGAAGTCACTCTTTAAAATGTAGGTTGTTGCATTAGACAACAAAATATCTGGCTAAAAGTGACATTTAGGAATAAATTATGCTAGAATATTTCTCAGAACTACCTTTCTACTCACTTCTTGAGTCATTTTGCGATTACTTTTAAGCAGCAAGGTGATTTTTAGCAGATGAAGTCAGTTCTCATCATGTTCCAGAATGATTTAGAACTACAAAACACATTGAGTCTTTAACAGTATATCTATTGATTTAAAACCTAAGACATTCCTTCTTGTGAAATGTTTATTTGAAATAAATCCTGCTTGGTTTTACATGCAATGCATGCAATGACATTCATGTTTTTTATAGTGGCTTAAGTGTTCAAACACATTTTAGGTTCAGTGTACATGACATTACGTAATTTTTTTTCCAGCTCTTATCAGACACAATATATCATTGCTCAGCCCAGCAGTTATGTAATATTGGAAGTATAAGACTTACCCTTCACTTTCAGCTGTCTGTTAAACAGCTGTCTGCGCAGGCACCATGGATGCTGAGGTCTGTCTCTCTGTCTACCTGACCCCCAGCCCTTCATCCTCCTCCCTTTACCGCTCTCGCTCTCTCTGCTCCTCCCCTTCTACCTCCATCTGTCAGGAGGATCTCTTTCTCTAACACTCTACTCCTTCCTTTCTGTTACTCATCGACCTCTCTCTCTCTCTCTTTTGACAATTGCATTTTCTTCCTCTCTTCTCGTTATATGACTGAGTAACCACAGAATCTGCTGACAAGTTTACAAAGCATGAAACATTAAATCAAAAGAGAAGAGAATGAAGAGAAGAGAAGAGGCTCAAGACGTTGATGCAAAGGGTGTTTTTCTTTAATCTTATTATCTATAATCACCTGTTGTCTTTGAGTATGCATAGTTTTGTGACAGTCTGAAGTTTGATTTTAGAGCAAGCATAGATTGTTACAAGTTATTGCGAAGGCCTGGAAAGACTGAATTTCTTGGATTAAGATGAGAGTAAATATTAGCCACCTGGGCCCCACGCTGGGCTCAATACGATGCCTGAGCAGTGCTCAGAGCACAAAAGTTTGATGACGACCACATCCTGTTTCATACAAGCTTTTTTTTACCCACAGACTACAGACTACACACACACATACACATAAACATGCATATAAACAAACACATGCATGCATGCATGCAAGAATCCACATGCATTGACAAAAGGGCTCTGCTGAAGTGTAAGGATATCCAAAATGATATAGAAAAAAATGAACTGAGGGTAAAGCATCTGTGTTTTTATTATCTTTTATAAGTATGCATCTAATTTAGAATGTACAAAATATTTATTTAGAAACTTAGCAACACTCATGTGTGCAAGAGCAAATGTGCTAACGGATGCGCCAAAATTTGTCCAGTATTAGAATACCACAAGTCAATGATGTTTGCATTGTATCAAACAAGGTTTCAAGTGGATTCAAGGGGTTTTTGCACATTGTAAGTAAGGTTTGAGGATCTTCACACACACAAAAAAATCTGACGATTTTGGCCAAAATATGAGTCTATAATCCACAATAACACTACCTCCAGAGAAATCACCTGTTGTCCTCTCATATCAAAACGCACCAACATATTTGTTTAGAACTGTTTTGACTTATAAACAGGGTTTTCTCTCTGATCACATTTCTCTCCTGATTCAGAAGACAAGACTTTTTCACTGGAGAAAGCAGTACTATGGATGGAAGATTTTAGCCAGAATCAACAGTTAAAACTCTCAATGATGTATTTGTTTATTACAAACACAATTTATCCCTTCACTGCAGTGATTACTTCTGGATTATTGTGATGTTTTTATCAGCTGTTTGGACTCTCATTCTGACGGCACCCATTCACTGCAGAGGATCCATTGGTGAACAAGTGATGTAATGCTACATTTCTCCAAATCTGGTCACCTACATCTTAGGTGACCTGAGAGTGAGTACATTTTCATTTTTGGGTGAAATTTTCTTTAAGGTGCGGGTGATCTCTGCAGATTTAGCTGGAATAGAAGATATGTAATCGCATCCTAATCCACATTAGGTCATTATTTATCTTTTTGAATCATGAAAGAAAAAAGTAGGATGAACACTAATGATTGCCCAACAATTTAGCCTCACTTACAAGCCCACAGCTATGCACAACCTCAGGGTTTGTTTTTGTTAACAGTTTGGTATCTTACAGTTAACAGTCTTGTACTATGATGCAAGATGATTCAGGTGAGAACACAGAGTTTAAAAACTCAAAACTAACTAAGAACAAGCAGCATTTGATGCTATATCAGAACAGGAACTCAAAGTGTGAGGTGGGCCGACGAGACACACAACGCGCTTATCTGGTAAAGGTCAGTTGTCTCGGTGAAGGGAAGGGGGAGGGATTGACACTCAAGCAAAACAAGAAAACAGCCTCGAATTGCAAAACCGCAAAGACAAGGTGTTTGAGGGGTCTTAAGTAGGTGTTAAGTGTGTGTGCATATGTGTGGGTAGAAACTACAACCTACATTCAAAGCACTTTGTAACTTGACCAGTAACACCCAAAATAAACCAAATCATGCTTTTTACAGCTACTTACAGTGAAAAAGTGTCAGCACATTACCATTAGAGTGACATTATCATCTATGTATCACTTTTTAACAAGGCTATATATATTTATATATATATATATATATATATATATATATATATTAGCATTGGTTAACACAACATTTCCCATAAAGTAACAAAGAAAATATTTTTATAGCATTTATACTAATAGATTGGTTATATATAGTATTTAGTAGATTTCTCAAAGTTTGCATATGTTAATGCAGTATGAACTGACATTAAGATTATAAGTGCTGTAAAAATGACTGTTTATTGTTAGTTCATGATACCTAAAGCATTAACTAATTTTAAATCTACTCAACCAAGCTACTGTAAAGTATCACCATCTGAATAAGAACTTATATGCCTTTATGAACTAATTTAGCTAATTATTACATCAATAACAACACCTTTTCTCTTTCTATTCTGCATTTCACTTCTGCTATAGCTTATGCACTAATCTAGCAAATACAAGAAATATTGCTGGCTCTTATGACAAACTGCTTGTGATTATAGTCCTCATCTGTATGACACTTTGGATAAAAGATCAAGAATGAAAATGAAGAAATACTCCATGTACAATCCTCTCAAAACAGAAAACAGAAAACAACATACTTCGACGGCATCCGTGACATCCTGTCCATTACCACAGAAACTCATGTTGCATCGAAATTATACAAAGAACATGTAGAGAAATGCACAGAATGAAAAATGCCTGTTATAAGTGCAAAAAATAATTGAATATTTTTTGTTCAAATTGTCAAATCTTTCACAAATTATTTTCTGAAAACAATATTATATTTAACCTGGAATATTCTTGTAAAAATCAAATAAAATCTATAAAATTAAATAACAAAACTGATCAAATGTTTTTAAGAGTTGCGTTAAGTTTGATTTTGTGTCTCACCTTTCTTTCCCCAGCAAAGGAATTATTTCAGAATGGCAGATACTTATTTTAAAATACACATTACATAAACTTTACAGTGATTTTAATCCACACGTAAGCAATATGGAATGTGATATGTTTAAATTATCAATAATATATATTTTTGGCCAAAAAGTCAATTGCACAACAAAATGTGACTGAGATTTCATTAAGTTCTAATTATTATTGTTGCCTATTTAAAGACTTGTTCTTATTATCAAATAAACCCTTAAACTTTATATTCCAGAATATGGATTGGATTATGCCCAGTTCTGTTCATAAATTGTGATACATATTGTTTATATTGCAAACTTAAAATTCTAAGCTGTATTAGAAAAAACAGGCTTAAAATATTAAAAGAATAAATACAATAAAGATCTTATTCAAATAAAAATCTTTTTTTTGGTTAAGGAAAAAAAAAAAACTATCTTGAGTATTATAATAAAACAAACAAAAAAAACAACAACTTTATGATTTAAAAAGCTGTGCCGTTCATTTCATCTACACTGGAGGTGTTACGCAGTTGTCTGTTTGCAGGAAGACAGAAAATAGAGGAAAATATGATGCAATGGAGCGTAGATCTTACATAATACATACATAACCACCACAATTTACTAAAATGAACTGAATTCTTGACAAGAATCAGTGCAAATGACAGTTATCACCATTGTGAAACTTTTTAGCAACCGCTTGTCATACAAAGAACCTAACATTTTAACCCAATAGTATTTGTTCACTCGTCGTGTGCCGCAAACACGTGAATCAGTCCTGGATTCTGAGTTGTACAAACCACAGAAACAGAGGTATGAACAACATGTGGTTCAATAACTATCGAGATAGAAAAACAGTCTGTGGTGATAGTGAATTTTTTTTTTGTTTCAAAACTGATCCGATATGAGTTGTGGTGTTTACTGAAAGATAAACAGATAAAAATTGGGGGATGGGGAAAGTGAGCATGCAGAGATTTCACAAACACAAATCTCTACACACCAAACATTTTTTCTTTTATTTTTTATGCATCTGTACATTTTTAGCACCAAAAATTATTGTGGTACTAACATGTTTTTTTTTAATGTACCACCTGATATCACCATGGTACTACCACAGTACTTTTTTTTGCATTGGAGTGCACTATACTATTATGTTTTTATGCTGAGTGGGTGTTAAAACATACTTGAAAAAAGTGTTGTTTTAATGATGCCTTCAATTTGACACCGGATTTTAAGGAAGCTCTACATGAAAAGATCAAGCCATCACAACCGGAGAGGAAAAAAAACAAGTTTCAGTGGTTTTTAAGATCAAACCACGCAAGTGAGGCTGTCAGTTTTACGTTACATTCATACCACATCTTACAGCAAAAAAAAGACATCAGTCGCAGAAACTTTCCCCACAATACCTCGCCAAATGTCTTTAATGTTGTCTATATCTGACATATATCATCTGTTTTTATCCAAAAGTGCTTCAGCTGCCATACAATCCATTTCAATAGATATAATGATACATTTGGCAGACTCTTTCATCCAAAGTGAACAGCATTGCTTTGAAGGTGCGTGTTATCAGTTCATGCATTCCCTGGGAACTGAACCATGATCTTGGCATTGCTATCACACCATGCTCTACAGCAGGGGTATTCAGTTAAAGTTTCAAGAGGTCCGGTCTCTAGATTTCCTTCTCAGTATTATGTCAGGACAATATTTTTTGGAATAGTTATTCCAAATTAATTTCCAATAAATGTCCAATTGGATATGAATATTAAAACATAAGATCATGTTTTATCATTTATTATTATATTTAGATACCTATGAATGGTAGAGGACTATGTGATTTTAAAGACACTTCGAGGGTTCAGGGTTTTCTTTTTAAGTCTATATTTTTATATTTTGTAATCATCTAAATGCTCTCATCATAAGCAGAAATCAAAGTTAACTACATCCTGTTTAATTAATGTCCAGTTAATGATTGTTCCAATTATTCTTTATTTTCGTTTGTTGTATGCAATTGCTAAGGGGTAGCAATTTGACGATTTCATATAAATTAAATGTTCAATTAGTAAATGAATGATTGTTCTGATCTGTCTATATAGGCTATTAGGGGTTAAACAGATCGCAGTTGATCCGTGATACTTACAGACCAGGCACAACAGTTCGGCACGCATGTGATTCACAGAATAATTTGCCAATTTACACATTCAAGCGATTTTAAACCACAAGAAGAAGCGAAAGTGAACTCCATTCATTACTCTTGCGTTGTTTTCTGTGTGCAGAGCAGCCGCACACACCCATAGAGCGCACACGCACAGAGACGCGTTTCAGACAGCACGCGAATACCTCTAGTTGATTCCTCTTCAGTGTTGCCAGATTGGAAATGTCCAAGTATCGTACCAGAAGCTCAAAATTATCATATTTGGAAGAAAATTATTGTAACACGAGTCAAACGTACAGAATACTTCTTGACACGACCTGCAAATTACCACAATAGATAAATAACTACGCGTACCTTACACCGTGTCTACACCGGATGCGAGCGGTGCGACAAAATACTATAGAATCCATTATAATCAGTAATAATGTCTACACTGGATGCTATACGGCACGACACAACAAATCCCCGACAGTGAACTGATGCCTCGTTCTGTTTATGATATACTGACACAAAGTTCAAATTATTTTTAACAGTCGCTTTGCCGGGCACACACTGTGCGATTTTTAATAGTCCTTTATGATTGTTGCTTGTCAGACTGTACGAACATGATGACCACGTCACACTGTGGGACCTCAGTTGCCATTAATGTCAGACTGTACGACAGTTAAGATGTGTTAAAAACAGATGCGTGCAAGAAAACTTGTCTGGAGTTTTGCATTATCAACCCATACACGGTCAGTGACTGCGAGCTGCATTACACGCGGGGCTGAAATGTTAGCTATCATGAAAAGTACATGAATCGCAGCAATACTGGCATATTTAAGAAGAATTGTGTAAGCAGCTCTACACACCCAAATCAAAACAGCGGCATCAACCAGTGTTTATCGTAGCAAAGGCAACATATCATAGGAATTCCGTGAGCGGAGGATGGGAGCTCCGGAGTTCATGGCGGTTAAGACATCTCTAGCATTAATTCAGATCATGTCTTGTCTTGAAAAACGAAGACAGTTTGACGTTCATCGTAGGGGTAGTCACACTGCAGGACTGTGCGCCAAATCTTCTGACACTGACAGAATTTCGTCAGAGGTAAAACTGGATCGCAACGGCCACTAATCGGCTGTCGGTAAACATGTCAAACCAGCGATCAAAGACTACAGATTTTAGCCTAGGATTACAGGAATCTTTTAGGATTATCAAAATTTGTCTCAGACGACCAAATCGTGGCCAAAATCACACACTGTTGCGGCACGGCGCAACGATGTTAGTGGGAAGGTCCAAACCACACCTCTGAGTCGCTGTCACCGGAAGCCTGTGTGTTGCCAGATGTTGAGGGGGTTCTTTTGCACGTCATGGACCGCAACATAGTGCTCGTTGGCTTAAAACCAGGGCACCCTCCTGCACTCTTAACACACTCGGTGTGCACAAGCCCATTTAGAGTGTAATGAGCCAATTTCGTGTACGAGTATAGAACCCCTATGATTTCAACTGCCATCATTTGAAGTGCCACAAAATTCTGAAGTTATTGTACATTACAGGATTTTTTCATTATTGATTGTACATAATACAGAGGTCAAAATTATTGTACAAATACGATAATTATAGTACGTCTGGCAACACTGTTCCTGAATACATTGTGTGACAAAATAAGGACTTTATTCAACAATTGTCTTCTCTTCCGGGTCAGTCTTTGCGCGCAAAAAGTCTTCTCGTAGCTTCATAAAATTACGGTTTCTTTTCACTGATGTCACATGGACTATTTTAACGATGTCCTTACTACAACGATGTCCTTTCTGGGCCATAAAACGTGTCAGTTGCGTTGCGGTCTATGGAGGGTCAGATAGCTGTCGGATTTCATAAAAAAAAAAAATCTTAATTTGTGTTCTGAACTAAATATTGTATAGGTTTGGAATGACATGAGTAATTAATGGGATTAATGTCATAATTAATGAATGAATTTTCATTTTTGGGTGAACCATCCCTTTAATAATAGCACATCAAATGGACCCCCCCCCCCCCAAAAAAAAAAATGACTCACTTTTTATTATAACTTTTGCACATCATAATGACTAGTGTTTTTATATCTCTCTAATTAAGTTTGCCTTTTTCCCTAAAGAAAGATAGCATTTTCACCAAGTTAACCAGTCAGAATTATGAATTATCAGAGTTTCTGTTGCAGTTTCTTGACCATTCAATAACGTTCGCTTCTATAGTTGCAAAGCTTTGATATTTCAAAAATATTTAGCAAAATGCTTGCCAATTTGGTGAAGATCAGATCCGTGTGTTAGGGTTAGGTTAGGAGTTCAAAATGTATGTTGTTTTTTTTTGAAAACTGAAAATATAGCTAAAATTATAGACAAATTGAATGTAACTTGATATATATATATATATATATATATATATATATATATATATATATATATTTATGATTGACAATGACCAAGGTCACGAGTTTGATTTAATTTTAGAGAGTAAACTACTAAGTACAGCTAATTATGACTAAATCAAATATATTGTTCAAAATTCTGTAGCCAGTAACACGTCAAAGTTTTTCATGGCTTGGCTATGTTTAAGTTCTGTTTCTTCTTCAAATTAAATTATATAAGATATAATATTGTTTATATGTCAAAAAACAGAAATATAAATTTCTCAGTTCTTGGACACTAATTTCCAGGTATACAGTACATAAAAAAAACAACAACAGGAAATTAACTGCAGTGAACAATATAAGGAACAACTTAACAGTGAGAGCTTTATTCAGTTATCAAGTGCCAAATAACACTTTTCTCTAGTATTTTACCCACACCCACTACCAGATAGCATCTTATATTTTCCATCAGCTGTTGCAGGGTCAGTTTCTGTCACTGCATTTGACTCATGATATAAACGGCACATAAAGTGAGACAATTAGCAGCTGAGTGTGAATAGGAGGGTCCACAGATGAATACAGAGGCTCATGTGTGGATATATACGTGTATATACTGTATATGCCAAGAGTGCATGGGTGTTGTAATAACACTTCTCTGAAGGTGCAAATGTTTATTTGCTGCGGTTTTCGAAAATGTCGAGCTCATTTGGACACACCCTTGAACTCAATTTCCTTCAGCAGCTTATGCAGTCTTTTGTCGAGAAAGTTCTGCTCCATCCACTTCATTGCAGGGTGAGATGAGAAGGAAGAACAAGCAAAGATGTGGCCATTTAAGATACTTCCTATAATTGTGTGTGTGTGTTCCATTTCTAAGTCTTCTATTTCAGAACTTAAACTACATTTCTGTTATTTTGTAGGTTGCTATAGTATTTTGAGTGTTTTTTTGTGTTGCTGTGCAGTTACTAGGGAGTACTGAGTTGTTGCTAAGTGGTTGTTTACCGGCCTACTTCAAAAGATTACAACTACAAATCTATATGATACTCTGCTCTCTCTATGGAATATTTTCACATTATGTTTATCAGCTCCTAACTTATGCCTAACCCACATTTGTAAATTTGGTGTATTTCTGCATACATTTGACTTACATTAAGATCAGGGCCCATATTCATGATTTTTTTTTAGTGCAAAGGGTTGCTCCTAGTATAGTAAAATTCTAAGAAAATTGGGTGTTTCCCCTCACAATTAAAGAGATGATCCTAGGAAAGATAAAAGTTATTCACAAGGTATCTTGGCCCTTAAAATAGCTCTTAAAAAGTGTTAGAGTTGGGAGGAGGACTTTTAAGAGGCTTAAGAATTTCTTTAGCAGAGGAGAAAATGGTTGAAAGATGAAGAGGAAGAAAAGATGTGTTGCAGACAATGGATCATGACAGTGACTTAAGACGCTAGATTAGATCGTGCAGGGATCATGTTTGTGAACAATCTTATTAGACACAACAACCTATATATGCATGTATACGTGCTTAACAAATTTATTAGACCACCATCACCAATTTAAGGTTTGTGCCACAGCTGCCCTAAACTAACAGTATCGATGATCACCAAAATATTTTTTCATGTTTCTGTAATAGTTAA
The DNA here is from genome assembly GCA_027422415.1 of Schizothorax lantsangensis. NCBI lineage: Eukaryota > Metazoa > Chordata > Actinopteri > Cypriniformes > Cyprinidae > Schizothorax > Schizothorax lantsangensis. The sequence goes on from CM049840.1 coordinate 10,266,706, forward strand.
TTCACACCAGAATGTGTAAGTTCTTTAGTCATAGTAGTGTTTCTAATGCTAAAATATAATTATTGTTGGCATTTAATGGATTCAAAGATAGTTCACACAAAAGTTTAATCAAAAACAAGTCTTTGGGAACAACTAGAAACTATTTGGAAGCCAATAACAACAGAGAAGTACACAAAACAAAGCCAGCAAGAATGCAAGCTGTAATCAAGGCCAAAGGAGGCCATGCAAAATAAAAATTAAATATATAATATACATAAGTTTATTTGTTATTTTGTGTGAATAAAGACTATTTACTTGTTTCAGTTTTTTATTTGCCCAAACAATGACAGTACAATTTTTAGAAAAGTTTGACAGAAATATTTGTTTTCTCTCTTTATTATTACAGGTGGTCTAATATTTTTTAAATGAGTGTGTGTATATATATATATATATATATATATATATATATATATATGTATATATGTATATGTATATGTATATGTATATGTATGTATATATATATATATATATATATATATATATATATATATGTATATATATATATATATATATATATATACAGTATATGTTACACCGTATGTATATGTACGTGTGTGCGATGATATGTTGTAGTATATGTATCGTGTTTTTCTGTCATATGCTGTGTATACATGTATATATATATATATATATACATATATATATATATATATATATATATATATATATATATATACACACACACACACACACACACACACAGGTGCATCACAAAAAAAGTAGAATATCGTGAAAAAGTTAAAAAAAATGTTTTTTAACATTTCAAAAAAGTGAAACTTTCATATATTCTAGATTAATTACATGTAAAGTAAAACATTTCAAAAGTTTTTTGTTTTAATTTGGATGATTACAGCTCACAGCTCATGAAAGTCAAAAATCCAGTATCTCAAAATATTAGAATATTTACATTTGAGTTTCAATAAATGACCATCCATACAGTATAAATTCTGGGTATCTCTTGTTCTTTGAAACCACAATAATGGGGAAGACTGCTGACTTGGCAATGATCCAGAAGACGAACATTGACACCCTCCACAAAGAGGGTAAGTCACAGAGGGTCATTACTGAGAGGGGTGGCTGTTCACAGAGTGCTGTATCAAAGTATATTAAATGCAAAGTTGACTGAAAGGAAGAATTTGGGTAGGAAAAGGTGCACAAGCAACAGGGATGACCGCAAGCTTGAGAATACAGTCAAGCAAAGCCGATTCAAACACTTGGGAGAGCTTCACAAGGAGTGGACTGAAGCTGGAGTCAGTGCATCAAGAGTCACCACACTCAGACATCTTCAGGAAAAGGGCTACCAAGCCACTTCTGAACCAGAGACAACGTCAGAAGCATCTTACCTGGGCTGTGGAGAAAAAGAACTCAGTGGTCCAAAGTCCTCTTTTCAAATAAAAGTAAATTTTGCATTTCATTTGTAAATCAAGGTCCCAGAGTCTGGAGGAAGAGTGGAGAGGCACAGAATCCAAGCTGCTTGAAGTCCAGTGTGAAGTTTCCGAAGTCAGTGATGATTTGGGATGCCATGAAGTCTGCTGGTGTTGGTCCATTGTGTTTTATCAAGTTCAAAGTCAATGTAGCCATCTACCATGAGATTTTTGAGCACTTTATGCTTCCATCTGCTGACAAGCTTTATGGAGATGCTGATTTCCTTTTCCAGCAGGACTTTAGCACCTGCCCACAGTGCCAAAACCACTTCCAATTGGTTTGCTGACCATGATATTACTGTGCTTTGATTGGCCAGCCAACATGCCTGACCTGAACCCCATATGGAATCTATGGGATATTTTCAAGAGAAAGATGAGAAACAGTCGATCCAACAATACAGACGAGCTGAAGGCTCAATAGTGCCTCAGCAGTGCCACAGGCTGATCGCTTCCATGCCACACCTCACTGATGCTGGAGTTTGTGCTAAAGGAGCCCCGACCAAGTATTAAGTGCATAAATGAACATACTTTAAAGGTGCCATAGAATGGAAAACTGTATTTAACTTGGCATAGTTGAATAATAAGAGTTCTATACATGGAAATGACATACCGTGAGCTTTAAACACCATTGTTTCCTCCTTCTTATGTAAATATCGTGAATGCAAAAGACCACTGAAAAATAGGCAAATCAGAACATAACACCGACTGTGACGTTATAGTCAGGATCACTAATAGTTACATCCCCAATATTTTCATATACCCGCCCATGTTCTAGGCCCGCCGCCAGCTGAACCATCAGAAGTTCTGCAGGTATTGTGAAGAAACAAGCGAGGACAACAGAGAAAATGGCAGATCATGGAAATAAATGTTATGTTCCAGGCTGTGCAGGGGATGTGAAGTGCAGGGATGGGTTGGTGTCTGTATTCAGAAAGGCATGGAAAGCAAATAATGAATTCTAATAAAATAATGCGAGCCACTAAAGGGACATGGTTAGCTCCTTGCTAGCGGTAGGTAGCCTGTTACATTGCAGTACATAAGATTTCACTTACCACATAAACAGCGTTAGGAGAGACGACTGAGGATGATGGCGAATGATTTACAGATCCTGAGCACCACTGACAAGCCTCTGATCTTGTAAAATGTGTGGTAAGTACTGCCGTTCAATAGTATAAACAGAGTTTGTGCGATCACGAATCTCAAAAGTAACAGTGAAACTAAAACGCGATCGTGCATTTGAAAGCAGTTTCAATGCCCCGCATATTAATAGCGGCTCCCTGATGCCCGCATTTTATTTACAGTATAACTACCTGACGATATAACTGCACGAGAAAGTATTGAAATATACATTTTCCCTGTGTTTCCTTCTTGTGAGCTACTGAAATGAGCCGTACTGTGAAACAGCCAATCAGAGCAGATCTCAACATTGAGCCGCACTGTGAAACAGCCAATCAGAGCAGATCTCAACATTGAGCCGCACTGTGAAACAGCCAATCAGAGCAGATCTCAACATTGAGCCGCACTGTGAAACAGCCAATCAGAGCAGATCTCAACATTGAGCCGCACTGTGAAACAGCCAATCAGAGCAGAGCTCAACATTATTATTCATGACCCTTCCAAATAAGCCAATAACAGGCCATTTCATTCTAGGGAGAAATCCTAGGGTTGTAAATGCACATGTAAAACCGTTTATGGAGATTTTTTGCCCTCTTCTAAGCCACATACCTTCTATGTAGATATTAGAGAACAATTTAAAATATTGTATCAATGCATTCTATGGCACCTTTAAAGAACTTGAACTTTTCTGTTTTGCAAATCCGTTTTTTGACTGATCTTAGGAAATATTCTAATATTTTGAGATACTGGGTTTTGACTTTCATGAGCTGTAAGCTCTAATCATCAAAATTAAAAAAAAAAAAAAAACTTTTGAAATGTTTTACTTTACATGTAATGAATCTAAAATATATGAAAGTTTCACTTTTTGAAATAAGTTACAAAAAAAAGAACTTTTTCACGATATTCTAATTTATTGAGATGCACCTGTATATATACACAGTATTCAACATTTGAAGTCGTGGATCAAAAAAGTTAATCAAAGTTGTTCTAAGACAAGAATGCATTTTGGTTTTAGCTTTTAGGACAACTTTGAAAGGTGTTGATCCACTTCAAATGTTGACTAGTGTATATGTGTGTGTATTAGGGTAAAATAGGAAAAAAACAGACCCTATTTAATAGCTCTCTTTTTTTCATCAAGGACAACACAGTCTTCACAGTCAATCACAGTCTTCAAAAGAATGTGTCATACCTAGCAACGGGGTCAGCCCCGCCTCCTCACTAAGATCAAAGTTTTTCTTTTCCTAGCTCAGAGTTGCTCTCAGATTGGTCCCGAATCACTCTTAAAATAAGACTCCTAGTAAGAATTTTTTAAGCTAAATTAGTAGCTCTCTGAGAGGATTCTTAGAAGCTTTAAATATACGAATTTAACCATTCAATGTGAATTTATCTAATAATATTCTTAAATAAGGAAATCTATTCAGTGATTGGTCCATGTGTATTTCATTCTCCAAAATCCCGTTTGTGGCACAGCAAAGTGTCGTGAATCATCTCTAAGACTGACACTTAAGATTTAGTCCTACACTTCGCTTAAATTTCGACTGCGATGCTTGATAACTAACTTTTAAGCGCAGCTTTGAGCCAAGACGTTTTTTTTACACTTAAGTCAATTCTTAGCAGTGTTCTTGAGAGTAATTCTTACAGGCTTGATAAATGCGGGCCCTGATCTTCATTCAATTCCTATAATGAGGAACAGATTCAACTATTCCCGAAAATGACAAAAATTATGTATAGCAGTGGTTTTCAACCTTTTTGAGTTAGCCCACAATAAAATTAAACAATAATATATATATATAATTTATATAACATTTATTTTTTGATATCTTGTGGCCCCACTGATTTATAGAGAGTCATGAGAAAGAGAATAGGATTGTAATCTTCAAGCCTACCTAAGTGATCTGTCTTGTGCCCATGCCAGTGCTCTGGATCATGGATAAATGCTGGTAGAGGATGATGAGCATATGAGTCCTTAACCAGCGATGACCACACAACTGGGGGCCCTTTAATAGTGAACACATACAGTACAAGATTTGTAATAGACAGTTATGTAATATACTAAAAAGATTCAGTTTTTCTATGTGTTATAGACACACCTGAGATGATGTTTGCACAAAGGTAGTGGCCCATCATATTATAAGATCTGTGCAGCCTGAGCCTGTATCGGAGTAGTGAGGAGCACAAAGCGGCACCTGCGGGTAGTGCACTCTGCACACCTGACATGCACATAAATACACATTTGTGTGATGATACGAGTTGCATAGTAATCCTCATGCAACAGCATTTCAGAGCTCTAAAATGATCAATTTAGCGATTAGTTTTGAACACTGGATTACACAAGTTATTCAGTTCATTACTGACCTGACTGCCGCTATCCTTCCTCTTCTCTGATGGTGTTCATCCTCTAATTTTCCTATTAGTAAATACAATTTATCAGCATGGTAACCAAAGTTAATGTAAATGATAGAGACAAATGATGCAGATTCAAATTTCCAAGTAGGTTGGACTAAAACAGTTTGAATACAAACAGCACTTTAGTAATTTCATAAAACTGCCGATGCTACATGAAAATATGCCAGGTCTGGTTTGCCATGATAAGTTTAGTTAGCCTTGACCTGCTGTTATAAGAGTCCTTAGGAATGTCAGCCAATTACATTCCATAATATCAAAGAGAGACTGGACACGTTTCCTGAAACCAAAGTGAATCAAGAGGAATTAAGAGTTTGGATGCTTAAAGTAAGAGGAAGTTTGTACCTACCGACCAGCAGTTGGGCATGTTTTGTTTGCCGTGGGCAAAACTCTACCTGTGATATTAATAAATAATTGACTTCTACAGAGTATCAGTGGTTACAAATCATGACCGCATGATGAACATCACACAAACATCATAACATCAGTTTAGCTAAAAAAAACTAGGTGATACAGATGAAAAAGGAAACTGTTATTAACACTACATAAACAACAACGCTTTTAGCAACCACTTTATCTTTTTATTTCAATTATACATACACTCAATACATATATTTTGCCCACACTTATTTTAATTAGTATAATGAAACAGTAAAAAAGTAAATAAAAGTAAATAATTTTATATATTTATACTATATATACACAGAAACCTTTACCATCTCTGCTCTGTGTAAAAGTTGTTTCTTAGCAACTGATCACCAACCATTTACCTCATTAGAAAAAAAAACTACACAAAACAAGATTTCACCATCACTATATAAAACACTGGTCAGTGATCAGCAGCCAACATTAACTTGTCTCGGTTGCTTTCATCTTAGAATTGTTTTGCACCCATTCTCATTCAGTTCTGCTTGAACAAATCTTTATTTCACTACAAATCTTTAAACTCAACTGCAGTTTTGGGGTTTTCATTGAGTGGTGAAGGATTCTGGAGCATCAGAATGGCATCGGTGCAGAATTTCTTTATTAGATTGTGCACGTGCCGCTCTATGTAGGGGCGAATCTCTTAGCTTGTGCCCTCACACGCTTTTCGTAGTCCATCCTGTTTTGACTGCGAGAGAGATAAGATCAATTTTGTAGACATGGTGTCAGATGAAATAGTAAAATCATATATAAAAGCGTGCAGGTGATATTTGGCTGCACTTACCAGTATATCGTGTAGGCCTCTGCCTGCGCTGGGTCCTGTATGTTGGGCTCATTCAGGAGCTCCTGGATGCCCAACAATAGCTACAGCCACAACAACATATTGAGATACAAAAGCTTACTGCTTAAAAGGTTTGTTCAAATGCCTAACCTTATGAGCAACTGTGATCTTTAATGTTCCTATCATAATGGATAAAATGTACACATTCAAAAGTTTGTGGTCAGTAAGTTGTTTTTAGGAAATTAGTATTTTTATTCAGGAAGGATGCACTGAAATGATCAAAAGTGAAAGTAAAGATCAAAGAATCCTAAAAATATATATGATTTACGCAAAAATATTGGTCAGCACAACTGTTTTCAACATTGATAATAATAAGAAATGTTTCTGAAGCAGCAAATAACATGATTTCTGAAGAATCATGGAGCAATGATGATGAAAATTCAGCTTTGCCATCACAGGAATAAATTACATTTTAAAATATATTCAAATAGAAAACAGTTATTTTGAATTGTAATAACATTTCACAATATTACTGTTTTACCATATTTTTGATCAAATAAATGCAGCCTTGGTGAACATCAAAAACACTTTCAAAAATCTTTCTGACAGCAAACTTTTGAACAGTAGTGTATAAGCACACACATTTGTGTTTTTGCATACTTGTTTGATGGTGATGGCTGGTCTCCAATCCTTCTCTTCCTCCAGTATGGACAGACACACTGTGCCTGAAGGATAGACGTTTGGATGGAAGACTGGAGGCTCAAACTTGCCTGAGAAGAAAATTAACAAGTCAAACATACTGTTTCAGCTTTACAACAGTTATTTCTCAGTTTTTCAGTGTCAATATTAGGCACTAGTGAAGAGCTATACAGGAAATATATGTGTAAGTGTAGTGACAATGACAATGATAAGCACTATATAGGGCTTAACATTTCTCGTAAAAGAGAAAACTCACACTTGGGTGGTGAAGATGGGTAATCATCCTTAAAGAGCATTCTCAGTTTGTACAATCCGCCCTCCCAAAGAGTCTACAGGATACAGAAAACACAGATACAGGTGTTAAAGTCTGTCGTTTAACATTTTTTGGTTCACAGTTCAAATATGAATCTATGAACTAATCCAAGAGACCATGGATTTCCATTTGTCCACAGGCATGTTAGATGGAGATGTTATATCAAAACATAAAATGCATAATTTATGCAAGAAAAAAAAAAGTACTGGCAAGTATGTTTACACAGAAAAAGAGACAGATAATAAAAATAAAATAAGTGAAACGATTACATGCATGATAAAAGTACGAAAGCATCCAAGTATAAATGTTAAATAAATATAAGCATACAAAATACCCTAAACCAGGGCTGTCCAAACTCAGTCCTGGAGGACCGGTGTCCTGCAGAGTTTAGCTCCAACCCTAATAAACACACCTGAAGCAGCTAATCAAGCCCTTGCTACGCATACTAGAAACTTCCATGCAGGTGTGTTGAGGCAAGTTGGAGCTAAACTCTGCAGGTTTGGACTCTCCGAGTTTGGACAGCCCTGCCCTAAACAGATATACAGATTGGGACACTGTTTAGAGCTCTGTGTAACTTGATCTAAAACGTAATTTCGAGAGGGGTGTAACATTGTTCAGAAGGATACTAACCCCCTTTTTTCCTGGTATTGCACATTCCCAATTCATGAGATTCATGGTGCCATCTGGGTTTTTGGTTGGTACAGCCACAAACCCCTACAGAGAAACAACCAAAATATCACAGCTCGAAACAGTCATTTGTATTCGGAATTACAGACTGATTGAACAGTTTACAAGTCTACGCTCAAACATTTGACTGATGTGTATTTGTGTGTCCCTTACAAAAGGATGATCTTTCCTCCAGGCTTTGCGCTCCTGCGACAGTCTACTCAAAGCAATTCCAGACATGACTCAACAGCGCCACCCTGCGGACAGAAAAAACACACATGTACTCCATCAACCGTGTCGCTGGGGCGGCCGTAAAGACACAAATAAACATTATAACAGGGCTTATATGAATATAACGTTATTCGATAGAACACACAACGATTTAGGTGAACGACTTTTGTGTTTTCAGCGCTAACGTACATCATGTCATCATTAGCATTATATGTCACTCGCTGTCAATTACATTCGCTGTCTTACCTTAAATAAATGTTTAAAAAGCCTTTCCAGCAAATCCAAACCTGTTTCAGTGAAAAAACGAACTCTAGAATTAAAACTGGAAACGTTAAAAAGAGGCTAACGTGCGAGGGAAACACCTCTCGACCCAACCTAGCGTTTGATTATGAAAGCTTGTACTCGGGATCCAAGTGAATTTGCTCGGCTCGTCGTATAATAGGCTTAAAATGACATCCAGATTTGGTCTAAAACGTCGGGAAAATAGACAAACAACGTTTATCCATGAAAGCGATGGAATGGAGAGTAGCGTTTGTTTGTTATTATTCTCAGGACCATCAGGCAATATCAGAGTCGACTATAGGCCTCCATCTGAAGCGGCCATTTTAAGTGTGGCACACAACCAGAAACTTAACAAACTATGCTGGAGCTCTATATATATTTATGTGTAAGTTGAGATAATTTAACAGTGAGGACAATATGAAAATGCCCCTCATGGGTGTAGGGCTTATTTTTATTGTTTTAAACACTAGCACACAAGACATGAGCTGTTTGTGTTTACAGTATTTTGTATTTATTAGATAAACTCTGAAATATAAAGAGAACAGGAACTGCTGAGTTTAGTCACTAATTATATTTTGCAAACTTTAAACTTAGAGTAAAGATCACATTTCTATTGCCTAAAAAGTAAATGTGGCATTATTGGTGATTAATTTTCCCTCATAAAGGTGGTGGTCTGCAATTACATTTAAATGCAAAATAATTCAATTATATTAATATAAAGATACCATTTTAACATCATATTAATTACATTCTTGAGACTTATTCTGAAGTATTTTCTTCTGATTTGAGTTATGAATTGGTAAAGCACAATAATCTCGTAATACACTTCTTGTAACTCTCTTCCTAGATTTATTGAACTGTTATTTCAACCAGAAAAGGGGCTTCAATGCATATGCAATAGTAGCAGAATAGTGCAGTACTCAATAGTCCATTTTATGCAATAATTTCTGATACAATTGAAACTCTTGTGATTCTATTAGTCATCAGTTCTTTATTCCAGTGAAGTGGTGTAGTATAGGTCATTCATCATGGCTGTTTTCCTCTTCCCTCAGAGATCACATGTTCAGGTGCAGCTTTAATGAACCACTCGGCCCACGCCCCGTCGTACAGACAGACCCCCGGGTGGCCACACAGGTGAGCAGCGAGGGCGATGTGACAGGCTGTCACACCTGAGCCACAGGTGACCCAGAAGGGCTTCTGCATGTCGACTCCAGCCTGCTGGAAGAGCTTCTTGAGTTCCTCCACAGGACGTTCTAGACCTGAGGTCGAGTCCAGGAAGCTGGGAAAAGGCATGTTGATCGATCCAGGAATGTGACCAGGCTCAATGTCTACGATAAAGAGAAAGATACAGAAATAAACTAATGGTACTTTTGCATTTTTGATAACATTTTTTATATATTACAGTGTGGTACATAAAATCTTCGGTGTGTTATATTCTATAAGAGTACTTCAATAATAACTTAGAAATCTAAATATGAATTGGATTTCACAAATGCATGTATACAATACATCATCTGAAAATAAATATGATGTATGAAATGGCTGACATACAACTGTGTGGCACTGCTGTGCAGAGCCTTTAAAGTTGTTAAAATGCTACTGAAATGAAGTGATTACTAGCAGAGAATGTACAAAGGCATATCAATAGTTGGCAAAATGACATTTTGTATGCACACAGTCCTCGCAAAGACTGGTTTTGTGCTCCAGTAAAAATTTCACAAAATGCTTTTACACATTTCACTGCTGGTTATACTACTCTCTGTATAGTCTGCAGAGAATTAAAAGGCTATCAATAGTTGAAAATGACTGTATGCACAAGTCCTCGCAAAGCGTAAAAGGGGTAACATGCATTCACAGACCTAAGATGTTTACCTTAACTTTCTTAACTAAGTAGCAGGGTTATTATAGTTAACTAAAATTAAAACCATAACAACATTTTCATTATTTGAAATAAAATAAACAATAACTGAAATAAAATATAAAAAAACATTTTATTTTGGCAACATTTAAAGCTACATTTCTCATTTACATTTAGTTTATTAATGAAGTACTAAAATAACTGAAACTAATAAATAAACTTAAAACCAATATATAAAAAAAGCGAAACAGAAAAAAAAATCTAAATTCAGAATACGAACATAATATAATAGTATATAAATTATATTAAAATAACACTGCTAAATCAATATAGCATTCCACAGAGATATTGTGTAACAAAGAGATAAGCCAACATATACATTTGTAGTACATGACATCTGCTGTTATTGGTAACTTTTTTTTCCAGATATTCCATATGGTCACAAAAGTGCATTTATAATAATTATACAAAAGTTAGAGAGTATACAAAAGTGTTTTGGATGAAGTGGCACTGGCACTGTATGACTGTACTGTAGGCCTACTGTATTACTGCAGAGAATTAAAAGGCTATCAGTAGTTAAAAATGACTGTTTGCACAAAGTGCAAAGTCTTTGCAAAAGAGCAAATGGGGTAACATGCATGAATACGTTCCCAGACCTAATCTGCCTAAGCAATCATAACTAGTCAATATTACAGTTTTACAGAGAATTTGTGTGTATGACAACTAACAATTCATACTCACTCTCCCTCGGCTCTGGTTCAACCCCACGAAATCTTCCATTGACTCTGGCGTCAACAACTTGAAATGCATTGGTTTTAATATTGTTCAAAACGTCTTCGTAAGTTTTGACCCAGGACTTGTTAAAGGACACCTTGAACACGGCACGCTCTGGTTTACTATATTGCTCGGTAACTGCGTGACCCTCCTTTAACCAGTTCTTAAATCCACCGTCCAGAACCGACACCGAGTTGTGCCCGAACACCCTAAACATCCACCACACCCGAGGAGCAGCGAACGAGCCGAAGTCGCTAGCATCGTAAACGACGACATGAGTGTTGTTCCCTATTCCCAGGTTACCCACATAGTCTGCGAACTCGCCCTCGGTAGGCAGCATGTGATCAAACTTGGAGCTTTTGTCACAGCACTCGTCGATGTCGAAGAACGAGGCTCCGGGAATGTGGTTTTTTTCAAACTCGGCCCTGGGATTGCGTTTCAGTTTAGGTAGATACCAAGATGCATCTAATATCCGCAGATTTGGTCCCACTCGGTTGCTTTTGACAGCGTCCGCGAGCCATCGCGCCGCCACGAGAGCTCGAGCTTGGGCAGCCATGTCTCTCACATGTCTCTGGCGCTCAGCGGTAGTCGAGGTTGCTGCAAATACCGGGCAACGAATCAAGAGCTCACATATTACGTTGGTTTGATATTTTGTGCACTGGAAAAAGGGAAATATCAAAAATTATTTCTTACTTTATTTAAATTAAGATTTGCAATCATATTTATCCGTATTCTAGGTACGCCATACAGCAATGGCAATATATTGTACAGAAATCTTAGATTGTACCACGAGGGGGTATAGCTCAGTGGTAGAGCATTTGACTGCAGATCAAGAGGTCCCCGGTTCAAATCCGGGTGCCCCCTCTTTTGTATTTTAGGATCTATCTTTAGTACAAAACTGTGAATTCTATGGCTTTGCAACAGTATTTGTATTGTATTTTGATACCATTGTAGGTGTTTCTGATGCCTTATAGATTGCAATGCTATTTAGTAAAGAAGACGCACTTAATATGATATGATTGGTTTGTAGGTTTGTAGCGTTTTTTTTACAGATACATAGGCTACATGATTGGATGTGACTGTTTACCCCATTCCAACATAAATAGCCTTATTTCCTAAACAGTATAGAAATGCATAAGACATACATGAGAAAAAAACGTAATCAATGTTGGAAATAATTGAGCATGAGTCATGCAAGTGATGTTTTAATGGGTGCAAATAGTGCAAGGTTTCTGAAATCAATGAAGTCACTTAAATGGTTGCATTGTAATGAATATATGACATATAATATGATTTAGCTTTTCCAAAAGCCTTCTGTTTCATTCATTTGATTCATCTCAGTTTAGCTGTCATGTCCCATAGCATAATCTGGAAGCAGAAATTCTGTTCCCACTTTATATCAGATGGCCTTAATGTTTTTACATAAAAAATAAGCACAATGTACTTACTGTGTTATATTGTATTACAAAACACTTTTGCCATTGTTGAGGTGGGATACAGGTAAGGTTAGTGACAGGTATGGGTGAGTGGGTGATGGGTCAACAGTGGAATTATAAACGTAATTACAGAAATTAATTACAGATGTATTTACCTGCAGATATTTTTAAAATATAAGTACATGTAAAAACATGTACACAATAAGTGCATTGTATCAAATTATTAATTTAGATGCAAGTACATAAGGCCACCTAATATAAAGTGAGACCGAAATTACGATGCCGTAGAAGAACCTTTCTGTCTAAATGGTTCCATAAAGAACCTTTAACATCTGAAGAACCTTTCTGTTTCACAAAAGGTTCTTAGTGGCGAAAGAAGGTTCTATAGATTATAAAAAGGTAAGAAAGAGATGGTTCTTTGTGGGACCAAAAATGGTTCTTCTACGGCATCGCTGTGAAGAACCTATTAAAGCACCTTTTTTATTTTTTAAGAGTGTTGGTTATACACACTGCCCCTATGTGACTTGTGTAAGATGGAGAAAGAGGCACGGTTTTCTTTATCCGAGTGTTGTCAGTTCGTGATACTTTTTTAGTAGGTTGTCACAAGGTATGAAGCTCTGTGGGAGTAAGTGTTGGTCATGAGAATAAAATTACATAGTCTGTAATGAAGGTTTTAGCACACCTCTAATCCTGTTTTAGCCTGAATAGTTATGGTGACAGAAGGGCATATCTGTTGTTGCCCATTGATCTTGATAATTATCCGTTCAGTAGTTTTCATTCTGTTATGGTATCAGCATAATTAACCATCCATTTAATTACTATAGTGTTTGTGTTCTACTGTTCACCAGTTGAAAGTTAAATAAAAATATAAAAATATTTGACCAGCTAGCCTACATGACAAGAATTGAATTTATCACATATTTTGTAAGGCCATGACAAGCTTCTTATTTTTGGGAACATTGAGTTTAAGGAGTTCAGTGTTTAACGATAAAACAAGCAAAAGACACAAAGGGTAATTTATCTGCAAAAAATTTTTTTATTATACTTTGAAAATGTTATAAGAGTTTTGTAATCATTTTTTATAAATCTATAACAAGCTATAACCCTACAACTGTCAATATAGTTACTGAGTATCCTGTGCTTTTAGAAAATTCTTGCACAAGATATAACATTTGAGGGCAAGTATATACCATTTAAGGCAAGAACTTTTTGGCTTTCAGTCTGGGTATGATTTGCATATCCCTGACATCATTTTGCTGCAGAAGCCAGCATAGGTATCTCTCTGTGCCCATACCCCATCCGCTTGTAAGAAGAGGGATGACTTGGCGCATGTTGATGTACCATTTGTATGAGTCCTCTGGTACAGCATGGTGCTGTAAGGCCTCTTGTACCATTTCAGGTGTAGAATGACGTTCCCCAAGCCCTACTGTCTCCCCTAACCCTATGAGAAGGTCAGCTGCCTTGGCTTTGCTCCTGCCCGAGCCTTCAACATATGCTTGGTAGAAGGGCACACCAAGATGGTCCATTTCTGTCAGCCAAACAGCACCTCCATACTTTTCAATTAGAACTTTTTCTCCCTTTCGAGTTAGCTTCCTGCCAAACTGCGGTTGTCCCTCCTGAACCCATTCAAGGTAATCAGAGGAAGGCATAATGTGAATGGCTTGATCCAAGGTTACTCTTGGAAGGGGTTTTTCTAAGTTCTTCAGTAGTTCTTGGGCATGAGATAGTGTGCCAGCTGTGTTTAAGATAATGCTGGAATGTTGCTTTAGCATTACCCGAGTCAAATGTGCAATGTAGCCTTCAGCTATACTAATGGCAACGTTCATGTCGCCCAGGAGCTCGCATTCCACATGGTAGAACTGGTTGAGATGTGTAGCATCAGGATCTTCCCCTCTGAAACTGGGAGACACGTAGTAAGCCCCGGGAAGACCATCGTGAAACCTTATAAAGTACTCTAAAACAAACTGCATAGAGTCTGCCAGATATACATCTTGGCCCAGCATGTTGACACAAACAGGCTCAGAATCGGACCCCAGACCCATTGGAGAGGAGATTGTGTCAGTTGTGATCGGTGTCAGTGCATAAGCATACTTGCATTTGTTGTTGAAGTACTCTACTGTGCTATGAAACAGGGTGTTTTGGATTTGAAAGAGATTGCGGTACCATTTGCTCCTAATGGCTGATGCAGCATGAGTCTGGGGGTCTTTCCAGGACTGAGGGGGAGTAGTCTTTGTGATCTTGGTGTGGATCTCTGTAAGGTCCTCTTTGCTAGCTGGGGGGCCATCTGCAGATGTTACATATCCTGCATAAGTTGGGCAGAACTGAGAAGCCACGGATGGGGGTCTAAGGGCATTAGGCTGAGGAACTAATGGGGTCAGTTTGGCATGGGCATAATCAATTTCAAAGCCTTCAAATATGAGAGCTACACCATGGGCATCCATTCCTTCTTGCAAAAGGAGAGCAACCTTTCGTGTGGCCACAATTAGGGCTGTATAGTCACTCTCGTTCAGACGGAAGATGTCACTGGTAAGAGGTTTTCTTGGCACTAGAACTGTAAAGCCTGGTGCATTTGGAAAAGGAGTAAGGAAGGCTACATGTTCTTTGTCTTCCCAGACACGCCACTGTTGCTCTTCACCACGGATAATGCGGGGGAAAAGGCCACCATCAGAGGGATCCCCATGGAAGTCAAAGCAAGAAGGGGCATTGGGTGTTGGGAGTCGAGAGCGAATCTTTGCCTGCACCTGGTCAAGATGTAGATCTTCACATCGTGGACCACTTTTGGAGCTACAGTATCCAGGGTCATAAGGATTGAACTCCATTTCCTCAGCGAGCTGAGGCTTCCAGTTTGGTTCTAGGCCATGGAGAGGCATGACTTTGATGTAAGCTGGCTTGTCAAATTCTGGCATGGACACCAGGGCACAGCGATGCACACCAAGTTTCTCACAAAGTAGATTGGCAACAGTCCGTGCCCCCTGCATCATTGCTACGTAGTCAGATAACACTAACTGAAAGATGCTTCTAGGTCCATTAATGGTTTTTCGAGTGAGAATAGTGGCTACTGGGGTCAAAGGATTAGGCTGTAGGTGAGCTACCAATTCATCAGTCTCCCAAATCACATTCGAAAACCCCTGCATAGGTCTCAAAACTTCAGTTCGAGGAATGCCGTTGATCATTGAACCAAAGAACATGACCCCAGCGTTGGTTTCAATAACGGCCTCACCTTGATGGTCCACAGCAATAATTCCTGCACACTTTCCCTCCAGATCATTATGGATAACTTCCTGACAAGCCTGTCTGAGACCGTAACCTTTGAGGTTGTATAAGCTGGCTACTTTGTGAGCAACTGATTGGCGTAAGAAAGCATCACCATCACCAGAGCATGTCACGGCAAGTTTCTCATCAGCATATATTCCTGCCCCAACTATAGCAGTGTCACCAACTCTGCCTTTCCACTTGCCAACTAAACCTCCGGTAGATGTGGCTGCTGCTAACTTGCCCCACTTATCCAGCGAAACTGCACCTACGGTTTGAGGATGGTTATTCTTGCCGTCACCTGACTTCATAAGAAACTCCTTGCATCTTATGTCAGTGTCAAAGTACTCCGATTTCGGTGTGGTTTCTTTCTCTCCAAGACTGTCTAGAAACTCTTCTGCACCTTCTCCAGTCAGTAGTGAGTGCACAC
Organism: Schizothorax lantsangensis; assembly: GCA_027422415.1. Lineage (NCBI taxonomy): Eukaryota > Metazoa > Chordata > Actinopteri > Cypriniformes > Cyprinidae > Schizothorax > Schizothorax lantsangensis. The sequence goes on from CM049840.1 coordinate 10,282,830, forward strand.
TCTTTTCCATAACACATCGGGCTGCTTTTATTGGGTTTTTCACTCTTCGCAGGCAAGCCACGGATCCAGAGTTCTTTCCATGTCCATCCACAATGGTGGCTTCCATTTCATGCTCCCCATCTCTGTTATATACTGATCCTTTGCCAGCATTAAACAAGAAACAGTCCTCCAATGCAGCGACACTTCTTTGTACTGCATCCAGACTACTACCTCCCTGAAAAAGCACTTGTGCGCCAAGAGTTAGAGCTGTTTGAAGGGCAAATTCGATGGTTCCAATCACCTTTTCATTCAACATCACTTCCTCTCCTGCCCCGCCATGAATCACTAAAGTGAAATCTGGCTTCATGGTTTTGCCGTGTCCTTTCTGCTCTACAGCTTTGACTGCATCATCCGCTGAAGATCCATTTACTAGTTTTTCTTCATTGTCTTGCAGGAGACATTCAATGGCTCCCATCTGCCCAGCAATGGCATACCTTAGTGCCAGAAGCATTACTAGTTTTAGATTGAGCTCAAGTCTTTCTTTGAGATTACCCAGGATGTTGGCGAAAGTACCCTTCCCATTCAGCACTAGACGTACTTTGTCCTTCCTGCCTAGATATGTGACTGCCAGTTGGTCTGTAGCATACACGTTACCTACAGCACACTCAACTCCCTCCATCAGATCTGATCCAGTCAAGTAAATTGAAGGGCATCCAAAAGGGACAAGAAAGTTTTTGAGTGGGTTATCTTGAGACATAGATTTGCGCAAGGCTGCCAGATGAGGCCCCACACCAAGGCCAAGTTTTGTGGCTTTAATGAGGTTTTTGTGCTCTAAAAAGGCAAGGTGAAAGAGCCGGAAAAGCTCAGTTGTGTACTGGGGAACCTTGTCTGGGCCAATGCAGGATGCCAGTGCTGTAACGACCTGGTGAGATCTCGCAGTTGTGGAGTATGTGGGATCACAGCGGCCATGTTTGAAGTGACGCATGTGAGTAGGTGTCACCATGATAAGGCTAGTAGCTGCATCCCCAAGTGTTTGCCTCAAGGATAGCTGCAAAGTGAAATTAATCCATGCATCATATAAACCTCTGTGGCCCCTTAAGGTGGTGAAGACATCTGGGTAAGATGAAACTTCAAAGGTCATGACAGACTGGCCATCTTGTTGTAGGCTGGAAAGAGACTGATTTGGCATAGTTATGCCGTCCAGTGGCATTTTCAGAGGTTTAGGATGAAAGGAACCAGTGTTTGAGGGTGGAGCTAAACCATTGGTTTGGGTGTTTATATTTTCTCTGTTTTCAGATTCTGAGAGCTGCCACAGATGTTCAACGACAAGTCCAGCTACCATTCCATCCAGGGCACTATGCTCGAACAACATGCCTGCTTGGCCATCTTTAAAAACCACCAAGTTCACCACCTGTTGATTAAGATGGTAAATAGTCATGTCATTCTGCCATTCATATCTAAACATTACAGACAGTTCAGTTTGATTTAGCATTAATAATATTTACATCATAACAGTTTGTGCATCATTCAGAACCGAATTGAGAATGCCATTAAATTCCAGTTCAGTTTTTGAATTTCAATGGAATTTTAGTTAGAAATGTTTAAATAAATAGTTTAAATATTTTGAAATGCAAAGTAATTTTTTTTTTTAAATAAAAATTATAATAGCTTTGAAGTTTGATGGTTTATAGGCCTAATAGATAAACTTCTTGTAGGATGAGGCCAATTCAATTCAACATCCAAGACATGAATTGAAAAGGGATGCAATTCTTCAATTCTGAATCTTGCAAAACCTTGATTAGCAGGAAGCTTAAGTTCCCATGCTACACAGAACTAATTATAAAGTGCTACTTATTTATTTTTACATACCTTATCATAGTATCTCAAAGATCTGCCACCTTTCTCTCCTAGCCGGACAGCATTGAGCATATTTGCAAGATCAGCCGGTGCTGGGTTGTCTTCCAGAGAAACAGCCAGAATGGCACTCTCCATCATTTCAAGAGAAACTGCTGCTTCTGCCCCCTGCATTTAAGATTTCCATTCTCACAGAATGCCAGGCTTGGCGATGAAGAGAAGACAGACTACAAATAGTGGATGGGTCTTGTTCAGGGGTCGCTGCTGGGTGACTCATTGCATGCACCAGTTGGTCGTAGATGTCATTGACAGGCAAAGGAGAAAGAGATTCTCCTGAACTTGGTTGCCATAAAATTTGAATCGGAAATATACCCCCTTGACAGGTCAATATGGCATGAAGGCTGTCTTGGTATGTCTGGAACATTAAGGCCAAGAAAGTATGTCATTAAGATTGAGTCAGCATTTCTAAAATTTACTTTGCTAAGAATCTTAAAATTGGAAGTTAGATGCAAGAAAAATAATGGAACCAAAGCTTTACCTTTAGTTCATCCTGGTTCTTGCCTGGTAGGCGACTAGCCGCAAAAACCTGCGACTGTTGTGTTCGCTCAGTTGGTATATCCCCTTCTACCAGCCGTGGTTCACTGTACAGCTTAGCAGCTGCCCACAGCAGGGCCGTAGCCCGTTCTATCTGTGCAAACTCCCCCTTCAGCTTAGAGGAGGGCAGGACAGAAGGAACAGCAGTGGAATTGGGCAGGGGATCGCTGCAGGAGAGCAGCCGCTTTTTGAATTCCTCAGTCACCCAGTTCTCACGTCCAGAGACGCGTTTCTTCAGCTGTTCTTGGACTTCCTGGAGTGCATCTTTCTGCTGAAGGAGGGCAGTTTTATAGCGTTGGTATTGGTCAGGATTTAAGGTGAGCTGAAGCACGCGGCTAACCTCCTGGAGCGTAACATCCAGTTCTGGAATAGGATAATCAGGTAGCGCCATCCTGTAGAGTAGAGGACGAAACAATTTTACACCATGATACAGTTGTCATGCGATTTAAATTTAAGTCCATGTTTGAATGATTACAGTGCTTTTTCTCAGGGTACATGTGACATGACTTTTTTTGTCATGTGTAATTCAATAATTTCATTACGTGGCTCAGTAAAGTGGCTTATTTCCAGCACAAAAGTCTCAGTGTGGCTTGGAAATGTAGTTTGACTCTACAAGCATATTTCAAAGGCATACAAATACAATCTAAGAATGAGCATTATTAGCATAGGCCTACACCATGATTTGACAACCTTTACACATTCCAAAAGGTGCACATACTCTAAATTACTTTTGACCTCGTGTGGCCATAATGAGTATAGCATGCTGTTTGTATAGCCAGTTGTCATGGGAATGTGTCTCATGCTGCATGTCCCTAGTATAATTTGATTTTGCCTGATTTAATCACACTGTCTCTTTTTGTAACTCTTGTAATGCGGTCTTTCTTTTTTCCCCATTTATGCTCCCTGGTGACATGGAAGTTCACTGTAGGTGACCTTGATCATGTGATATCATTGATTACTACTGAATTCATTCACATTAAATAGGAGCAACACCCAAGTAAGTACAATTACAAGTAAATTCATTATTATTATACAAATTTGCCTTTGCCTAACAATATTCTTATAGTAATTGCCTGCAAAATATTGCATTATCCTGCTTAAAACAGCTTAAACCTATGGAAGCATATGTGTAGCAAAATTCAATTTGCAATGTAATATGCAAAATGTCAATGCAATATGTAAAATGGCAATGTATTTCTGTATTTAAATTTACATTTTCCCATACATATGTGCAACATTTAGTGCAAAATGAAAATGAAAATTCAATTATATAATTTAAGTTTGCCATTTTCTACACTAGTTTTAATATGCATATTAAAAACATATTTTAAAGCTTTATAAGTTGCAAAATTAAAATGAAAATGTATTACCCAAATTGATTAGATATGTTTAACATGTCCAAGCAAAAACTGTAGCAAAATGATCATTTAAATGCTGTTTTTCCTAAATGCATTTAGACTTAGGGGTAGGACACTTGGGATTGCATTTTCATCGTGAGACCGCGGGATAATTGTAGCAAAATTCAATGAGAGTTTCAAAATGCATTCTGAGCCAATGGTGCAGCAAAAGGGTAGCAAAACGGTGATTTAAATGTCTTTTATTTTTCTTAAATGCATTGACACTTACATATATGACGTTTCAATTGCATTTTCATTAAATACCCCGCGATGAATATAGTTTAAGTCATTGTGGATTTGAAAATGCATTCCGAGCGGAGCACGCCCCCTAGCTGTCAATCATTACATCAAGGCGGGGCTCGGCAACGGGACGCACAATAGGTCAATATTCACCATTAACCAAACGCTTTTCACCTGCCTGAACATCCCTGCCCGTTTACGCTCGGATTGATGCACATAAGCAAACAGACAGTGCTATTCTACACTTATTTACTACCTTACCTTATATTTTATTACTCTTTTATTTTTAATCCTTAAAGTAGCGCGTGTTCCGTGGCACCCAGGGACGTGCAGAGAGTTCCTCAGGGGCAGGGGCTCAAATGTGAAAAAAAAAAAAAAGGGGGGCAATGTGAGAAAGAAAATAAAATTATATATATATATATATATATATATATATATATATATATATATATATATATATATATATATATATTATAGTTAACTAATCGCTCAAAAGTCGGAAAATTCCTGTTTATTTTTACATAGGCTATCTGTCAATCTGAGGCGTTGCTATGGGTTGCGAACGCTTTGCTTGACTGACTGATATTCCAGTCTGTTCAGAAACCATAAGCTCTCAAGCCATAGCCTAATAGCCTATAGTTCTTTCAGTGAGTGGGTCGACGGAAGGAAAAAAATAAACCAAACAATATTTTAAACTTTTTTCATCAATAATCAAAGCTAGTGTGTCGATTTAATTAAATCCATATATTATATATTTTAGAATATTATAATATTCTAAAATAATTATAATTCATCATTTGTCATGTATAATACACCAACCAATCATGATCTGGCTCAAGTTCAAATTTCATTGGACAATAATGTGAAGTGGAGCGGTCATTCTCCGTTCTTATTCATAAATCGGTTGAAAATGACATGGGACAGACGAGCTTATTTATGGAGCGATCTGGATCTGCGGTTTGTCTAATTTTATAAATCAAATTACATCGCTGAGAAAATAGATGCTGAATGACTACAAAAGCACTGCACAAAAAAAAAGGTAATCAGTAGGCTATTGAATTCACTTATATTTATGTATGATATCCTACACCGTTTCATGAAACTCCTATAGTTCATGAAACCCAAGTGCCACCTACAGGCCTGTTATGTGAAGTGTAGGCTGCCGAAATGGTGACATGAAAGGACTTTATTATATTACCATTTTTGATAATGCAGCATTATGAAAGTGTCTTATGCTCATCAAGCCTGCATTTATTTGATCAAAAATACTGAAAAACTGTAATAATGTGAAATATTACAATTTAAAAGAACGTTTTTCTATTTTAATATACTTTAAAATATAATTTATTTCTGTGATTCAAAGCTGTATTTTCAGCATCATTACTCCAGCCTTCAGTGCATGATCCTTCAGAAATCATTCTAATATGCTGATTTATTATCAGTGTTGGAAACAGTTGTGCTGCTTAATGTTTTGTTTTTATTTTAATTTTATTTATTTATTTTGGAACCGTGATAATTTTTTGGGGTTCATTGATAAATAAAAAGTTTAAAAGAACAGCATTTATTCAAAATAGAGATGTTTTCTAACGATGTTGATCTTTACTATCACTGTTTCTATTAATTTAAAAAATCCTTGCTGAATAAAAACTAATTTATTTTAAATATATATATATATATATACTGACCGCAAGCTTTTGAACGGTAGTGTGTATTGTTACGAAAGTTATATTTTGAAAAAATGCTGTTCTTATTTAACATTTTATTCAAAGAATCCTGAAATCATTGCATAAAATGTATTTTACAGTATATTAAATTTTTGATCAAATAAATGCAGGCTTGATGACCATAAGTGACTTAATGAATATTAATGTATCCAAACTTTTGACCTATAATGTTTTTTTTTTGTTTTTTTTCTCACATTGCAACTTTTTTTTCACATTTGAGCCCCTGCCCCTGAGGAACTCTCTGCACGTCCCTGGGTGCCACGGAACACGCGCTATTTTACGGATTAAAAATAAAAGAGTAATAAAATATAAGGTAAAGTAGTAAATAAGTGTCGAATAGCACAACTATAGGCTATTAGGCTATGGCTTGAGAGCTTATGGTTTCTGAACAGACTGGAATATCAGTCAGTCAAGCAAAGCGTTCGCAACACCATAGCAACGCCTCAGATTGACAGATAGCCTATGTAAAAATAAACAGGAATTTTCCGACTTTTGAGCGATTAGTTACCTATATACATATATATAATTATTTTATTTTATTTTATTTCTCACATTGCCCCCCTTTTTTCACATTTGAGCCCCTGCCCCTGAGGAACTCTCTGCACGTCCCTGGGTGCCACGGAACACGCGCTATTTTAAGGATTAAAAATAAAAGAGTAATAAAATATAAGGTAAGGTAGTAAATAAGTGTAGAATAGCACTGTCTGTTTGCTTATGTGCATCAATCCGAGCGTAAACGGGCAGGGATGTTCAGGCAGGTGAAAAGCGTTTGGTTAATGGTGAATATTGACCTATTGTGCGTCCCGTTGCCGAGCCCCGCCTTGATGTAATGATTGACAGCTAGGGGGCGTGCTCCGCTCGGAATGCATTTTCAAATCCACAATGACTTAAACTATATTCATCGCGGGGTATTTAATGAAAATGCAATTGAAACGTCATATATGTAAGTGTCAATGCATTTAAGAAAAATAAAAGACATTTAAATCACCGTTTTGCTACCCTTTTGCTGCACCATTGGCTCAGAATGCATTTTGAAACTCTCATTGAATTTTGCTACAATTATCCCGCGGTCTCACGATGAAAATGCAATCCCAAGTGTCCTACCCCTAAGTCTAAATGCATTTAGGAAAAACAGCATTTAAATGATCATTTTGCTACAGTTTTTGCTTGGACATGTTAAACATATCTAATCAATTTGGGTAATACATTTTCATTTTAATTTTGCAACTTATAAAGCTTTAAAATATGTTTTTAATATGCATATTAAAACTAGTGTAGAAAATGGCAAACTTAAATTATATAATTGAATTTTCATTTTCATTTTGCACTAAATGTTGCACATATGTATGGGAAAATGTAAATTTAAATATAGAAATACATTGCCATTTTACATATTGCATTGACATTTTGCATATTACATTGCAAATTGAATTTTGCTACACATATGCTTCCATATAAACCATCCTAAACCAGTTTGACCATGCTGTGCGACCAACTTAAATCAGCCAAGACCAACAAACCATCTTTCTTGTTTGGTTAAAGATATATTTTCTAGCAAAGAACTTTTACATACAGATTTGACATTCTTATGCATGAATTAAATTTCAGTATTTATTGTATGCATTTTTTAATGCAAGTATTTTTTTTATTTTGTTAAATGATTTGTGGCTGTACTAAAATAAATATATTCTGAACTTGAAAACAATTACGTTGTACATTGCAAGTAAGTTACAAGGAGAATGTAATGCAAATGTAAAAGCAGCTATATTTTTGGAAACATTTAAAGAAATAAGTAAATTCATGATCAGTTGACCATAAGAGGTCAAATCAGCCTCCAACTAACATTAATTTATTGACTTAACACACAATTGGCTATATCTATTTTGAGTTTGAAATGTTCAGAATTAATAATGAAATTATATTTATTGAGTCAAAAAAAAAAGCACAGTGGGTTAAAAAGTTGGGTTCACACCAATTCAGTTAATTTTTTATTACTTGGTTTTAATCCCACGCAATTTGCTCATGTACGCAAAATGTGATTTCTTAGATTTTCTTATTTTCAGCGTAAAATTATATAAGGGTTGTCAACAAACTTATATAATTTAATGTCACAGCAGAAACATTAACTAAAAAGCAATATAGAAACATTCAACTCACCTCAGGGCAGTAAAGACTCCGAAAGTATGTCGACTTGTCAATGAAATGAGAGCTAGAGTGCAACAAGCTTTTGTTTTAGTGAACAAGCAAGAAGAGGGCTGTAATCTGAACCTGGTGATTCCAATTAAGGAATTTAATTTCCTATCTCCCAATAAGGGCTGCATGATAAATCGCATGCAGATGTCATGCGCATCTCGTCAGTAAAGCCTGTTCTGTGATTAGTATTAAATCTCCTTCACGTGTTTCAGATGGAGCGCCCTTTAATACACAGAGCCGTAGTTCTCTGACAAGCTAGGCAATATCACGTTCAAAATATCGAAGGCGATTCATATGCGATTATAATCTCATTCATCAGTTTTAGGATATCATAGTATGACACTAATATAATCTGGACATTTGGGCTACTTGTGCTAATCAGGTTTCCTGTAAACAACATTGAAGTGTCATTAAAGACATCAGATGGTGGAAGAAGGATCCATAGCAGACATGAAATCCTAAAAAAGTGTCATGTGATGTACTGTGTGGTGGTGATTTTTGTCATGTGTGAGTGTCTGTTGCAGGCTGAACAAAGAACGTACTGATCAAGTGAGTTTGTGTGTCTCACGTGAGGAAGGTGCTTTTTGTTATCAGACAAACAGATTATGAACAATGTTTAACTGTGACTTATTCAGGCTGACCACATGTCCTCAGCATGCATCTATCTGTGTGTGCTTTGTTGAAGTCAATAATTGCTATTTTCATAACAGAGGTTCATAGTTTATTTTAAAGTACATACAATGCAGTTTGAAAGTGTTCTAAAAAAATACACTTAAAGTATTAACTAGATAAACAGCTCTCGGTTTTTTGAGCCACAGCCCTAGTAACAAACTTCTTCCAAAAAAACAACACTTTTTCCAATAACACCGGAAGTAACGTTCTAGTCTAGTCACTTATTGCATCTTCTTCCGGAGCGGCGTTGGTCGACCCCGCTCTGAAGACTGATCTGCCTCCACCCTTGACAAGCCAAACGTTCATTTCTGTCTCTTTCAAACGTGAGTTAAAGTTTTTTTTTTTTATCGGCTCCGAATATGAGTTTATGAAGTATATGAGACCTCAGAGGTTGCGATTTTGGGTATATTTACACAGTTAAAGAAGGTCATTGGAGATGAGGCTAGCTAACGGTAGCATGCAAATAACTGCAGCTGTTTATGAACGTCTCATTTTCATATTTCACATTCGCCTGAACTGATTCCCGTAGATCGTAGTGATTAATCCACCAACGTATATATTTGTTTGTTTTTGTTTACCTGATAATACTAAATATTAGGTGTGGAACAGGCTGTAAATTTGTCGCAGTGGTTATAAAGGCAATCGTTCACTCTCCTATTTTGTTTCTTCAGTTATCAAGTAAGGCTTTTTAAAAAAAAAAAAATTTAATGATGTAAAAATTCCCAACGTTAATAACGAGAATAACAAGTACGGTGTCATTGCATGTAATTACAGGGTCACATGACTGAGAATGTGGTCAAGAAGTCGCACGTGCCAGCATTGGGCTGGTTTTATGTGTTTGTTTGAAAGGCGTTGTTTGGCGTGTCCTTTTATATTAATTTATACCGTTAATCCTATGTCCTTACCCCAGGTAGGGTAAGGATAGTCAAATCAAGCCTAAGTAGGGCTTGATACTATGAAGTAGGGCTATTATCGTGATATAATTCTCCTCTATAAAACGATAACAAGAGTAAATGTTCGATATAATATCATATGCGCCGCAAGCGGAATGAAACAGCGCCATATAGTTAAATTTTTACTATGGTAAAATTTCACCATATAAAAATGAGGTGGTTCCAATTTTTACAGATGTTACTGTTTTTGATAATGAGCAAATTTACATCTGCATCCTAACTCAAGCTACTACTGTAAACTGTGGTCAGACTGTGGATATACGGTCAAATGTGCATTTCTAAGAGACAATTTTATATATATATATATATATATATATATATATATATATATTATATATTTTATTATTTTTTATTTTTTTTAAATATTGCAGCCTGCCCTGCAAGCTGTGCTGAAGATACGAGTCATCAAAGTCAGGCAACACAAACCTGTTTCATGATTTGAAACAATATCACTTATTAGAACATGCAGAAACTAAGAAATAATTTTTTCTGTTATATATTTTGTTTAGGAAAAATGACTGGAAAAGTGTAAAGAATTCAAAAACGTGCTGTTTGTCATGTTCTGACCTTAAAAAGTATTTTAAAACAACAATTAGCTGTCTGGTTTCTACAACATTCACTTAGGAGAAAAAAATGTGCCTAAAGATTTAAAATTTATTGTAATAGTTATCAGTATCGACTAATATGAAAAAATGTATTGTGATAATTTTTTTGGCCATTTGGCCCTGCCATGAAGTACTCACCTGCTCACAGTTTGAAGTCCTTCAGGAATGATGTGGTTGTTCTTTTTTGAGGATCAGTTTGTTGTTATAAGTAAAGTCTCACGGGAGGCAATTTAATCTCTTATTTTATTGGTTACAATACAAAGCAGTTAATGCAAAAATAAAACTTGAAATCAGCTAAACTGAGAGTTCTATAATCAAAATCTAAACCGCAATATTGGAGATGCTGTAAGGCATCCCTCGATAAGGTATCAGGTGTCCTTCACGATTAATGCAAGCAGCATCTGAAGAGTGGTTTACTCCTCTGACATTTATACAACTTTTTGGGGAACTCCACTTGCATATCAATGTATGTGACATTTAATAAGGCAGATGTCATTCCTTTGTTGCTTGCGTCTTCATACAGCACTCTTCCTCTTCTTCAATGCAGTTTCATCTGTCTCTTCACTGCTTGATGTTGCAACATGCTCTTCTCTCCACTGCGTACCCTTATGTGGTTGATTACAGAGCATCAAACTTTCACAACTTTTGCTTATTCATCCTATCTTGAAGGGGATGTGTAGTTCTATTTCATGCATTCTGACTTATTTACACTTCTAAAGAGTTGGATTCTCATGCTAAACATGACCAAAGTCTCAAAAAAATAGTTTGATGTATGACGGAGTATTTCTGTGCCAAAGACACTGCTTCAGGGTTCGTATAAGTTTCGGAAAGTTTTTTTTTCCTGAGTATGGCCCTGTATGACGTCATAAAGGGCGGAATTCCTTGTATGGACACTTCTCCAGGAAGAGCGCGTGCACACATCAACCAGGGATGCGTTTCCCGAAAGCATCGTTAACTAATTATGGTCGAAAGTTCCATTGAATTCTATTTGTAACGACGAAACTTGGGACCATAGTTGCTTTCGGGAAACGCACCCCAGAGCGAGAACAAGAGCTCGCCCATCAACGTGCTTCATTTCGGGTTACAGAAGTTGTCGGGGTCAATGAAGTTTTTGTTCCCGTTTTATTTACGTCAATGTCACAGCTTGAAAATGATCGCTAAGCAAAAGCTTTGCATGCTTGTGAATCTTTAGCTCTGCCCACAGCACGCCTCGAGGAGCTTGACTGTTTTTTTGAAGCGGTACAGCTGTACCTGTCCTTAATAATTCTGATAAAACTAAAGATTCTTTGGATATATGAAGGATGCGATACTACTCTATAGGAACTAACTTGAGTAACATGAGAAACTGAAAGAAACTGTGTGTGTTATGTCCACTTTAAAGTAAACGAAGGAAGTGTTGCAAGTACTTTCCCAAGCATTTTTTAAAGCATATATGGCATTAACTTAAAATCAAGCAAATAATATAACATTGAAACAGGTAAATAGCAATATCAATATCCAAAACACCCCTTTCTTGTCATTTCCCTGTTTTAAGCTAACACATTTATTACTCTCTTATTCTCATTTGCATGTAAACCTCATTAGTCTTGTTGTTAAACTTCATAAATTCACTGAAAACCTGACCTTGTGTAGTTATCTTCATTTTCTCAGTAACATTCATGCACTTTCATTAATATTTTTCCCTTTTTTGGACTCAATACATCTTCCCTCTCAAGACATCTTCCCTAAGGACTGTATCTCTTAATGTAATTTTAAGGCCAAATTTTTGCATTCCAAACAATTTGCGAGTTCATGTACATAAATTTGTTCCACTGTAATCAGTTGGGTAGCTAATTCAACTAGAGGCCATATCCCTACTAGGGTTACGGTGACTGTTACCAATATTACAATTAATACAGGTTTAAGCAAACATGGTTATTTCCATTTCTTCATTTTTCTTGACCAGTTTTCTTGCTTTTCCCCTCCATCCCATTTTTCAACGGCCATGTCTGACTCAGGAATAACCCTGCACTTTATTCTCCAGCCAGTTCCATTTCAATCGCACAGGCGAGTATTTCAGGTTCTGATGTTGTGGTTAAATGCATGATTACCTTGACTAACAGGGTCAGTCTCTGTGTGCATGTAGATCTTCTGTTTCTCCTTCCATAATAGGTTTTCGTTATGTAGACTTTGAACCGTTCTCTTTCTGAGGGTTTTCCCGCTTTCAGAAGTCTGTAGGCACACTTGACACCCTGCCAACTTTTTCTGTTATTCTGTTCAGCCAGTATTCTTCGTCAATTTGTCCAAACTGGCTTCTCATGTTTCCATTTTTCTCGTCACTTTCACCTCGCCTGGGAAAATCAACTCTTGGTGACATTATTTGTTCTCTTTCACCATTTTCCATCAGCTCTTTAGCAACAGTTACAATTGACCAGAACATTTATTTTGACTTTTTCTGGTTTAATTGTTCATCCGTTTTCATCAAAGTAAGTTTTCAGGTGCAGATTGCCTCCTCCGCCATGTTAACGTCAAATACAGAAGTTGCCAATCCAACTTGCTACTGTAAACAAAAGCTCACAATGTTTGCTCCGCCTCCGAGGTCTTCTGGTTGGTCCACTGTTTTGGAACAGACATCGAGCGGCTGTTTGTAAAAGTTTAAATTCTTTTAACTTGGCAGTCTAGGGATGTAACGGTATGAAAATTTCTCATCACGATTATAGTGACCAAAATTATCATGATTATCAGTATTATCACGGTATTGTTAAAATGTGCTGGAGATGTTCAAAAAGCATCGACACAAATCACTTCACCAAATTTTATATTTAAAAATCAACAAACAACAAATAATGACTTTTTGTTTGCATAATCACTAAAACAATAACATTAACGATGTTTGGACTTTAATGACAACTTGACTGACAACAGTTTAATAGCATGTTCAAATATCTAATGTAAATGTTCAAATAAAGCTTTGAAAAAGTTTTATAAGGTAAACCTCACATTTCAGCCTTTAAAGCTGCAGTCTGTAAGTTTTGCTCTTTGACGCATCTATGTTTGAAAACCTGGAATTGCAGTACTTTGCGGAATTATCTCGCGTGCGTGGGTTGTGAGTCGGCACGGCTCCAGCGCAGATGAATCTAATGTTTTGAGGTGAATGTGTAGCTGTCAGTCACCGCAACGGTGTGGATACTGTACTAGGAATCACAGATTCTAGCCTGTCTTGGAATATATGACCCAAATAAGAATTTTCACCGTATATTGTCATCTGAACAAGTAAATAACAAGTCTGTCATGTTTGTTCTGACCAACTGAGGAAAAAAGAATTACAATAAATCGCGCTACCAACAGTGATTAAATCTAACGATCGGTTAGCTCATATCACATCAAACCCTGCAAATTTATTATCATTGTTCTACTTTATTCTCAAATTATTAATGTTAACAACATCAGCATTGCGTGACTATGAGTATAGTGTGTATTAGCGGGTAGATTTCAATTTCTGTACAGTCTAATCTAATTGTCATACCATTCGAATTTCATATTAATATGAAATATGCTCCCTTTGAACTGGTTTTCTTTAAAATACAAATCTTGTGTAATCCCACGTCTGATCTGTAATCAGAAGCACATTTAAAACTGGAATATAATTTAATTTCATTCACACGTGTTTCATAAACACATAATCCTTTCTGGATTACAATCCGCCATCAAAATGATAAATTAAATTATTCTAGCTGCTGTGAGAAAAGGCTAAAAATGATCTGGCACCTGCAGGATCCTCACATGCGATAGCCTTGTAGCCGGGAAAACTTCTTTATGTTTACAGACGTGACGTAATGACGTAGCAGCATGCTCGAATCTCCCTCGAAAACCTACCCGTACAACTCAAATTAGAAAACATTAATATAAGCTAACCGTTGTGAATCGGGCTAAAGTAAGGCAATAGTTTTGAACACTGGATGGTTATGTACTTTCTCAAATATTGATTTCGGATAATTTTTAACCAAAAAAAGTTACGGACTGCAGCTTTAAATAAAGAAAAGAGTTACGTCAAAATGATAATTGATTAATAAATGATTATTTGCATTTTATCTGCTCCATAAATAATTCTAGATAACTTATCTGAATGGTTTAAATGTGTAGAATCCACATAAGCTTGTTTTTCATCAACTGGTCAACAGCAAGCATTACATGGAGCGAAGATGAAACAAAATGCCATCGAATCGTTTCTGAAGACAGTCAGAACCTTAAGAGGTACATTCATATAATTAATTAATTCATATATTCATTTGTATAATTCCCTCAGGACTCTTTTAAAACCTCCCAGCTTTTCCGCCCTGTTTTCACTCAAAACGAAACTATTCTGCGTGCTGTGCGCACGTGAGACTGTTACTGAAAACTGTGCTTTAAGCTGGACAGTATTTATTTATCGTGAGTTGTTCAAATCGCAGTAATCGAATACGGTTATAATGAGAATTAAAATATGAAAAGGTAATACTAACCGTGGGGAATTTTATCATGATTTATCATCAAACCGGTAATCGTTACATCCCTACTTGGCACAGCATCTAGACACGGCACTCGCCTTTAAGACGCTGTAAAAGACAAGCGCAACGGTCATACACGTTCATCTAGTGTGGTGTACACACGGTAGTATGGGGAAAGTATTAACAGAATTAAAAAAACAAAATTATTGACATGGGACAATTACGTCATTTACAGGTTGAAGGTTCTGAATTACAGTTTGGATTACTTTTCGATTAATTGTCCAGCCAAACCATCTTCTCCCAAGCATCCACGAATTACACCGTTTTCTTCAACAAATAGCCTGTTGCATTTCAAGCTAACAGGGCTTCATGTTTTTCCATTTTGCCTGTCCTTTTCATGCTGTATGTCCTAACTATAAAGTTTGTTCTGCTTTTCGCAATCGTGTGTCTATTTGAATGAACCCTCATGTGACTAATTATTTGAATCATTCTTTTAAGCTTTGCTTCCTCTTTCTCTGTAAAACCCGACAAGTTACGCTAAGTCAAACCATTTGTAGAAACTGATTGCCTCATACATTGAGTTAAAATCACTTTTTAAGTGTTGTTTAGTCAATCAAACTCAACTCAAAGATTTTAAGTTTATTCCGCTCATTCAGTTTGATGTCAGGTAAGAAATCTAACTCAATGTCTAATGCTGCGTCCCAATTCGCATGCTTATACTATGCCCTAAAAGTATGTACTCTTTTTGTAAAGAAAAGGTACATACTTTTGAGTATGTAGCAGAATAGGCACGCTTTTGGACATACTACTTCGTCATAACCATAGATAGAGATATATATATATATATATAATATAGATACCTCATTAGCGACTGTTTCTATGGGCCGCGCTACGTAAGCCATCCGCCATTTTTGGAACGGTCTGCGAACCTTTGAGCACATTGACTGTGTGCATCTACAACAGCAAGTTATGCGCTTGTATATCTTTGAATACTCATTGATAATTATGGTGAATGACGTCAAGTTGACTGTTCCAAAATGGCGGACGTGTCAACGTATCTGGAGCGGTCGAATGGGGCATCGATACATATCTATGGTCATAACTGCTAAATACGCTCTGTTGCTTAGTTATGTGCACTGTTTAAACTGCACTGTCAATCATCTTGTCACAGTTAACAAAATCCACATTTCTCTTAATTTTATTTCCTACCGTATTGGAGAGAAATGAAGAGGCACGTTGATCAACCTGTCGCGGGTCTATTATAACTCTGATCATGTGTTTGCATAATGATGCATTTAAAAGTTAATGACCAAACATATAAAAGTTCACAATGTTGCTGCAGATGACATATAACACATACTTTTAATCAGGTTAGACATTTTTATCACACAAACCCCTTTCTCTGCCTGCCTGTCTGTCGGTCGCGCACATCCACCATGTTTGTAGTTTTTAAACACTTTTTATGCGTGTTTGTAGTTCTAATCGAATCCTCGTCCACAGCGCAATTGACTTGGTCGGCATTGCTGGGAACGCCCACAAAAACGTCATATCCGCTGAGGCCGTGGGGGAAAACAAACCATTCGAATTAATGCGCGGAGATCATGTTAGGTGCTTGATCTTTACTTTTTGTTATGATTTCGATTATTTTTTGCTTGGTGCAATGCCGAAAAGTTGCTGTGTGGCATTCTGTACCTCTAATAAGTAAAAAAAAAAAAAAAAAAAACCCATCTGAAGATTTATATACTGCCGAATAGGCTACCCTTCAATGACCTGTCATTAGTCTCGTCCCGCCTGCACCGCAACTCAGTTCTGATGGGGCTTACAGCAACCCTCCTTCACATGAAATAAATGTCACTCACTGATATTTTGTGATGTAAATGTCATAATCTATTAAAACATTTATTTCATGTTATTATACTCGATCCCTTACGAAAATTAACAATGGTATTACTATAGTAATAGTAGGCTAACCGTGTTTTTTGGGCGTTTTTATTACCGGTTGTAGCCTATAACCACAGTTTTACTACAAATACCATGGTTAAACTATGGTTAGTGTAGCACGTATAGGCTTGTAGTAAGCGGTCTCTTGCCTGAGACTCAATCAGGTTGTAAAAAGTGTCGGGAAACGACACCTCTGGCCATTCCGTTGGGTCGTTTGTCCAGTCACAGATACTGTACAGACAGTCCGACCCAATACGGCTCGGTTTTTTGACGTATCTTGCTCTGTCGAGCGGCAGAAATGATTTTATGTTGACCATTCTGGGTCAACACCATGCTTTTCAAATGAGGGGGAAAGGATCGTTTTCCAGCACGCTGACTCCGCCCACACGCTATGACGCGACACCGACCATGTCAATGTGTTAGTGTGCATCGATCTGCACTTCGAATTTTAATCTCAAGTAGTAGACCATCCGGGAATCTTTGGCATACTCTTTTCATCATACTATGATTTGGGACATACTAATGGTGTGTTCAAGTCATGTCGGATACATCGTATTTACGAGTTGAACGCACATGAACGCCACCACAAAGTCATAATTATGAGTGGGAAACTTTAAATTTTCACTAAGCCCCGAGTTTCCGAGTTGGGGGCGTGTCAGTGAAAAAACATGTTGGATGCAATGGACGCAGCCAAAGACTAAAGATATGCAGCGTCGGTAAAGTTGTTGAAATTAATAAAACATTTTTTTTTACAATAAAACTTACACATACAAAATATTATATTATTGTATAATTATAACAGAATATATAACTATTCAGTTTACACCTTCATAAATTAAATAAAAAAAGAAAAAACACAGTGATGCACATTCTTCATTCATCATTTTGTAGATGTAGAGTTAAAAAAAATAATTTAATTTTATGTAGAAAAGTTAAATCGCCATCTTGTTCCGACCAAAGTGACTTGAAACGCACCCGACGTCGTAATAACGACTTGTCAACTTGTAAGTACGAACGTCCCAGGAGGACTTGAACGCAGCATAATTCTATTTTCGAATAGGCTACTTTTTAGGACGGATAGTATGCTAATTGGGACGCACCATAACTCTTAAGTATATACGAAATACAAAAACACTGGTACAATGCAATGAAGACAGAACAAGAGGGTATTCTTGAGTGTTTATTGAATTTCAAGCATAAAACAATCAGTGGGCCGTATAATCAAAAATATAATGCTTAAACAATCTTATCAGACTTTTCACCAAATAAGTTAAGACTACACAAACAAGGAAATGTTTAAAAATTCCATTAAAAAAATTCCAAGTAATAAATAAATAGGCCTAACTGCTGTTCTTACACCACATGAAACGGTGAATAATTTTTATGTAAAAAGTAAATTAAACAGTCCTGTTTTCATACGGTTTTAGTCACCTTTGACCAAAGATCTTTTAGACAAGATGACATTTTCTATTATTTCCACTGTATGCTGCTCTACTATTTTTGTTATTATATCTTTCTTTGTTATTAGGTCTGTCTTTGTGCTTAATCTCTAACCTCATTATTTCCAGCTACCATCTCACTCACTCCTATCTTGCCCTGGTTGATGTATAACAGTAAGGTCCATTCCTACCATGTCCTCCTCTATTTCCTTCCAGATATCTATGTGCTCCATAGGCTTTCCTTTTGTCCAAATACTCATTCATTCCCATTTCAGCATATTTACTGTCTGTTATTATTATAGCCTGTTATGGCTACTTATTTTAATTTCTTTATTGCTTCAGCCACAGCTTTGACCTCTGTTGTTTGTGCTGTACCTTCTATTTTTCCCCTTATTTCTGTCCTTCTCCTGTTCTTTTGTTTTTGTTTTATAATGTATCCCCAGTGTGCCTGTTCATCCTTAACGATTGACTACTGTACTTTTTTACCAAGTCTACTTTTGTTTTCTGACACACTTTGTCCCATTATCTGTTGAACCTCCCTTACTGTTTCTGGCTTTTTAAACTGCTTTGTCCTTTCTTTCATTGATTGGGTATCTCCTCTGTTGCCTGCAGGAAACCTAAAAACTCTACAACGTCTGTCATTAGGGCTGGGAGATATGGCCAAAAAAATTATCACAATAACATTTTTCATGTAAGTCGATATCGATAAGTTTTTATTTTTTTCAAGTTTAAAGGCAGATTTTTGCTCCTAAGTGAAAGTTGTAGAAACCAGACCATTTATTGTGGTTTTAAACTGCTCTATTGTCAGAACATGACAAAGACTTTATTTTTGTTTTCCTAAACAAAATGCATATCTTTATATAAAAATTGATTTCTTAGTTTCTGCGTGGTCTAATGAGTGATATTTTCAAATGAATTCAAGCGCTTCACACTGGATCTCACAGTGCTGTTTAGTGCTCGCATGACCGAAACTTATCAGTGATTATATCAAACATTTACCAAACTCTTTTTATCATTTTATCGAGGAGAATTATATCACAATTATTTTTATCGTTCTATCTCCCAGCCTGAGCACTCTTCCACTTCTTCACTGCAGTCTTCATCTGTCTCATCTGCGCTTGATGTTGCAACACCACTGAGTGCCCTCTTGTTAATTTTTGTGGTTGATTACAGGGCATCAAACACAGAAACCTAACTTTCCCAACTGTTGCTTATTCATCCTATCTTGACCTACACAAAGGAAGTATTGCAAGTACTTTCCAAAGCATTCAACCGTTTTTACACTAGTCAACATTTGAAATGGATCAAAACCTTTCATCAAAGTTGTCCTAAAACCAAAATGCGTTCTTGTCTTAGGACAACTTTGATTTAACTTTTTTGATCCTCTTCAAATGTTGACTACTGTATACTAAGCCAATATATGGCATTAACCTAAAAACAAACACCTATTATAACATTGAAACAGGTCAATAGCAATGTCAATATCCAAAACAAAGGACGCATTGTGGACTGTCCTTGTTTGAAGAAGAGCACTGAATTGTGGTGATTTGAATGTGGTTTGGTTGTGTCAACTGTTTATTGAATCGGATAGCATTATGACAACCATAACCACAGCTCCTTTGTGTGGTCAGTGACCTTTTGTCATCCAGTGTGGGGTGGTATTAAAGTGTCTACTTTCTTTTGCAGGTGCGTGTGAGACGTTTGTCTCTGCCCGCTCTGAGCTCTCCCTGATGGGCGGCTGGTCCCGCAGTGCCGTGCTGCAGCTGTACCGAGCACTGCTCCGTGCAGGCCAACACTTAGAGTACACAGACCGTGACTACTACCGGCGCGCAGTGACCCGAGAGTTCCGGCGCTGTCAGACCCTCAGCGCCCCATCAGAGAGGGAGGACGCGCTGAAGAGAGGCCAGTTCTTCCTCAACAGCAGGCTGGGTGGGTTGGTGTAGAAGTGGTCCATCAGCACCAGACTGTCTGACCGATAGCCGGTAAGAAGGAATTTGTGCATCAGAAACAATGTTCGCAGGATGTGCATGTTGTTATCATTAACTAAAACCATTATTTTTTTTGTTGTCAACTGAGAATGTCAACATTAAAATATAGCCTATTATTAATGTTATGATGATTATCATTAAATATTATTGTATACATATTAGATGAAAATATTCCTTTGGCACCTAAATAATATAAAAAATTACTAATTAGAAATAAATAAAATCTAATCCTGAATTTAAACTAAAACAAAAAAAAATTTATTTTAAAAAAGTTAAAATATAAAAAAATGTTACCTCACATTTCAAGCTAACAGCTAGTGCGCTCGACAGAAAGAGGTTATCATCAAAGGGGAAATATGGTAGCCGGCTGCGATTTAAATCATTCAGTCAAAGAATTACTCGCCCTACTGATGGCCCCTTTAGCGGAGGTTGTTGAGTTAAAAAAAATTAACTACGTTCCATCAAGGGTCAAAAGGCCTGTGGGTCAAAAACCTCCCGTTTGTCACTCTTTAAATTGGAACCTGATAACCGGCACCACAAGGTGGCAGCACCAGCGACTTTTTCTCTGTTCACAGCCACCTGTTACCCCATTGCTTCCTCCTATTCAAGCATCAGATCTGGTCAATCACTTAACTCACCTGCACTCTGCTAGCTTGATAACGATCGGCCATAAATCAAAGCTTTCAGTTTATAAAGGATATCCTGAAACCGAGTCACCCGAGATTTTCATTGTTGGAGACTCTACCATCAGATTTGTAAAAGACCCAAGAGCTCTGAACGTTTTGGCTGTCTTTTTAGTTTGCACTAGTGGAGGCAAAATATTACTACTGCCAATGGACTTGGTTTTATTAGTAATCTTTGATTCTACTGTCCAGTGTTCTGGTTCTGCACTTTAAAGCCCTGTCCTTGACAGTGCGGGTCCTGCTGGTGCTGGTTGTAATTCTGCGTCCCTCACTAATTTATTCATTCCTGATTACTGAAAGGCAGTGTGAAATGACTAAATCCACTTGCAGTTCACACAGAAACAATCTTATCACAGTTAAAGCTACGTCTTCCATCCCTGCAGCTATGTCAGCTCAATTTTGTCTACTCAATGTAAGGTCTTTGGTCAATAAGCCTTTCGTCTTCCAGGATTTTGTCTTGACCAACAATAGCGATTTTTTTTTTCTTTCATTATCACAGTCCTGCATTAATTCTGATGAATGTGCCCCCCTCATTGAGTCATCCCCCAGATTATTTATTTTTTCACCAGCTAAAATTGACAGGCCGAGGGGGAGGCCCAGTAATACACAGAAATGATTTTAGCAGTTATCCAGTTTCACTTGGCTGCTTCTCCTCCTTTAAGAGTCTTATTTTTACTTTAAAGAATAAACTGCCCATTTTATGTGTTTAAATCTACAAGCTCCCTGAATCTATCTCCGGTTTTATTCAGGAATTTTCAGACCTTTTATCAGTTCTTATTCTTGGTGATTTTAATATTCATGTTTGTTGCCCTTCTTCCTTGTTTACTTCTGATTTTATTAAACTTTTAGACTCTTTTAATTTGACTCAATATGTGAAGCATGACCTCTCCATAGAAGAGTTGTTTTTAACAGCTCTTGCAGAAATATTCTAAATTCTGTAGCTCCAGTCAGTTAGAAAGCTGAAACCACCTTCTCTACTATGGTTAAATTAAGAATTAAGAAACTATGCAGGAAGGCAGAACAAAAGTGGAAAAAGGATAAACTCAGTGTCTTCCTTGCTTCTCTAAAAAATCTGATGTTCACTTGTCAGTGTAAAATTAAAGAAGCAAGGAACACTTATTTTTCTGACCTGGTTACTAAACAGGGACACAATCCCAGAATCCTTTTTTAAAACCATAAATTAAATCATTGGCCCTGTGCCTATCCAGCCAGTTGGATCTACTCCAGATAATTGTGGGGCTTTTCCAAATTACTTTTATAAAAACAATAGTGGATATTTGGCAGCATTTTAATATTGATTTCTGAGAACATGATGTTGACTCCTGTCAATGAACACGTTGTACTTTCAGAGTCATCCACCTGACTTCTGACTGCATTCCCACTTGGTTTCTAAAAGCTGTATTTCGGAGAGTTTACCCACTACTAAAGAAGGCCTCTCAAGACCCCTCTGTTTTAAGATCCATCTCCAAGTTGCCATGTTAGAAATATTTTGTCCAAATTTAAAAAAAAATGTGTCCATGCAACTGACTTCCTTTATGAATAACAATCTAATCTTTGAAAAATTTCCATCTGGCTTCTGTGGTGGCATCTGCCGGTGCTGTGAGGAATCATTCTCAAAGTCTTGGGGTTTTGATGCCAGAAGAGAGACTTTTATTATCAACAGACAACAAAAGCCGAGAGACCCTGCAGGAAATCTCTCCTGAATATCTTTTTACATCCTCTTTAAATAGTTTTTCCTCTAGGCGTGTTCAATACATTTCATACATAGCCGTTTTACCTTTTTTGGTCTTTCCAGCCTGCCACCCAGGAGCAGACAGGAGGCCTTAATTTTATGTTCTGTGACCAAAGAGGCCTCATCATATATTTTGTCTAATGTCAAAACAGGACACGCAGCTTGACCATATGTCTGCCTCATTCTCATACAGACTTCTATACACGCAGGCAAATACACGATTATAATAGAAGAATAACTTGATACATAAATGGCTTATATTTACATTGATTATACTTGATTAATTTATATTTTGATTAATAAAACACTTCGTCACTTCCACTCCCAACATATACAGTGGGTACGGAAAGTATTCAGACCCCCTTAAATTTTTCACTCTTTGTTATATTGCAGCCATTTGCTAAAATCATTTAAGTTCATTTTTTTTCCTCAATGTACACACAGCACCCCATATTGACAGAAAAACACAATTGTTGACATTTTTGCAGATTTATTAAAAAAGAAAAACTGAAATATCACATGGTCCTAAGTATTCAGACCCTTTGCTCTGTATTTAGTAGAAGCACCCTTTTGATTTAATACAGCCATGAGTCTTTTTGGGAAAGATGCAACAAGTTTTTCACACGTGGATTTGGGGATCCTCTGCCATTCCTCCTTGCAGATCCTCTCCAGTTCTGTCAGGTTGGATGGTAAACGTTGGTGGACAGCCATTTGTAGGTCTCTCCAGAGATGCTCAATTGGGTTTAAGTCAGGGCTCTGGCTGGGCCATTCAAGAACAGTCACGGAGTTGTTGTGAAGCCACTCCTTCGTTATTTTAGCTGTGTGCTTAGGGTCATTGTCTTGTTGGAAGGTAAACCTTCGGCCCAGTCTGAGGTCCTGAGCACTCTGGAGAAGGTTTTCGTCCAGGATATCCCTGTACTTGGCCGCATTCATCTTTCCCTCGATTGCAACCAGTCGTCCTGTCCCTGCAGCTGAAAAACACCCCCACAGCATGATGCTGCCACCACCATGCTTCACTGTTGGGACTGTATTGGACAGGTGATGAGCAGTGCCTGGTTTTCTCCACACATACCGCTTAGAATTAAGGCCAAAAAGTTCTATCTTGGTCTCATCAGACCAGAGAATCCTTCAGGTGTTTTTTAGCAAACTCCATGCGGGCTTTCATGTGTCTTGCACTGAGGAGAGGCTTCCGTCGGGCCACTCTGCCATAAAGCCCCGACTGGTGGAGGGCTGCAGTGATGGTTGACTTTCTACAACTTTCTCCCATCTCCCGAATGCATCTCTGGAGCTCAGCCACAGTGATCTTTGGGTTCTTCTTTACCTCTCTCACCAAGGCTCTTCTCCCCCAATAGCTCAGTTTGGCCGGACGGCCAGCTCTAGGAAGGGTTCTGGTCGTCCCAAACGTCTTCCATTTAAGGATTATGGAGGCCACTGTGCTCTTAGGAACCTTAAGTGCAGCAGAAATTTTTTTGTAACCTTGGCCAGATCTGTGCCTTGCCACAATTCTGTCTCTGAGCTCTTCAGGCAGTTCCTTTGACCTCATGATTCTCATTTGCTCTGACATGCACTGTGAGCTGTAAGGTCTTATATAGACAGGTGTGTGGCTTTCCTAATCAAGTCCAATCAGTATAATCAAACACAGCTGGACTCAAATGAAGGTGTAGAACCATCTCAAGGATGATCAGAAGAAATGGACAGTACCTGAGTTAAATATGAGTGTCACAGCAAAGGGTCTGAATACTTAGGACCATGTGATATTTCAGTTTTTCTTTTTTAATAAATCTGCAAAAATGTCAACAATTCTGTGTTTTTCTGTCAATATGGGGTGCTGTGTGTACATTAATGAGGAAAAAAAATGAACTTAAATGATTTTAGCAAATGGCTGCAATATAACAAAGAGTGAAAAATTTAAGGGGGTCTGAATACTTTCCGTACCCACTGTAGGTCACTATTCACTAATGATCTACTGTTTGCAGTCGACACTGGCTTGTATTTCATTTTAATTCTTCTTGATCTCAGCTCAGCCTTTGACACAGTGGACAATAATGTCTTAATCTACTATCTGAAGACTTGTGTTGGTATCAGTGATGTGGCTCTGGATTGGTTTATCTCTTATTTGTCGAACAGGTCCTTGTCTGTAGTGCTTGGAGATGCCTCCTCCTCTCATGCTTCTCTATTTTGTGTGGTCCCTCAAGGATCTATTTTGGGTCCCCTTTTGTTTCCTTTTTACATGTTAACCCATTTGCTGACATAACTGGAAAGTGACATTTTGATTTACATGATGTCATCACTTCCCGCAAATAAGCTCTGCATATTGCACAACTTGTAGTTGATGAGAAAATCTATTTACTCCCCCCCCCCCCCCCCACTTTCTTGCTTTCTCTCAGGGAGGTAAAAGATCGATGGCAGGAGTGAACGGGGACCGGAAGGGAAAGAAAGATGACAATGGGCTTGGCACAGCCATCGACTTTGTGCTCTCTAATGCAAAGCTGGTGCTGGGAGTCGGGGGAGCAGCCATGCTCGGGATCGCCACACTGGCGGTCAAAAGAGTGAGTTCAGGAACAAGCTGTAATGCTCTTTGAACCTGTGGGTGTATTAAAGGGTTCATGTCATAAGGAATCATATTTCCAGTGATTTTGAAAATTGATGATTGGAAAATTGAAACAGGAAAATTGATGTTCCTGTGGCTCAGTGGTAGAGCATTGCGTTAGCAGTGCAAAAGGTCGTGGGTTCAATTCCCAGGGAACACACATACTGATAAAAAAAAATGTATAGCCTGAATGCACTGTAAGTCGCTTTGGATAAAGCGTCTGCTAAATGCATAAATGTAAATTATGAGAATTATCTTTTATTGATACGGAGCAGCAGAAACGACTTGAGACCAAATTAAATGAAATGGCAGATAAAGTTTATTTTTTAACAGTGTCTCTGATCATTTCAGTTTGACCTTAACTCTGAGCATCACAATTCAGTGTGGATTATTTTATGAATCTGTCACAGCTCCGCTTTGCAACGAGTATGGAGAAGTCAACTTTGTTTAATATCCTGTGCAAGAGACCCGTACAAGTTCTGTAGCTTATTTCACATGTAGTGTTTTTTTTTTTAAGAGGAAATCTTGTAAGTGTACCTCATGAGAGGAAGAAAAAAGATCCATTTAAAAAAGTGCATGCTTTGTTTCCAGCACTGTAGATTTATTATTATTATTTGTGTATAATTGAGTTTGGTTTGTCTCAGATGTACGATCGAGCACTCAGTGCCCCATCCAGTCCCACTAAAGCCGACCCGTTGGGACGAAGAAGCTGGGAGGAGCCGAGCTGGCTGGGGTCGTCACCACGGACACTGAACCACGACATGAAACAGAACGTCAGCCGCTCTCTACAGACGCTCCCCACCTCCTCCAGCTCCTTCAAGCCAGGTAATGAATTTCTGGTGCCTTGTATACTTAACATCCTGTACTTTTATATGCAACAACCATGAAAAAAACATGTGCTTTTTTTCTTTCTTTTTTACTTCCCGATGACCACAAACGTTATATGTTTTAGTTTTATTCCATATTGTTGAATTTCCTCTTTATAGATTTGAGGAGAGTTATTTATTTATTTTTATCTATTTATTTTTTTGTTTTCATTCAATTTCTTCATTTATTTTTAATCCTGGGCCATCATGGACACGGTTTTTCCTAGTTTATCTTATCCTAACCTGTATCCTTATTGTTTCCCAGGCTTGTACATATTGGAGTGTCTGCTCTACTTGCTCAGTGGGTATTTAAACCCTTCCTTAACTAATACACTGTAGGTTTCTGTAGACCCTTCATTTGTTTTATGGGTATTAGGGATATACATAATCATTTTGACTAGTTGGAGACTGAATGTGACTAGTCGTTGTGAGGTAAGCATTGGAAATTTTCGAAGTCATCCTCTAATCATTTGTTTGTTGAATGACTAGTTCAGCATCCTGTGTCCTATATTCTCCAACAAAGCCCAAGACTAGTCTTAATCTGTGTCTGGAAGACTAAAGATTGTGTTGCTTTAGGCTGAGTGTTGTGATTAAGTAGAATTATTCTACCAGGTTTGACCTTTGGAAGGTATGAGAATGTTTAAGTATGCTAAATTGATTGTCATAAGTATATTTGCATGTTTTCTTCTGTTTTTGTTTAGATTCTTTACATCGTGTTATGGGCCGTGGTGGTGGTCGTCCTGGTAAGGCTGAACTCCAGAAGGCACGGATGCGCCTCTCGCTGCAGGAACACCTCTGGGCCTTCTTTCAAGAGCGAGTGGCGATCCCTTCAGAAGAGCAGGCCGTCGCTCGGCGTGCTGCGTTGGATATCTGTGCCGAGCTCAGATTCTTTCTCCATGCTAAACTGCCTGATATGCCCCTACGAGAAATGTACCTGAGCGGAAGTCTATACGACGACCTTCAGGTGAGAACAAGTGTAATTGATTCTGAAAGTGTTTTAATTGTCACATAATAATCAAGAATATAGGGAAAACATGGCCTTTAATTGAAGTGCTTTTAATTGTTTAAGTTAAGTCTCTTCTGCACACCAAGGCTGCATTTATTTAATCAAAAAAACATTCAAAACAGTAATATTGTGAAATATTATTACAAATTAAAATAAAGTTGTACGCTGTCTGCCATTTTCTCTGTTCTCAAGCAGCTGTAGCGAACAACAATGTCTTGTAAGCAATGCAGGTGTTTTGTAGTTGGGTGTAAAAGTCAACATAAGAGTCTTCATTTTCTCCAGACATCAGAGCCACTGAGGACGCAGTGGATTCATTTTGTTTTTGATGGTAGCTCATTATCATTTAAAGGAACATGCACCGAAACGGGTCGCTGTGAACATAGCTGTTTTTGACAAGGTAAAAAGGGTGTTATTTTACACGGCCACTGAGGAATTTTAACCAAAGTATGTTGCAGACATTTCATCAAGAACCTGAAGTAGCATATCAACATGTGGAAAATGGGCATCCAATATCCCCTTTAATATGTTTGTGGAATTTTATCAGGATTCTTCGAAAAATAGAAAGTTTATTTGAAATAGTAATTTTTGTAACATTTTATATGTCTTTACTCTCACATTTGGTCAATGTAATGCAACCTCTCTGAAAGTATTGATTTCCAATATTTTGAATGGATGTATAATTCATCCCTCAATCTTTAATTTTCAAATTTTTAGGTGGTGACTGCTGACCACGCCCAGCTGATGGTACCCCTGATCCTTGAGAAGAATCTCTGGTCATCCGTTCCTGGTGAGGAAACCATCATGAACCTTCCCGGCTTCTGGCTGGTTCGTCGGGAAAACCTTGAGTACTTCCCACGTGGAAGCAGCTACTGGGACCGTTGCATGGTGGGTGGCTACCTTTCCCCAAAGAGCGTCCTAGAAGCTTTCGAGAAGCTCGTCGCCGGCTCCATCAACTGGCCCGCCATCGGTAGCGTTTTAGATTACATCATCCGACCCGTGGTCCCGTCAGAAACGCTTTCGCTAGAAGTGCAGTACGAAACGGACCGTCGCCTTTATGTGGACTTCCTCCCATTACTTGTTATGGAGGACGGCGTCTCACTGATCGCCAAACCACACCGATTGGCCGCCGAACGACATGAGAACCTGTGGCGGCAGAGTTTTCGCGTGGCGGAAACGACAAAGTTACGTGCACTCGATCAGGAAGACTCCGGGTGCCGCTGCGCGTGTCTTAAAGTCATTAAAGCCGTGTGTAAACTGAATCCAGCGCTGGCACGATTAAACGCAAGCCAGCTCACTAATGCAATCCTTCTCCTGAGCGAACAGGAGGGCGATTGGACTCAGGAAGCGCTCGCCATTCGTTTCACGCAGCTGCTTCGTGCACTAGTGGGACACCTAGAGGCTGGGAGGTTACCCTGCATCTTCAATCTCAAAGTCAATCTGTTCTGTGAGCTAACACCAGAGGAAATAGATGAACTGGGATACACACTATACTGTGCATTGTCTGACCCAGAGAGCCTTTTGAGAACTGTTTAGTAAACACACATGCACATAGCCTACCACTTTTTGGTCCCCGCACAGAATTGAGTTGATACTCAAACCAAAATAATGGCAATGTTTTCATACGTGTCTTGTTCTCAGTAGATCAATAACCTCAATTGTTTTTCACACATTCATATTTTTGTCAATCATACCATCATAAGTTATTTTCAGGTTCTACATCCTCATCCGTTGGTCATATTTAAATGGCCCATCTTATATCATTTCAGTGTTTTTGACTTTCCTAATGCACAGTGAAGGGTCATGACGATTATATATTTATCTAGTGAAGAATCAGATTCTAACTTCAGTGATATTTCATTATAAATTCAAGCACCGTCATCTCTTATGTGTTTCTGTTGTTACCCAAAATGCGATGAGTTTCTATGACAGTAATTTGACATGTTACATTTGATCTGTGAAATTCATGATTTTATGTTTCCCAGTTATCTGTTAGGTGGAACATTGTTCCAATTTTGTTCTGGGATTCATCAAAATACTTTCCTTTAGAAAAATATATCTGACACGGGGAGCTGTTTTAGATTAATCAGATAGCAGGGTCTCTAAATTATCTTTCAGTTACTAAATTTCCAGTGATTTTTCATAAATGCTTGCAACTCTGACGCAGAAGAAGTGATTGTTTAATTGAATTATTTTTAGTAAACCAGCTTTCTGAAATATTAAATTATTGGAAGGCAAATTAAATTAAAACAGTAAAAAAATGCCTAAAATAACTTAATATATTTCAGAGGATTTCTGTCCATTATTCAAAATCAGTTGCAAAGTGATGATAAAGTTTGAGAAAAAGATCATGTTTCTCTCCCCATATTTCCATCTTTCTTGTCAGTTTGTGCCATTAAAATATGCAAATGTATTTTACCTAATATTTTTAATATTTAATATTTTACCTACTATTTTACCTAATTGCTTATTTTCAGATACATTCTCAAAAATGATCCTTTAAAAGTCACTCATTGAAATGTTGAATGGATATGATGTTATTTAAATGGTCGACACGGGTTATCACCACACTGCTGAAACCAGATGAAGATAAATACCTGAATTAATAAGCAAAACACATCTTTAGAATGGCTAAACAAAGAGCAGATGTGATTTTTATTGTATTACAGCTGCCTAATAAACCAAGGAAACCCATGCAGACCTCCTTAAAGCTATAGAATAATTTAATTTTTTGAGGCTGTGGGTTATAAGGAAGGTGAAATGAAATGTATTGTGTGTCTATACACAAATGATGAACAAGAGCCTAAAAAGCAGACTTCATAGAGACATTTTAGTATTTTTGTATTGATTGTACAGATGTAATCAAACACCAGTGTGAAACTATTTATGTATATCTTATGATCATTCTTTGTGCTTGGAGAGTGACGTTTGTTAGAACAAAATATACAATAGGCTACGTCTCCGATATGAAATGCCAAAACTCGCAGGAGATCTTGTTTATGTATTGAAGCATTTATTTTGCTTGCGTAACCAGAACACCTGTGTTTACCTGTGTGATGTAGCAGAAACACATTTACCTAGCGAATGATATGAAAGAGCAGCGAATCCAAAAGTAGATCTGCTAGTGGAGTTCAGCTTGGACTTTGCATGTGATGCTTGTGTACTCGTTTCTTCATTTCCTGGTGATTTGTATTTTTATTAAACAGCAATTTGTATCATTTGTTCTGTAAGAGTGTTCTGTGCCTCGGGTCTCTGTGCTGCAATACAGAGCAAAGGTCGAAATAAAGTCGAATGGAGTGAAACTGTATTACAACGTTATTGTGAATTATTTGTATAAGTCTGTGAGTCCAGTAGCTGACATAGACCAATGTTCGGGGTCAGATTTGTTTTTAAAGAAATTGATACTTTTATCCAGCAAGGCTGAATTAAATTGATCAAAAGTAACTGTTGTCTTTTGTCACAAAAGATTTTTATATCAAGTAAATGCTGTTTTTAATATATTTGTGTACTTATATATTTAATGTTATATGTAATGTTATATATCAGTTGCTACAAAAATATTTTGCAGCACAACATTGATGATGATAAATGTTTCTTGAGCAGCAAATCAATATATTTTATTGATTTCTGAAGGATCATGTGACACTGAATACTGGGGTAATGCTGAAAATTCAGCTTTGCATCAGAAAAATCAATTGCATTTTAAAATATATTACAATAGAAAACGGTTATTTTAGTAATGTTTCACAAAATTACTGCATTTTTTAACAAGTAAATGCAGCATTGATGAACATAAGAGACTTTCAAAAACATTGAAAAATCTAACCACACAAACTTTTAAACTGTAGTTGAATTAGCATTATTTTCCATTTTAATGACTTTGAAATTAGATCTGTGCTGAAGGCAAATCAAATTAACCTCAGTGGTATGACAATTTCAGCCAAAGGTAAATACTGATGTTAAATATAATGTGCTAAACTGACTCTAGATGTCATGTGATGGACATTTTGAATCATCACAGGAAACAGAAGATGACTAACACTATCACAGTCTGGTTTCTGTAGGGCTACAGATGCAGTCAACCAATCAAATCAACCTTAGAGTTAACTGCTTACAAATTGAAATATAAAAACAGAATTTAAAAAGAAGAGCTATTTGATGAAACATCCAAACATAATGAACTAGAAAGCATCCTGCTTGTACTGGTTTTCCCCCACATGGGATACCACAAATAACAAAAAAGCAAAAGTTGAAAACCTCCATCAGTCGAGCAGTTTAGACAAGAAAACTTTCAAAGTAAATTCAACTACAGACAGCCGAGCACAAACCAAACTAAACTTTATTTAACTTCAGGTTTGGAAGAACTTTTGCTGTGATTTTGAGTTAAATGATTAGACAAAGAAACCAAGTAGTCTCGATCAACTTTAACAGAAATTCAATTCATTTCAGTGTGATAAATTGAGTATAATACACCAACATTATCAAAATGGTTACAAAAGTCAACTGACAAAATTCCAACACATAAGAGAACCACAAATCCAAAGTTCTATTCATCTACCAGCAATTTATTCAATCTTTATTCAATTTTCTATAAAAAAAATTAATAGCTTAATTATAAACTAAAGTTTAATTAATCTATTGAAACAGTGCAAAATAAAAACAAGCAATGCTTCAAGGGGAAGTACAGAGAATCCCTAGCTCAACAAGTTTGTCTCATTTCTTCTTTTTCAGTTTTGCTTTGAGTTTAATACTTGGAAAAACATGTACTGTCACTCAGGCATTTGTTAATTTTCTTACATTGCATATTTCAAATTGCAAAAGATTTACCAGCGTTAACCAGTGGTTTCTGTATTGCTAATGGCCCATTAGGTCCAGTACAATACAATACTGTGATTTCTTTCGCTCTTTTCATTTAGCAGGAGCAAAGCCCACGCGGTCTGCCTCCCGGTCAAACACAGTGTAGTAGCGGCCAATGAACACATCTCCCAGAATCCACAGCGGCCCGGCGGGGGGTGGGATATCCATTGCCATAATGCCAGACAGACAAACACTCACACCCATGTGAGTCACCTGAGAAAAAGATAGAAGCGAGTTAAGATTGATTTAAAGAGTTCAATTAATCAATGCTGCATTCATTTACAAAGCAGTTTTAATCAACGTCCTGAGATTCGATTAGATTCCAAACATAAAAGCAACATATATTTTGATTTTGATTTGATTTATTTTAAATTGTTATTTTTTTCAGTGTACAATAAAAAGAAAATCATCCTATGCAAATGCAGTTTGGTCCTCGATGTAAGGAATAGTTCAACCAAACATGAAGATTTGCTGAATGTTTACTCACACTCAGGCCAACCAAGATGAGTTTGTTTCTTCATCAGAACAGATTTGGAGAAATTTAGCATTACGTCACTTACTCAGCAGTGGATCCTCTGCAGTGAATGGGTGCCGTCAGAATGAGAGTTCAAACAGCTGATAAAAACACACAATAATCACAAGTAATCCACAGCACAACTGCAGTCCATCAATTAACATTTGTGAAGTGAAAAGCAGGATGTTTATAGTTCTGTTGGATTGTTAAACAAACACGCAGCTTTTCACTTCACAAGAATGAATGAATGAATGAAGCTTTATATAGCGCTGTGATTGCTGTACTTTACAATCATATGTCTCTTCTCAACCACCACCAGTGTGCAGCATTATTGCGACGGCAGCCACAGGACACTTCACAAGATTAACTGTTTTTGTGGATCTTGTGAATTATTGTGATGTTTTAATCAGCTGTTTGAACTCTCATTCTGACGGCACCCATTCACTGCAGAGGATCTACTGCTGAGCAAATGACGTAATGCTAAATTTCTCCAAATATGTTCTGATGAAGAAACAAACTCATCTTGGTTGGCCTGCGTGTGAGTAAACATTCAGAAAATCTTCATGTTTCATGTTTTTTTAAATGAAACTTTAATTTTTTTTTGATGTATGAATGTATGAAGGTGAAGAAAAAGTATCCCAAACACAATACATAACATTAAATTCTATTTTTTCAAACATTCACATACTAATTGAGCAACTTATTCTTTCAAAAAGTTGACTTCATATACACAAAAAAAAGCATCTTTTAGCCACCAACTTAATTTTTCACTTCAAGGAATCAGGTAATTTATTCCATGAAATTGCACTTCTATATAAAAAAGGACTTTGTATGTTCAACATAACATTGTATGTTCCTCTGTAATGTCCCTTTCCAACCTCTACAGAGTAAGAGGAAAACCACACCAGTTTCTGTAAAGAGGGGGACGCACCTTCAGAACATAGTCCTCTCCAGTTAAGTTGAACATCTTCCCTCCCAGGCTGAGGGAAACAACAGGAAGTGATGGAATCCTCTTACAGTCAATCCAGTACTACAAAACAGGAAATGTTCACTTTACAACTTCCTCAATTTATGCTGGAAATACATGGCGATGAAAGAGTCAGCTAATTAAAAGGATATAGATGACAAAAAATAATTTTTAAATAAAGAATAAATAACCATTATAAATGATTTAATGTATATGTTTTGATGAAGATATATTTTAGCAGGAATGCTCCTCACCTCTCCCATCAGCAGTGGTATGGCTCCGATGGCTTTCTGCAGCGCCCGCACCTCTTGAACCGGCCCCGTGATCATTGATGTTCCTGTGTCAACAATTGCCTGGCATCCATTTTTGCAGAGGGTAAGAGTGCCACCCACCTGAACTCTGTTGGAAAACGACCAATATAAGAAATAAGTCATCATGACAAATAAGATTTGTCCCAGTTTGCAGCCATCATAAACCAATATTAATCTGGCTAAAAACCACAGCCACAGATTGTGAAACATGGCTTGTATTGTATTGGTGATCACATACTCATCCATCTTTATCTGCCAGTAGGCTTTTCGTGTGACATTGACGTAATGCAGATCACCGTCAAAATACTGCTGGTCAAAACCTCCCAGCATCAGCTCACCTCCAACTTCACCTGCGGGGTCCCTACACATACACACAACATTTATTAACAAGACTTAGCATGTGCATTAAGCCATTGCGTTGACAGTCCCTGCAATGTAAGTGATTTTAAATGTTAAGCATCTTGGTCCCCAAAATGTAGGCAAAGCCTGACCCACATGTACAGGTTTTAGTCATGAATCATTCAGTTAGTAAAAGAGGCTTTTTATACAGACAGAACAATTGACTATAGTGTGATAAATTGGCAGTAACATGCACATGCGCTTTGAAAAGCACTCACTGCTAGGAGTCATGCGTTACCGTTTAACACGAGAATAAATACAATTCTTTCATGCTGAAGGTCACACTATCGGTCTACATTTGTAGCCACATTCTTCACCATTATAAAACCGAAATGGAGAAGAAAATAGAGGAACCTCAGATAAGGGAAATCAATGTAGTTTCCTTTCCAAACTCTCCCATGTCAATATTAAATGTCCAACAACTGGCTAAACAATGTGAAAAAACAGTCAAATGAACCTTGAAAAGAGCATAAGAGAGGCTTACCGGTTGATATAAAAAGAGAAGATATTCTGAGGCAGGATTTTGGCAGCCATGGCTGTGTCAAACACCGGCGTAACCCCATCTACAGAAATGGCAGGGTATGCCATGCCCAGGACGCCATCAAAACGTGCCACCGCAAACACAATCCCAGGCTGTTTAACCGCCTCGGCAAACTGCTGGTTTGGTACCTTCAGCCCTGCCAACTACAGACAGAAACAAATGTGTGAGTTTTTGGGCATGTTGATGCCTCAAACAGTGTGCTTATGGTTAACTAAAACTATTAAAACTATACTTTCTAAATAGTTAGATAGTTAAAACTGGGCATCATACACTAAATGCCTGAGGATCACACTACCAAACTTGTGATCCAAACACAAATTCATGCATAACATGCTTCAAAAGCTGCTTGACAAATTTAAACACTATCCTCCGGTTTCACTAAAGACAAGGCTTAAGCTAGTCCTAGACTAAAATGCATGTTTGAGCTGTCTCAACTGAAAATATCTTGCTCTGACATATCTTAAAATATGTCAGTGTCATTGTTCTGTGTCAAGATGTACACCTTGTTTTCTTGTAAGGCGTTTTTGTAAAAGTTGCTTAAATATCTTAATTTAACTAAGGCCTAGTCCTGGCTTAAGCTAAGCCCCGTTTGTGAAACCGGGCCCGTGTATTCTCAAATCGGCTTAAAACAAAACAAAACATGCTTAATATTGGTCTTAACTGGGTGGAGTCACAATCTAATTGTAAAAACAAATCACTCAGAGTCTTTGCCCATCATACACTACATGATTTTTTGTGAAATCCGTCAACTCTGACGGCCAGAAATCATCCAGAATGGCTCTGAAATTTAGCAACTATCATCAACTCTTCCTTGATTTTAAATCACGGCAAAAAATCTAGAAAAAAAAATTGCGCAGTATATGCATTAAGTTAAAGTACTTAAATTCCTAAAAATAAAACTGAAAAAAGAGCAATATTTAAAAATGTAATAAAAAAGACAAATGCACATAATAAAAGTAACTGAAAATATCAAATTAAAAGCCAATCCAAAAATGTATAAATAATATTATATAAATAATACTAAAATAGCACTAGCCTCAGCAACATTATTGGTTTCTTTTTAAATAATGTTGATCTATTTTTCACACATAGCTATTGGATTTCTTTAGAGGCCTGTGATATAGTATATAGTCACATTTATGATGCTTTTATGGTGCTTTTCTTATTATTTTGGAGCTGTTCCAGCTCTCACGATCAGTTCCTGTAGTCTTTACTCACAGTGACTGTGTCCTGACTGATGAAGCCAGAGAGACTCCCTCTGCCGTACTGGATCGAGAACGCCGTGCCATTCTGAACATACGTGCTTGACTTCTTAGAGTTGTAGCGATGGTGCAACCCTGAGAGACAGCCAGAGTAAGACATTTAGTAAAGAAAAAACAATACATATCAAAACAATGACCCAAAACATCCCTCACAGCATGCAATGTCCAGGTAGGAGCAATGGATAGATGGAACCCAGAGGTTAGGATGATCCGGTGTCAAACAGCACAGTGAAGTCCTGAGGAGGGGTGCCAATACTGATCACTCCAAAATACTGAGCCTGAAATGGGAGAAAGGACAGTCGGACTTATTATATTCCTCATGCAAGAACCAAAATGCATAATCAGTGACTGATGCCGCTTTCTCTTACATCCATGAAGTTGGTGAGTTTCTCAATAGGCGGTGGCAGTTTTGTTGGTGATGGTGAAGGTGTTGTTGTGGACGGCAATGAAAATTGGACTTTGGAGGTTTTCTCTCTGGCCATGGATTTGATCTCGTCAATAGTCCTCCCATTCTCTGACAGCATGCGGCGCACGGTGCGCATCTTGTGCAGAGGAATCCTAGAGATACGACAGTGATAAAGCAATAAAACACCTGCGTCGAGTAGTGTATCTCATCTATAAAACTGTGGCCATCACAAAACGACACCAGTGTTCAAACAAGGCATTTAATGAATAATCCAAACTAGATTTGTAGGTTTTCCGAAGAAAATGACTTGGTGTTGCTATGGTTTTAACGTATTGTTTTTCTTCTGGACAAACATTTGTTTAGATTGCAGCACCATTATAATGTTATTTTGCCCAGATTTGTCTATTATTGTGGTTTGTTAATACATCTTAGATAACCCCGCCCCTAATCGTTACGTATGAAATAAGCGACCTGTGATTGGTCGCTTTAGAGTGGGCGGTTCTTGACCTGCAGTATCGACCACAAGTCCACAACCTAAATGTCCAGTTCCAGTGACTAGTGAGCGGTTAAATTGTATCATTGTGAGGAGGAAATGTATCAAATAACCGTGTTTACTGATTCACAAAGCGTTTAGATGGGTTTGTGAACGGTTTCATTAAAAATATCCGACATCAAGTTACAACGCTGACTTTATAAGCAACAAAACTGTATATGAGTGTCAGCTCCTTTTATAATGAATAAGCGTTTAAGTTTGTTCGCCTCTCTCGTTTTGCAGGTTTACACAATGTGGCACCTCAACCACAGCAGTTCACACATGTAAGTGGTTACTAACTGAACTTGGTCAAGTGAGATCAACTTCCTGATCCAAAACATTAGTTGATGCTGTATCAAACTTTCACACAAAACGTCCTAAGCAGCACTGTTTATTGCAGCTTCATTCATATTATTAAATATAATGCATCGGATTGTTTTTTGAAGACTGTATTTTATTGTAATACAGATGAACTTAGTGATTAATATAGTGAAAGTTAATGTGCAAAGACATAATGGGGCTGTTTAAGTTTTTAATAAGCAAAATGTTTCATGATTAAATATGTAAATATGTTTACATAAAACGCGCTTACATCGATAATAAGAGAATTGATGCAATTACCTGATTATTGCTTGGCTGTCCGCAATTAACAGCCACATTAAAAACGTGAACAGGTGAAAGCGATTCATTCTCTGCTCTTTAAAAGAAATAAATTGTTTTTACTGCTGATCT
Source organism: Schizothorax lantsangensis (assembly GCA_027422415.1). Classification (NCBI taxonomy): domain Eukaryota; kingdom Metazoa; phylum Chordata; class Actinopteri; order Cypriniformes; family Cyprinidae; genus Schizothorax; species Schizothorax lantsangensis. The sequence continues at coordinate 10,320,270 of CM049840.1, forward strand.
GAAACAAAATTCAGACTTGAAGAAGCAATTCTGAGGTATAACTTCCACCGCCGCCCCTTGTGCGCAACTTATATCCAAAAGTGGCCTTCGGAGAGTTTCGTGCAAGTTCGGGGGTTTTCCGTGCTCCTTAAACCTGATTGGCTAGCAGCACTGATGTACCGCTACGATTGGCTAGAGAACATATCAATCAAGTTGAATTTCACGCCCCGCTTCCTGACTGCTTAAAGGTGGTGTTACTGGTTTGTTGTGTTTGTGTTTTTGTGAATTTTAAATTTGCATAGTTGAAAAGCACCACGGCCTTCAGATGAACACAGAGAGTTAACTACAACCAACAATAAATAAATAGTAATGTAAATAATAATAAAGAACTATCCTTCCTCTTTTGAACCATTTGGAACTGTTGGGGAAATAAATTGCAATACGCAAAATAGGAAGTGGAGTAACCAGCAAAACCTAAACTTCTCTAAGCATGCAGATGTATTGGTTTTTCTCACTTAGGTGTACAAACGATACTTTTGACGTCACATTATAAACGTCTGCATTTTGCTTTTGTTTTAAAATCTGTCCTTAGGCTTGACTGGTTAGCATTGACTTTATTGCCCCTGCTGGTAGATGCCAGCACTGCACCCATTCAATGGATCACCAGCATCCGTCTCCTGACTGTCATTAAAAAATAGACATTTATTCTAATGGAATAAAAATTTTAAAAGTGATGGATGTTTATGAATGCTGTAGTGAAAATGGTTTAAAAAACTGTACTGTAAAATACTGTAAGAATGATATCTTTAATGGTTTGTGATGTTTTGGAATCAGATTTTTTCACTATGGCTGTATCGTGAAGGTTGTAGGAGTGCCAAGGGGCTCCAGGTAAAGGACGAGGTAGAGGTCTGTTACCCGCTGAAAAACTCACGGGTCGTGATTGGGTCGGGCTCGTGCCCAGTCCAGCCCTTCAATCAACATGTGTTTTTGGCTAGGTTTAAAGCAAGAAAACGTACACTTTAAGATGAACAAGACAACATAATGGATGGCACTTGCAGATAAAAAAAAAAGTTCTTCATGACCCACAGGATTGCTTGTAATAAAGATTTAAATACAAAAGAAAAGGCATTAGAGTAATCTGTTTCTGTTAAGTTTTCATTTAAAATGTTTGTGATCAGGGAGACCAGGGGCAGTTGTAGCATTTTTTTATTTATTTTTACATTTTCCTTTGTAACTCATAGACTTCTTGAAATACACTAGTCATCTTTTGATACAAGAAACAAATATAGGTGCACTAATTCATAATGCAATTGATATATTTTCAATTGTAACACTGAAAAGTAAGTCATATTAACCCACTGTATCTCAAATAAAAACTTACCTCAAACTAATCACTTTACTGCTGTAGTGTTTATTTCTATTTTTGCAGAAGACTGGGCAACTATTCTAGATTGTAATTATTTAAATATATATTTTACTCAATAGATTAATCAGCTGATGAGTCAAGAACAGTCTTTAACCAAACTTTAATCAAATAATACAAGATATATTAACAGAATCACTCAATGAGTTCACGTGGAGGTAATATTCATTGTATTTTTTTAATTATTTAAAAGCAACACATTGTTGTGTAACACTAATGATTTCCATAAACAATGATTTGCCATACTTAAATTAAACTGTTAAACTCTAACCTGATTCACAGTTGTGGTACATTTAGATGTCACTGCCATCAGTGCAGGCCAAGTGTGCCCAGGAGGGGCAAGACACACAACACAGCCAGACCTCCCTTGACTATGAACATCTCTCCAGGCCTCCTTTTCCACAGACCTTTTGATTCATTGTTAGAGGAAGATGTTTTGAATTAAATTCCTCCTCCACACTCTCTACCTAATATTCTTTTGTGTGTACTTCTTTCCTTTCTTCATTACCATTTTCTCCTGTTTTACAAAGATCTTTCATTTTACTTTGGACAAGGATGCCTTCTCCTGCTCTTCCTCAAGATAATTCCTGATGGGTGTGTGTGTGTAAGAATTCTCCCTTTTCTGGTCTAGTTGTCAAGATCGAGATCAACACAAAAGTCCTCAGTGATTAAGAAAGATTCCTGCAGCATGCACGGTGGAGGCAACAGATGGTGCTGACGCTGGGCCATGTGGCTCGGGGGCAGTTGTAACACAATGTGACAAACATGCATGTTATAAAGTGGCACCGCTGCGTTGCAATTGATGTTTTTAAGGCAAGTTGCTTGCTCTTTTAAACAGGAGAAATGGAAAGAAAGGTATTTGTTCTGTGAGGTCAACGCCAAGAGAAGTCATGGCCTAATGGTTAGAGAGTCGGACTCGTAACCCAAAGGTTGCGGGTTCGAGTCTCAGTACCGGCAGGAATTGTAGGTGGGGGGCGTGAATGTACAGCGCTCTCTTCACCTTCAATACCACGACTGAGGTGCTCTTGAGCAAGACACCGAACCCCCAACTGCTCCCCGGGCGCCGCAGCATAAATGGCTGCCCACTGCTCCGGGTGTGTGTTCACGGTGTGTGTGTGTTCACTGCTGTGTGTGTGTGTGTGCACTTTGGATGGGTTAATGCAGAGCAGGAATTCTGAGTATGGGTCACCATACTTGGCTGTATGTCACGTCACTTTCACTTTCAACCGGTATACTGGCATCTACAGGTGGGGCCATTCCAATGTTTCCCCTGCCGTTATATATTGGAAGGTGGGTGCCATTTTGTTTGGCAGTACTTATTTTCTCCTGGTTATGTTAGTTTAGGGAGTTAGTTTAATCTGCTGTATTTTGTTGTCTTTTCTTTGAAGCTTAGTTAGTTGGGTTATAAAAGTTAGTTTTGTTATGTTTGTTATTTTGGCCTTGCCCCCTTCTGAAGTTAATACCCTTTTGTTATTTCTCTGTTCAGAATTATGTAAATAAAAACTTCTCCATTTGACCGTGGTTGTTTGGGTTATTGTAGCCATTCTGGGTCTGGAGACGGCGTTTCCAAATCTCCGTCGCATAGTCTCTCACCACCAACCATTTATTTCTGTTGCATTTTTCCCCTAGAGTCCATAACACTGGATAAAATCCCCCACCAAGGATGCCCTTTTAAATCCAGTCTGCAATTCCAGATGGGAAAGCAAGATTATCATTCTGACCAAAGCAGAAACGTGGAGTCAAGTGGGTCACCCTTGTCTTGTCCCACCCCCCGCCTCCCGCCTCTAGGTGAAAAGTGTGAAGACTCTTCATTCTTCTCTCATTATCTCACAGGCTTGCAAGACACAAGGTGCAGTGGACGGGACCAGAATGTGCAGATTAAAGATTTTAAATGTTTAGTTGTAATATTAAACAAACTTGTAATGAAAAGTAACACTCTTGCGAGATCAAGAAAATATTTCCTCATCACTGTCAAGTTTAGAGCTGCAGAATTCCCAGTTCTGGGATTATTTATAGCTTAAACTCTTATCAGAGGTGAGTTGTCATTTCGTTCATCATCTTTTTGCAGAAACAATAGTTTACATTCAGCTCTATAATATAAATGGTTTTCACCCCTACTCTGATCAAATTAAGTTTTGCATAATGAAACCATCTGAATGAGTATATTTGTAAGATTTAAAATGGAAATGAGTAAAATACTTCTTTGTCTTTCTCCATTCTTGCACTAAAGTTTGGAGCCCTGTGAAATGTGGTACCACTGTGTTAATTGTGTTAAGGGCAGGATGGGATCAGAGGTCATAATGCAAGAATTTACCTATATTATTTAAGACATAAGTATTATGTTGTGTTTGGTTTGAAATAGGAATACCAGCTTTAAATAGTTACAAGGACTGTAACATTGATTGTTCTCTGTTAATTTTGTTTATGCTACTATTCAAATTTTTTTTTAACATTAACAATGTGGATGTTTCTTTTCTCTCACACTGTATTTTTGAGATTCAAGGATCATGTGACACTGAAGACTGTAGTAATGCACAAACACAGCTTTGATCACAGGCATAAATTACATTTTAAAACTGATTAGAACAAAAAAAAGTAATAATATTTCACAGTATTACTCTTTTAACTGCATCTTTGATCAAATAACTGAAACCTTGGTAAGCATAAATTACTTATTCTATAAGTGTTGTAATTTTTTTATCTTATATAACTTTTTATTATTTTCATGTACATATAAATGGATATGCTATGAAAGAATAGGTCTGCTGCACCTGTTCAGAAAATAAAAACAGTCTTAAGGTAATGTACTGCTAGAAACTTTGCTCCATCTTGTCAGTATATTTCTGATCTTTCCATTATGTTCAAATGCAGATAATAATCAGTTTCCTTTGTATCCCTTCAGTTGGAGGAGGTCAGCACCATGAGGCTGATAGTAGCATGTCTGCTTCTGTTCCTAATAACCTCTGTGCCTGCGGGTCAGACTGTGAAATGCCCGCGCGTCTGCGTCTGCGACGACACAAAGCTCACTGTGACGTGTGTAAGGAAGAATCTCACACATATTCCTCCTACTATAAACGAGGTGAGTGTGACTTTCCACATCCAGTTCAGAACACCACACAAAAACATCATGCTTGTCTCTTAATATAATAATCATAGTTTACTGCCTGATCCCTCAGAAGGCTTTTGAATCCAGATTGTGCATGACATCCACCATCAAACAACTAGACGATGCATGACACTATAACAGACTGAGCATTCACACGGACTCTCATTTAATATTGTTCCTTCCTAATGGGTAAAATTTGGTATGCAGGGTTAATAACACTTCTAACGCCTTTCAAAATAACCTGACTAACTTATAGGATCTGTTAGCATTATTCTGAGCATGTGGATCAACATATGTATATGCAGTATTTGCAATGCTTTTATCTCAGATCACAGTGAAATTGGACCTGAAGAGGAATAATCTTGGGGTACTGCCTAAAAGTGCGTTCAAACACACACCCTACCTGACCCACCTGAACCTGCAGGGGTGCAGTATCCAGTCCGTCAGAGAGGGGGCGTTCCGGGGACTTTCACGTTTGGTGCAGCTTGACCTCACTAGCAACAATATTGACATCCTCTACCAGGTATTTTCTTTGAGATGTGGAAGTGTGTTCATTTTAGATGAATGGAGGTAAAATCATTCTAAAGCTGATGGTTTGAAATGTGTCTGTGTTTTTAGCTATGTTGTTACTGTCTCCCCTCCTGTAGGAATCGTTTGATGGTTTATCATCACTGAAGCAGTTGTATTTAGACAGGAACCGCATTGAAGAGATCCACCCTGGAGCGTTTGCTGCGTTAAACTCTGTAAACCTGCTCTCCCTCACTCATAACCAGCTAGTCTACCTCCCCAACATGGCATTCCAGGTACTCTACCGATCAACAATTTGGGATCAGCAAGGATGCATTAAATTGAGTAAAAGTAACAGTGAAGACATTTGAAATGTTGCAAAAGATTCCTGTTTCAAATAAATGCTGTTCTTTTATGCATTCTTTTATTCAACATAACCGTTTGCACAGAATATTAAGCTGCTGTGTTCAACATCGATAATAATAAGAAATGTTTCTTGAGCAGCAAATCATCAAACTAGAATGATTTCTGAAGAATCATGTGATACTGAAGACTCTGAAGATGCTGAAAATTCAGCTTTACCATCACAGGAATAAAATATATTTTAAAATATATTACAATAGAAAACAATTAGTTTAAATTGTAACAAATATTTCACAATATTACTATTTTTACTGTATTTTTGATCAAACAACTGCAGCCTTGTTGAGCACAAGAGACTTCTTTCAAAAACATGAAACAATCTTACCAACCTCATACTTTCAATTGTGAATGTAGATCATCTTTTTCTATTGAATTCTAGAATTCTCTCAAAGAGTCCCATTACTTGATGTTATAAACTTTCCAATCTGAGTTTACACTGATTTTGTTGGTTGGTTTGGAAGCTCTATGTGATAATCTTCTGTTAGACCTTTTTAATATATGAGTAATTTTCCTTCTGAATTATCTCAATTATCTGTCTCTCAGGGAATGCTGAATATCCAGTTGTTGCGTTTGAGTCATAACTCTCTAAATAATCTGGTGACGGAAGCCTTTGCTGGTCTTCTTGCACTCACACACTTAAACCTGGACCATAATGAACTCCAGTACTTTCCTACCAAAACTATGACCAGGTAGCTACTGATTTTTGACAAACAAAATGAATTATTGTTGATTTTAGATATCCTCTGGTATAAAACAGACCTTCAGAACTCACTGTTCTCTCTTTTTGTCTCAGATTGATGGAGTTGACTCACCTGGATATGAGTTTTAACCCCATGACATATCTGGTGGAGGAGAGTGTGTCCATGCCGAAACTCACACATCTGTCTCTGCACCACATGGCCCTGCAGGACCTGTCTGAATCAGCTCTGTCTCTGTCTCCTCATATCTCTCACCTAGATCTGAGCTACAACCAGCTCCCTTACATACAGGCCCTCAAAATGTCCTCGCAGCTCACCAGCCTTAACCTCACCGGTGATCATGAATACAGCATTGCCCACGGTCTCAGTATTTAGTTTGTTACCACACTAACTTGTCAGTCAGTAGAATTATTTTCACCACAAACTTTGCAACTATAATTATTTTTAATTATCTTTTATTCTTGTACTTATATATTTTATATATTTAATAAATATATAATTAAATTATATGCATTTTTATATTAGAAATGACGTTTAATAACAACAAAAACAACAACAAGAGCATATCATTCATATTAATTACAACCCCAAATCAGAAAAAGTTGGGACGGTATGGAAAACGCAAATAAAAAAAGAAAGTAGTGATTTCTAAATTTACTTTGACTTGTATTTCATTGCAGACAATATGAACACAAATATTTCATGTTTTGTCTGGTCAACTTCATGTCATTTGTAAATATACATCCTTTCCTGTCATTCAGACCTGCAACACATTCCAAAAAAAGTTGGGACAGGAGCAATTTAGGGCTAGTAATGAGGTAAATTGGTTAAATAATGATGTGATTTGAAACAGTGATGTCAACAGGTGTCAACAGGTTTAATTATGTTTATGATTTGGTACAAAAGCAGCATCCAAGAAAGGTCTAGTCCTTTAGGAGCAAAGATGGGCCGAGGTTCACCAGTTTGCCAACAAATACGTGAGAAAATTATTGAAATGTTTAAAAACAATGTTCCTCAAAGAAAGATAGGAAGAGATTTGGACCTTCAACAGTGCATAACATAATTAAAAGATTCAAGGAATCTGGAGGAATTTCAGTGCGTAAAGGACAAGGGCGCAAGCCTAAGCTGAACAACCGTGATCTCCGATCCCTCAGGCGGCACTGCATCAAGAATCGTCATTCATCTATAAGCGATATCACCACATGGGCTCAGGACTACTTTGGCAAACCTTTGTCAAGTACCACAATACGTAGTTACATCCACAAATGACAGTTAAAACTGTACTGTGCCAAAAGGAAGCCCTATGTTAACAGTGTCCAGAAGCGCCGTCGACTTCTCTGGGCTCGGAGGCATCTGGGATGGACCATCACACAGTGGAAACGTGTACTGTGGTCAGATGAATCAGTATTTCAGGTATTTTTTGGGAGGAATGGACGCCATGTGCTCCGGACCAAAGAAGAAAAGGATCATCCAGACTGTTACCAGCAACAAGTCCAAAAGCCAGGGTCTGTCATGGTATGGGGTTGTGTCAGTGCCCTTGGCAAAGGTAACTTGCACTTCTGTGATGGCACCATTAATGCTGAAAAGTACATAGAGATTTTGGAGCACAATATGCTGCCTTCAAGAAGACATCTTTTCCAGGGACGTCCATGCATATTTCAACAAGACAATGCAAAACCACATTCTGCACACATTACAAAGTCCTGGCTGCAGAGGAAGAGGGTACGGGTACTTGACTGGCCTGCCTGCAGTCCCGACCTGTCTCCAATAGAGAATGTGTGGCACATTTTGAAGCGCAAAATGTGACAATGAAGACCCCGTACTGTTGCCCACCTTAAGACTTGTTTGCAGGAAGAATGGGACAAAATTACACCTGAAACACTTCATCACTTGGTGTCTTCAGTCCCTAAACGTCTTTTAAGTGTTGTGAAAAGGAATGGCAACGTTACAAAGTGGTAAATGCTTTACTGTCCCAACTTTTTTTGGAATGTGTTGCAGGTCTGAATGACAGGAAAGGATGTATATTTACAAATGACATGAAGTTGACCAGACAAAACATGAAATATTTTGTGTTCATATTGTCTGCAATGAAATACAAGTGAAAGTAAATTTAGAAATCACTACTTTCTTTTTTTATTTGCGTTTTCCATACTGTCCCAACTTTTTCTGATTTGGGGTTGTATTATTATTACTATTATTATTTAATATTACATTATATTTGTTCTGCTTATAAAAATATTAGTATATAACTGAATTATAAAGAAATAATAATAATATAATGAAAATATCAACAACAACAATAAAAACAATTGTTGTTCATATGAATCATAATTATAATTATTTTCTCAGTTTCAGTAGGACAGTTGAGCAGTAGTTCATTAGAAATGCTATTTAAACCAATAAAATCTAATAGCAGCAACAACAACAACATTATTAATAAAAATCTTTCTTTCCTTCGTTCATTGGCATTTCTAATGAACCACTTTCCATTCCTCCCCTACTGAAACTTTAGAAAAACTTTTGATTTTTTTTTAATCTATAAAGATAATAGTAAAGATCAATGATTAATTATGAAAATTGTAGTTAGTTACTAAATCTTATTTAAAGTTATTTAAGTTGAATTAAGAGTGTTCTTTTTATTCTAAAATTGTCTTATATTGTCATACATTTTCTTCACATGGGTCAAATGATTTATTCATTTAAAATATCTCAAAATCAAACTGTGAAGTGATAGCTCTAATTTACTGTCCTTCAGGGAACCCGATCAGATGTACATGTTTACTGCAAGGGCTGAAGATGTGGGCGCTGAGCTCAGGAATCAAGCTCTATGGGGCCTGTGCTTGGCCGCCACACCTCTCAGACGAACCTCTACAAGATGTTCAAGAACAGGACCTCCGCTGCAGACCGTATGATGAGCTGAGGCTGGATGTGATAGAAAAAGAAGAAGATGGAGTGCAAGAAAAGGCCGTGCCAACTGCCAAGCCAAAGAAAATGAGCAAATGCCCAAAGAATTGCCATTGTGAGGTGAGAAAGGCTTGGAAAAGGAATTTTAGTTATTTATTCGTAATTCAATAGATTCCTTGTTCTTGTCAGTTATACAAAAATATTAACTTGATTAAATCTGCTGAACATTTACTCACACTCAGATCATCCAAAATGTAGATGAGTTTGTTTCTTTATCAGAACTGATTTGAAGAAATGTAGCATTTCATCACTTGCTCACCAGTGGATCCTCTGCAGTGAATGGGTGCCGTCAAAACGAGAGTCCAAACAGCTGATAAAACCATCACAATAATCCACAAGTAACCCACACGACCATCAGTTAACATTTTGTGAAGTGAAAAGCTGCATATTTGTTAGAAACAAATCTATCATTAAGACATTTATAACTTCAAACTGTTGCCAACGGCACCCATTCACTGCAGAGGATCCACTGGTGGTCAAGTGACGTAATGCTAAACTTCTCCAAATCTGTTTTGATGAAGAAACAGTGTCATCTACATCTTGGATGGCCTGAGGGTGAGTAAACTGTCAGCAGATTTAAATTTTTGGGTGAATTATACCTTAAATCTAATACATATCTCCGTCTCACCACATGTTCTGTTCTCCTCACTCTCACCATCAAGGCTGCAGTTCAGCACGCTACATGTGAGGACCGCGGCCACACTAAAGTGCCCACTGGTTTCCCTGGCAACACTCTTCTGCTTGACATGCGTGGAAACCATTTCCATTATCTTCCTAGCAACAGTTTCCCCGGCGTCCCAAAGGTGGTGTCTCTTCACCTGGACAGCTGTAAGATCCATGAGATCGAGGGTGGCACCTTCCGGGGCATGAAGGGGCTAATGTATCTCTACCTGTCTGACAACCAACTGTCCTCCCTGGACACAAAAACCTTTGAAGGTGCCCATGAGATCATGTACCTTCACCTGGAAGGCAATAAACTCACTCGGTTTCCTTCTTCAGATACACTGGCTCACATCCCCAAACTCCTAGAGCTGCATCTGGAGAGAAATCTTATAGTTAAACTAGAGCCTTCAGGGCTCCTTTCCCCGGTCCCTCAGCTGTCGGGCCTTTACCTCAATAATAACATCATCGCATCCATAGTGCCAAAAGCTCTGGATCCGGCACCCAAGCTGGACGTCCTTCATCTTGAAGCTAATGCGTTAACAGAAGTGCCGAGTGATGTGCTAGGCCACGCCCCTCTTTTGTCTGAGCTCCGCCTTTCAGGGAATCCGATTCGTTGGATTGGGCCAAGAGCATTTCGGGCGGTGGCTGAGAGTCTAAAGCACCTGCACATTGATAGAATGAGTCTTCAGAAGGTAGAGGTCAAATGACAAACTACATGAGATAACTTTATGCACTATTATAGGGACAGTTCACCCAAAAATTCTGTCATTAATAACTCACCCTCACGTCTTTCCAAACCCGTAAGACCTTCGTTCATCTTCAGAACACAAATTAAGATATTTTTGATGAAATCCGAGAGCTTTCTGACCCTCCCAGAGACAGCAAGGATCCATACATGATCAAGGCCCAGAAAGGTAGTAAGGATATTGTTAAATCAGTGGATCAACTGTAATTATATGAAGCTACAAGAATACTTTTTATGCACAAAGAAAACAAAAATAACTACTTTATTCAACAATTCCTCTCTTCTGTGTCAGTCTTCAACATGCATCTTTCTGAGTCTTGAACGTGTCAGTTGTGTTGCTGTCTATGCAGGGACAGAAAGCTCTTGGACTTCATCAAAAGTATCTTAATTTGTTTTCTGAAGATGAACAAAGGTCTTATGGGTTGGGAACGACATGAGGGTGAATAATTAATGACAGAATTTTATTTTTTTTAGTGAACTATTCCTTTAAATGATAAAGAAACAAGAATTAATCCTTGCTTTTAATAATCCCAGTAATGGAAAATGTTCTTTCTCTGTCTCCTTGTTTGATTGGTGGTCGTAGATGAGTGCGAGGTCTCTGGCAGGGTTTGGTCCTGGTCTGTTGACTTTGTCTCTCGAAGAAAACCAGTTAGAAGAGTTGCCTGACCTTTCACCTCTTACTGGACTTCAAAACCTCACCCTTAACAAAAATCCGTTAATGTGTGACTGCAAATTACTACCATTTTACAGGTGAGATACCCATCCATCTATCCATCTATCCATCTATCCATCTATCCATCCATCCATCCATCCATCCACCCATCCATCCACCGTTCTATCTTACAAATTATAGTCTATTACTGATTACAAATTACATGATGGAAATTATAGTTTGTAATGTATTATTATTATTATTAAATTATTATTATAATTATCTATTGGATTACACATATTAGGTAATGTGCTCTGACTACTTTTTGATTACTTTTGAGAAAAAATGCATTCCTTCTTTATCTACGTCATGAAGTGTAAGTGAAAAGTGAAGGTGAAGACTTTCCAAATGTATAAAAGTGGTACGTTGTAGAATTTCAGAAAGGAAAGCTTAATAGAAAACAAAAAAGAATTAGGAGTCAAATTATGAATAATTTACTGCCATTGTGTGAATAATATGTAATCATGTAATCCATAAAAAAGTAACTGTAATCTATCTATCTATCTATCTATCTATCTATCTATCTATCATCTCAACTTTCTTTCAGATGGTTGAAAAATTCGAGTCTGAGGGTTGAAGCCGTGTGCGGTTACCCCTCTGAGCTGCGAGGTCAGTTCGTGATGGAGTCAGCCATCTTTAAGAACTGTTCTGGAGAAAATGCTCATTCCTTCAACGAGACCTCCATCCCTACCAAAGCCCCTACACCAAACAAACCCATGCAGACCATAAAGGCCAGACCTGTGCAATCTGAACCTAATCCTAAACCAGCGAAGACCAAACTGACAGCGGCACCAAAGAAAAATGAGTTTGATGAACTCAAACCAGTGCGGGCCCTGAAAAAATACAGGCCAAACAAGAAAAAAAGAGGCAGGCGACCAAGGATTAAGTCATAAATGAAAAGTCAGAGTTTTTGATTTAAACTAAGCGGATAATGTGATATATTTATCAGGTAAATAAATTTACTGCTGTTACTTAGTTTATTTATAGGTAAAACTGATAAAGACCATAGTTGCTACTGTATTCAGTCTTTACATCCACTGTTCATAGTTCCTGAATGTGCAAATTATTTCAAGGCAGAACAGAATGATTTTGAATGTGAATCATGAAACATTCCATCAAACGTTGTTTTGGCATATATGGTTTAACTCATAAATATGAGTTTTTATAATGTTAAGTATGTCATTTAAAATAAATCCCTTATTTAAAGAAATATTCTGAATTTCCTCACAAAATTACATCTTACAGTTTTTTTCAACTGCTTACACACAAAATCTTTACTTGTCACACAATTTCTGGAACCTGACTCTCAAACATCAGAAGCACACACCAAATCTGCAAAACCAGACACTAATTCTCAGCCTTTGACACTTTTTGCAAAACACAATTCTTTATGTAACACACAAAAATCTAACAGGAATTAATATTATGGCAAAGGTGTTTGCTTTTGAGATGTGTTTGTGATATTTTGAATGCAGTGCTTCATTTTGTAAGAGATGTGAGGCATTTTGTGTGTGCAATTCTTGGATTTGTGTGTAAAGTTTTGAAAAAAAGAGGCAAAGTTTTGAAAATGTGTGTAAGCAGTTGAAAAAACTAACATTCTGAGTTACAGAGAATGTGATCACATAAGCGTTCCTTTAAATACGGAAATATTTCAGTGTGGCATCAGCTGGTTCCATGGTGTAATGGTTAGCACTCTGGACTCTGAATCCAGCGATCCGAGTTCAAATCTCGGTGGAACCTAATGTTTTTCACTTGACTACAAAACAGTAGAGTTTACTTTAAAATCGATATGATGAGAAAATCAGCTTTTCAAACATATTAATATGGATTAATATAAACAGAATTCTAAATAGCGCGCAGTATTGCTTTATTTTATGGGCAACCTATCAGTGATTATTAAACTGAGGAACTATGCGATTTCACTAACTCTCGCGAGATCACACCATTAGCAAACATGGCGGCCGCGATGGATGTTGACACCCCGAGTGGAGCTAACAGCGGAGCCAGTAAAAAGCGTTTTGAAGTTAAAAAGGTACAGTATTGAGACTTCGGTATTAAGTATTGATATCAAGTATATATACACATTTAAACCACTTAGTCTCTTGAAAATGTAAACACTTTCACAGCAGCGTGTTTATAATCCCCGGCTAGCATTGGCGGCGTTGCTCTTTCTCATCATTAACATTAATCACTTGTCTGTGTTCTTATTATGATTCCAGTCAGCTTTTAATATGTCTCATAAATATGTAGAATCTGATATCAAGTAGACAAATGTAATTTGGGCGTTCTTGACGCCTCTGATTTGAACTCTAGTAAATTCTGCAGCGTAATCCGAGAGATTATTTAACCAGGCCACTAACGTTAGATAAATGAAACACTAATAGAAATCGCTTAGAAACCCCAGTGAGTTGCTTACCTAGACAGCACTTATAGACTTCATAGACGCGTTCCAAACGCTTTCAGAACGTTAGATTTGCTCATTTTTGACAATATAGACGCGTTCGATCCAAACAGTTTTGGATTTCGTGGACTCATTCTAAACGTTCGATTCGATTGTTTTGGACTTTACAGGCACGTTCCATCCCGTAGACGCGTCTAATTTTAACACACATGGTAATCATTTAGTGCCACAGTATATATGAAAGTTCCATGATATTACCATGTAAATTCTGTCAGTTTTGTCTTTTATTTTCTGATCTGTATGGATTGTAGATCTGTAACAGGCGTTTTATTTCCTGGTGAATTGAGATTTACATTGGGTTGGATCCCAGTGCCACTGGAAAATAAAATAGTTACGAATTGCATGGAATTGTGTTGTGGAGATTTGTTTGGTTGAATGAATTTCAGAACTGTGTTCTCTTGCAGTGGAATGCCGTGGCTCTGTGGGCTTGGGACATTGTGGTGGACAACTGCGCCATTTGCAGAAATCACATTATGGACCTCTGTAAGTATCAGCTCCCGTTTGGTCTCCTCTGACTGTATTCTAGGTTCAGTTTCTTGTTTAACACACTGTCAACTGCTATTTAGTGAGTTGTCTTGGTTGTTTAAGTCCAGTTCATCTTCCTTCAGGTATAGAGTGTCAGGCCAATCAGGCGTCAGCTACATCAGAGGAGTGTACAGTGGCCTGGGGAGTCTGTAATGTGAGTTTGATGACACACACATCAACTAACCAATCAAATGAAATCAAAATGTGGACTGTGTCTGTTCGGTTGTAGTATAACTGTGTGTTTTTGGTTCTGCAGCATGCGTTTCATTTCCACTGCATCTCTCGCTGGCTAAAGACCAGACAGGTGTGTCCTCTGGACAACAGAGAGTGGGAGTTCCAGAAGTGAGTGATTTTTGGTTTCTTCATTAAAATAGAGGCAGACCCAGGAACTGTATTAATACAGAATCTTAGTTAACTGAAACATAAATCTAGAGCTCTCGAACCTGCTCTAGATAACCCATATCGTCTATCACTTTGAACTTTATTAGGATTTAACATTTGATTGATGCTAAATACTTTTGATTCGGTTATGAGCTGCTGAACATGCTAGAAATTATTCTGTTTTCCTGCATTATTTGTATTTTCCAGAAGTTTATCATTGAGAAGGGATAATGCATTGTTGTTCTAATCCCATATTTTCTGACATGACTTTTATTGGTAGCAAATGTCCATGCTTGTATTAATCCTCATCTTTCGTTGCTGTTTTTCAGGTACGGCCATTAGCAGCCCAGTGTCTGGGCTTCAGATCCAGGATTTTCTTTCCTGAGATGCATTTTTGTTTGGACGTCACCATTCTCTCCCCGTCAGACCAAATGGTCCACATTTAAATTGTTATGCTAGTTAGGCATGTTTTTTTTATTTGTGTTGTATTCAGCATTCTGAGCTGTAAATTATCAATAAAGTCTCTAAATTCAGCTCTATCAGTTCCAATATTTCTGTAATTGCATTCTATTTTAACAACTTAAATATTTATGTTCTGTTGTTTACATTAAGGCTTTATGCAAGAAACCTAACAAGCCCAGTCAATTCATCTCTTGTGTTAAAATAAGAAGTAATGTGGAGAGAAATCTCAGGTTAGGAGTTTGGATCTAAACATATGATTGAGTTGAAGGAACCTGGGTCCTGTACCATGAAGCCGGATTAGCTGGCTAGCCAGGTAAGTTTTTAATTTAATTTGCACCAATCCTGGGTTTTAGGAGTTATGTATAATGTATGACTTTGCTTTGCTATTTTATGTTTAATATAATTATGTGATTTGTTATTATTAATCCATTACACACAAGCAATTTTAGTTTAAGTTATTAGAAATCATTTACTTTGAATGCATATTAATATATACAGATGTAATATAAATAAGCTGTAGAATTAATAGAGAACGCTTTAAAAAATGGCTACATGTGACCTTACATGTTTGAGTCTCTATCGCTGTACATTTTCAACTATATAAACTAACTTAAGTTTCACTTGTGATTGCACTGATAGTAGAGCAAGATCATTTCTTTTATTTGTCCTCCTTCATGAACAAGTACTTTCTTCAGTGTAAATGTGTTTATATTCCTCATATTCAATCTCATAACCTTTTAGCAAAACCTTTAACGTTTAGTTTTGGATCTGGCTGACTCTCTCACGAGAAGTGAATCATTTGCTCTGTCGTGCAAGGCATGTGATTGGCTGTTCGCCAGTGATGTCATACATTCATGTGCATGTGCTCCACAAACTCAGGATCAAAGCCTGAGATGACAAAGAAAGTTGATGATCAGCATCATGGTACCAACAAAGCCGGATTAGAGTGATTTGGTTTTGTCAACTCAAAACTAATCCTGTAATTCTGAATTTGTTCAACTACCATCATGGTACAGGCCCCTGGTTCTCGGTAGGTTCACAATTGAAGAGTTACCTGTATTCTACTGCAGTGGTTCCCCACCATGTTCCTGGAGGCCCCGCAACACTGCACATTTTGCATCTCTCCTTTGTCTGACACCCATTTCAGGTCTTGGAGTCTCTACTAATGAGCCGATGATCTGAATCAGGTGTGTTTGATTAAGGAGACATGGAAAACATGCAGTGTTGGGAACCACTGTTCTACTGCACCTGAACTTTATATAATACATATAAACTGTACTGGACTCTTACTAGTCTATTAAACACAAAATAAGATATTTTGAAGAATGTGGGTAACCAGGTAGTTGACGGTAGCCATTGACTTCCACAGTATTTTTTTCCATACTATGGAAGTCAGTGGTTACTGTCAAATGTTTAGTTACTCACAATCTTTAAAATATCATCTTTAGTGTTCAGCAGAAGAAAGAAACTCATACAGGTTTGGAACAATCTGAGGGTGAGTAAATGATGACAGAATTGTTATTTTTTTGGGTGAACTATCTAAGTCAAATAAATTTTCAAGTCTGTAAAAAAAACAGATGTCTCATATTTGCAACAACCAAAATGTTTATTGATTTAAATCATGAAATCCACACAAGATGCAAATTTGTCACAATAAGAAAGTTGTTGATTGAATTTTCACATTTTTTGCATTTATGAGAGAGAAAACAATGTTAGGTTACACTGAGGGTGAGGAGAGCAAAAAAAAAAAAAAAACTAAACAAAAACATGAATCATAAAACCTTTAAAAGAAACACCCATGACATCTAAACAGGAAGTGATTAACTGATTGCTTTGGACAGGGAATATTGTAGTATAGTATTCATATGTATACATATAATCTAGACCCCGTTTTGACCGGATCCCGCTGGATAAGACCACAAACATTAGCATGTAGCATACTGAATGGATGAAGGTGATTATAATTAGACTAAATCCCTTGAATGATTGGCTGCTGAATGAACACGTTTGTTAAATCCAGTTTGTCAATGCAGCAACTGTCAGCTAGAATAGGCTCTCAAATCCAAACCCCCTGATATTCTGGAGAAGAGACCAGGATCGTAAGCACTAAATGTGTCAGCCTCAGAGAAGCCCACAATATAGTTTGTCCCCAACAAAACGTTAAAGGAATAAACCCAATTCTTAGTTCATGCGTCACTCAAGCGAATCCCCCCCCACCCCCCAAAAAGCGCCACATCTCTCATCTCACATCTCTGGTCTTGTTCCAATACTCTTTCATAGTTTCTTCTTCTTTCATCAGCACATTTGTCTAAAATCAGTATCTCTAGTGGCTCTTAAGCTAAGTGCTGTCTGTAATTTATGGCAAGAAACCCAGTGAGAAAAAGCTACAGCAGAGTATTGGAACTGGACATGAACTCTTTCGGCCCTTTTTAGGGCTGCTGGCCGCCAAACTTGGAGCTGAGTTTGTTGATCAGGGCCATGATTTTGGGGTTGCTCTGGTACTTGGAGATGTTGGCGGGGTTCTGCGCCACATCCTGGAATGCTGCCATTACCTCTGGGTCCTGGAAAATGAGAATGCATAAAGGATTTACCATCATGTAAATATTACAAGCAGCTGAGATGCTCAGGAATGTCAGATACAGGAAAGTTTATTATAGACATTTATGAACATGGTTCAATACTATATAGTTATTAACTGACCCAAGTAACCCAAAGTAGGAACTACAGTAATAGCGATTAACAATTTCAATTTGTTAAGAGATTAATACTTTTTCAGCAAGGATATTAAGGCCCGGTTTCACAAATGGGGCTTAGCTTAAGCTTTAGTTAAATTAAGACATTTAAGCAACTTTTACAAAAATGCCTTAGAAGAAAACATTAAGGTGTACATCTTGAGACAGAACAATGACACTGACATATTAAGATATGTCAGAGCAAGATATTTTCAGTTGAGACGGATCAAACATGCATTTTAGTCTGGGACTAGCTTAAGCCTTGTCTGTGAAACCGGGGGTAAATTGATCAAAAGTGACAGTAAAGACATTTACATTTTAAAAAACAAATTCTATTTGAAATACTCTATTTTAGAAAATTCTATTTGTTCTTTTGAAATTTGAAATGTATTAATCAAAAACTAGGGCTGTCAATCGTGTTTTGTTTTTTTTAAACGCGATTAATCGCATGATTGTCATGAGTTAACTCGTGATTAATCGCAACTTAATCGCACATTTTTATTTGTTCTAAATGTACCTTAAATGAATACTTTTCAAGTTTTTAATACTCTAATCAATATGGGCATGGACAAATATGGATGCTTTATGCAATGTTTATTATTAGTAAAACCATACTCAACATTAAACATGAAGAGTAGACGTGTTTCAAAGGCCATTGATGTTTTTCAAAGAACTTATTCATGTCTATTAGACACATGAAAAAAGAACATAGAAATGAACATAGAAACCCGAGCGAGAGAGAGCGAGAGAGAGAGAGAACGCAGTGGGAAAGCAAGACCTCGCGCGGCAGTACCGGTGAGTCTCAGAAACTAGCCTAAATAAGGTTTGTCCAAGAATAGCTAGATGTGTCGCTAGGCGCTTTTTTGGAAAAACTAAATCTAAATCTAGTTGGCAACACTGTGCATCTCCATTTCTCCAACTATGGGCTAGGCCACGGGTCAAGCTGAAAATTTGCGCTGTGTTAATTGCACGTTAACAAAATTAGTGCCATTAAAATTAATTTGCTTTAATGCGTTAATTTTGACAGCCCTATCAAAATCGGTTTTCAACATTGATCAAGATCAGAATTGATCTTGATCAGCAAATCAGTATATTAGAATGATTTCTGAAGGACACTGAAGACTGGAGTAACTTAATGATGCTGAAAATTCAGCTTTACATCACAGAAATAATTTACATTTTAAAATATATTCAAATAGAAAAGTTATTTTAAATTGTAATATTACTTAACAATTGCACAGCTTCACTGTATTCAGATTCTTCTTTCAAAACATTTGAAAAATCTTACCAATTCTAAACTTTTGGATGGATGTGTAATTGTTTATTCATCATTATGTTTAGTGAAGCATTTGTGAACTAAGAATCATCATAAATGTGTTGAGAACCATTTATAAAGGTTTCCCATCCTCTTTGAATAATGGATTTTCATCATCTTCCCAGCTGTTTGTCTTCTAAAAATGATTAAAATAGAGACCGATACCAATGAATCATTCTAATGAATTCATAATGAATCAGAACTGATTCTGAACTGCTTTGACCAAATTATTGGAAAGACCAACATAAATGTATGATTCTATCATAAACTGGATATCACGATGGCCTTTTCTCTACATAAGATCAATACCTAGCCAATCAAATATTGACCTTTCCATGATTTTTAAAAACTGTTTTGATTGAGAACTTCTTTGGTCCTGGAAAATACAATTTCTAAATTGAATTAAGACTTAAGACTGTAGTCTATCCAGTTGTTAACTCTGTGTAAATGCACCGTCATTGTGCTCAGCAGTATGTGGTTAACTTTACCTGCATGGCCATGAGAACCTCTGGGTCATTGAATAGCTCATTAAGTCCAGGCATTCCAAACGGTGGAGCTCCACCTGGGAAACCAGCACCTCCTGAAGGATCACAACAGATATTAACATCAATAACACAATTTCAAACTAAAATTCCTGAAGTTTGGATTTTTTTCTTTAAAAAGTTGTATCTGTGTGTTTTACATTTCCAAAACAATTTTTGTCTACATATAACATTCCCCAAGCAAG
The DNA here is from genome assembly GCA_027422415.1 of Schizothorax lantsangensis. Taxonomy (NCBI): domain Eukaryota; kingdom Metazoa; phylum Chordata; class Actinopteri; order Cypriniformes; family Cyprinidae; genus Schizothorax; species Schizothorax lantsangensis. Next base: position 10,340,093 of record CM049840.1, read on the forward strand.
TTATAGCCATTTATTACAATATTGTTATAGGCGCTTTTCAGTGAAAAACAGATCTATTTACTTTACTAACAATATAGATGTATCCAAAAAACATTTCGGGAGTAAAGAAAATGGAAACCGTGTTATATAATAACAAAATACAGTAAAAAAGTGACCAGAAAGAAATATATTTTCAATCGGAGTATGAACAACAAACACAAACAGTGCAGCAAGTTGAGAAAAAAATTGTCTTGTGCAACAAAAATACAACAAGCCGTGCAAATGATTCACAAACTACACACAAAATGGGTGAAAAATATACAGAGTGCAATAGAAAAAAATAGTGCAAATGATCTTTATGACCTATATAAGTATTATTTACATAATAAAACAGCCAAATGGATCGATCCGCTGGCTGTATTTAGAAGTGATTTTACCGGGACATCGCCTAGCGACACGAATACATACATTCCAGTGCTTTATCTGATATGTACCGCTTTTTCATCCTTGCTTTTGGTGTGTTTTATGCCAAAGTGCTCTCTCCTGTGTTTTCTGGGCTTTTTCAGAGAGTGCTCTTATGCAAATGTGTTATTGTGTGTTTGTTTTCATGCACGCACGATAGGGCTGCACGATTATGACAAAAATCATAATTGTCGATTATTCCCTTGAGATTGTAATTGGGATTATTAATAATGATTATTTTGAACAGATTTATGCCATTGTTTGAAGCTGCATGCCATATTTTTATATAAAATATATATTTTAAAAAAGGCTGAAAACACTCTTCCTGAACTTTTATTGCTTTTCTATAGCATTGAGCCTCAAATGTCAACAATACATTGGTTTGGTTTCTTCTTTAAACAAAAAAAGGTAAAATTATGCATAGCATAATAATGTAATACTAAAACTAAAAGAAAAAAAAAGAAAAATGGTCTACTAAAGCTATATATTTCATTTACAATTAAACAAACGAAATTTCAAATTACTGTAACATTTTACAGTATAATTTATATTATCAGGGCTCCAGACTAACATTGGAGAGCAGTGGCACCAGCACCTGATTTGGTAGCACTGAACATGTAATATTACAAGTTTTGTCTCTTAGAAATGCACATTAGAACAGGAGCTTGAGTTCAGAGTAGCAGGAGCTTGAGTTGGGATGCAGATGTACATTTGACAGTACCATTGTGAAAACTGTAACAGCCTCATCTTTTATACATAACCAAAAGTACAGCACCTCATTACCATGGTAAAAAAGTAGCCTAACTATATGGTTTCTATGATGTTTGCATTGAAATACAGTAGCTTAAAGACATTCAGTCAATTACAAATCCACATCAACTGACAGAATAATTAACAAAATAATGTAATTATATTCCATTACTCCTTTAACATATTTAGTATATTAATAATATAATAATACTCAATATGAATATCCTACTTTTCTGCCACCGTACCATTGTTACCATTAGTGTTACTACAGTAAAACTATGGTAAATGTGGGTGATTTGTGGATTGAAACTGGATCGTTGTTGCACTGTTTCTGCTGCTTGCTGCATCAGTGTTGATGAGAATAACAGCTCCGATTTATTTGGCTTTAAACTAGTTTAAAGAGACGTGATTTGTACTGGAGAACTCTGCGCTGAACTCGAGTGCTTCTTACTGGATTTCACAGTGTTGTTTAGTGCGTGATCGCGACTGGTCACTGTAATAATACGCTCTTAGCTCGCGCTGCGCTGTTTTCTTTTGAGGGAGCGGATTAAAGGTCCGTGTGGCGCGCAGTTCAAACGAGTTCCGCTTTTGACAGGTTTGGCGTTTAACATATCTATCATGCACAACAGAGTGACAACGACTACCAGTTAGACAAAATGTCTTTTATCCAGTGTGTTTGAGTTTGTTAAACCCCGCGCTGCAAACACCTCTTAAGCATGCAGAATAATGCAAGCAGGCATTTTTAATTATTTATTTTTGTAATCGCGGCTTTGAACGATTATGTAATCGTGGCATCCATAATCGTAATCGCGATTAGAAATTCGATTGATTGTGCAGCCCTAACGCACGACACACTTTACTTTCACTTTGCGTTTGCTCAAATTTCTAAAGAAACAGCTAAATAGTGGTTCAAAAGACCAAAACCTGTTTATTGGTTGAATATGTGACAGTTTGAACCAATCTGGGCACAGGGGGTGGGACTAAGCATCAACAATCGTTCCTGTTTGGCTCAGAGGAATGAAATGCATTGGTTTCTTCTGACCAATCAATGTTGTCAAAATGTGATGACAATCACGTACGCTACGGAGCCTCTGAATATCCAACTGAGACAAATGCGATATCATATAGCATTCAGATAGGATTAGCGTTTCAAAAGTTATTAAACATTTAACAACAATAGTTATTTTTAGCCGCAGGCGGCTGTCTCTGTCTTTTGAGGGTTAATAGTAGATACCTGGGAATCCTCCACGTGCCCCTCCAGCCTGTTGTCTGGCTTCCTCTTCCTGTACACACAGAGGCACATTAACAGGACTGACTGTGCAGACAATTCTGATTCAGTGGCTTGATGCAAATCAATAGATTTCTTACCTTCTGTGCTCTCTCGTGCTCCTCCTTCACTTTCTTCACTCGTTCTTGCCGTGCTCTGATCTCTTGTTCGTCACGCTTGCGTTCGTATTTGCGCCGGTGCTCAATGATTTTGTTGGCCTGCGAGGGAGAGGTGGGATCACATGAGACACATTGAAGTTTCGGCACAGTCGCTTTGCTTTTGTTTTCAACAAATGTACTCAAGCATTATTTTGCATCACAATATTAGTAGTGACTTTCAATCATTCACTAGCGTTCAAATGCTACCTTTAGTCTTTCATTTTAAATATACTACTGTTTAAAATGTTGAGGTCAGTAAGATTTTATTTTTGTGGACATATATATATATATGCAAGGATGCACCATGTTACACTACTATTTGTTACAAAATATTATTTCAAATAAATGCTGTTCTTTTGAACTTTCTATTTATCAAAGAATCCTGAAAAAAAATGAGCTTCACAAGAATAAACTACATTCTAAAATATAATTAAATAGAAAACAGTTATTTTAAAATTGCAAATAAAATTTCACAATATTACTGTTTTACTCTATTTTTATCAAATACGTAGCCTTGGTGAGCTTAAGATTCTTCTTTCAAAAGCATTAAAACATCTTATCAACCCCAAACTTTGAATAGTGGTGCATTTGGGTCAGTGATGTAACCAATAGTAATATGCTAATTGAAAAGTAATTATGCAAATTGTGTGTCCAGGGGTCTCATTTATAAAACTCTCAGTAGATTTCATCCTAAAAGTGTACGTACGCACAAAAGCTAGATTTTGCATACGCACAACATTTTTCAGATTTATAAACCCATGCGTACGCCAGAACCTTACAACACCTACTTTTACTATCCATAACCTCATCTGCATATCATTTCCATGCATACTCCATCCACGTGACACCATGTTTAACACCGTCAAAGACATTAAGAAATATGAGATACACACTATAAAAGCCATTTGTGCCACATTCATTTTATTGCTAAAAATCATCCAGTATCCTTGTTATGTTTTAGAATATATATATATATATCAAAATATCCATAAAAACTGTTTAAAATAGTTCTCAGATAAATATTTTAGAATAGAATTGATCTCATTCATTTCCACTGGCCAAATAGTATTTCAATTGTTTTAAACATTTCAAATCAAATTAAATTTATGCAGTTTTGCTGATAAGGTGAACATCTTTTAGCTGTTTTTAGTGGAAAAACTAAAAATGTAAATACAATTGTCTGACTCGGCGCGTCACTGACAAAGTATTTTAAGAAGGAAACGTGCAAATCTGATATTTATAAAAAAACACTTTTGGATGTTTTTAAAATATAAGTCATTAAATATAAGCTTAAAATCGAAACTATTACTATTACTATATTATTCAATTATATTACATCATTCAAGAGAGTTCTCCCTGGATGGCAAATTAACACAACTGTTCTCCAAAAAAAATTATAATTAGACCAGTTCAGAGTTCTGCACAGATACCTTTGGTTGGACTTCTTTTAGCATGACACTGGCCTCTTCATCATAGTCCAGCTTACAGGCCATCGCCAAATCTCGAGCGGCGTCCTCCCAGTGACCGAGCAACCTGTCAGAATGAGAGATCTTCATCAGCAGCAAAGCACTGATGTGTCAAGGCAGAAATCAAACCTCTTCTATCAAAATCTAGCTGTAGTCTGTTACTTGTGTGCCTTCCCCCTCCACTTATAAGGCTGGGCGGAGTCTGGGTTGATGCTGATGGCTCGGTCACAGTCTCTGATGGCAGCGTTGGGCTTCTGCATTTTCACATATACGCTGAAAGACACAAACAGACAGAGTTACTCAACAGCCAATCGAACCAGGTCACTAAAAACCAAAGCAGGGATTGGATGATACCTGGCTCTTTTGGCATACAGAATGGCCAGTATCGGGTTGAGTTTGATGGCCTCTGTGAAGAGGTCCACAGCTTTCTGTAGGTCACCTGAAAAGTTGGCATGTTTCGTTGAACCCCGTTGTTTTATCATGAATTATTAACACAACTAAGGAAATATAAACTATGATTACATTATTACAGATTTCATAATTTCTTACCGTCTCCTAAAACTTCAATAGCCTCACTCTTCTTCTCATTGGCCTGGTCCATCATCTCATCTGTGACCTGAGAATAAAGAAAACATTTCATCATCCCGTTTGAATAATTTCACTTTACACTAAGAGCTTGATGAAAGTATTTTGGCAATATTTTGAAAGAGCAACCCAACAGCAAAGTCACAGCATCAGCGGTTGTCTATGATGAATATGGATGAATATGTACAACCTCACATTGTTCAAACAGCTTTGATTTAAAGGAGTCACATCTGGTCAAATTATAATGTCCGTCAAGGCTTGCTTAATATAGTTTCTCATGACTATTTATCTGACCCGTTTTGTGCAAATGTACATCCATGTTCTTTGTATGTGAAATGAGTAACTGTGGTTTGGGATTTTGCAGGACTTTTCTTGGCTTTTGCAGCCCAAAGTGACTGAATTCGCTGTGGTTTCTCTCAAAAACTGTGGTAATATCTGTTGCATCTTTTGAGTGGAAACCCACCAATAATCACCATTGCTGCGTCCCAATTCGCCTACTTATACTATGCCCTAAAAGTATGTACTCTTTTTGTGAAGAAAAAGTACATACTTTTGAGTATGTAGCAGAATAGTAGGCAAGCTTTGGGACATACTACTTCATCATAGCTGCTTCTTTAACGGACGCTCTGTTGCTTAGTTACATGCACTCTGTCACTGTTTAAACTGCCAAATAATGCCAAACTGCCAAAACCTGTCAAATAATCTTGTCACAAACATCTTCTACGCCGCTTCGCGCAACGGCGGCGCGACTCCCAACATGTTATCACCGTGACGGAGGACGAGGTCCGGAGAGAATTAAGGAGAGTAAACATCAGAAAAGCCGCCGGACCTGATGGGATTACTGGTCGCGTTCTGAATCGTGTGCCGATAGTTGCTGGTTTGTTTATTCCATCTTTAACGAGTCCCTTGCTACCTCTGTGATTCCCACCTCATTCAAGAATCTGTCATCATCCCTGTGCCTAAGAACAGTAAACCCTCTTGTGAATGACTATCGTCAGTTGCCCTCAATCATTTTTTGAGAGACTTTTAAAAAACACATATGCTCCTCCATCCCTGTATGCCCTCTTCAGTTTGCCTATCGCCCAAATAGGTCTACTTGATGCCCTCTCAGGTACTGCACTCTTCCCTCACTCATATTGACAGCAAAAATCAACTATGTCAGACTGTTATTCTTCTATAGCTCAGCTTTCAACACTATAGTCCCCTCCAAGCTAGCTGTCAAACTTCAGACCTCGGCTTAAACACTCCACTCTGTGCTGGAGACTTCCTCACCGAGACCACAAGTGGTGAAAATGGGCACCTCCACTCCATCAACGTAGTCCCCTGCTCTATCTCTCTACACACACGACTGTGTGTCCTCTCACAGCTCCACTTCTATTGTCATTGCTGATGATACTGGTTCTGGGCCTCATTTCCAACAATGAGGACCGCATACTTGGGTGAGGTAGAGAGACTAACATCATGGTGCCAGGACAACTTCTCTCTCTGAACGAGCAAAACTAAAGAGCATTGTAACTTCAGGAAGAGACAGCATACTACAAACATGGCCGTCTCAGAGAAAGGGATGAGTGATAAATAATCAATGGGTTATCCACGGCAGCAACACTGTCTTTTCCATAATGATACGTTTGTTTGTCATTAACTTTGAAATGCATCATTATGCAACACATCTCAGCATGTGTGCCTCTTCATTTCTCTCCAATACGGTAGGAAATCAAATTAAACAAAATGTGGACGATGTTAACTGTGATAAGATGATTGACAGGACAGTTTAAACAGTGACAGAGTGCATGTAACTAAGCAACAGAGTGTCAGTTAAAGAAGCAGTTATGACGAAGTAGTATGTCCCAAAGCTTGCCTACTATTCTGCTACATACTCAAAAGTATGTACCTTTTCTTCACAAAAAGAGTACATACTTTTAGGGCATAGTATAAGTAGGCGAATTGGGACGCAGCAACAGTTAACAAAATCCACATTTCGTTTAATTTAATTTCCTACCGTATTGGAGAGAAATGAACAGGCACGTTGATCAACCTGTCGCGGGTCTATTATGCCGAGAACTCTGCTCATGTGTTGCATAATGATGCATTTAAAAGTTAATGACTAAACTTTTAATTATAAAAGTTCACAGTGTTGTTGCAGATGAAATATAACGCGCATAACATTAAATAAATATTTTTAATCAGGTTAGACATTTTTTTTATCACTCAAACCCCTTTCTCTGTCTGTCCGTCGGTCTCGCATATCTGCCATGTTTGTAGTTTTTAAACACTTTTTATGCGTGTTTGTAGTTCTAATCGAATCCTTGTCCACAGCGCAATGTGTTAAGAGTGTGCATCGATCTGCACTGCGAATTTTAATCTCAAGTAGTAGACCATCCGGGAATCTTTGGCATACTCTTTTCAACATACTGTGATTTGGGACATACTAATTCTATTTTCGAATAGGCTACTATTTAGGATGGATAGTATGTGAATTGGGACGCAGCAGATGTATGTATGTAATTAGACTTAGTAAGAGTACAGTTACCTGTTAAAATATTTTGTGCATAATTACTACAATCATGCACATGCACATCAACTTTGTTAAACCCAACCCTCCAATCAACTTTTTTTTTTTTTTAATTGCAGAATTAAGAAGAATATATATATGCTTGGAACGTTTTAGCAAAACAACCAAAGTCTGATAGTGTACAAACCTCAGTTGTTTAGTGTATGATGCACAGTTTTTCTTGCGTAACTAATTACAAAGTCGGCAAGTGTATGATACCTAGTGTTTTAAAATTTGTGTGATGTATTCCAGCCTTTAGCTTCATTTAATGGTCTTTTTAGACTGAGGAGAAAGTTCTGCACATTGCAGTATGCTTTTATAGTACAATGAACTCTTATCTCAAAGGATTATGGATATTTCAGATTTTTCCCAATATTGTGCGTTTACCTCCAGGTTCTCATAATCGCCCATCTCCTGAGGATCATCTGTGTCGGGCTCGATCACTCCTTCATTGTCAATTTCTGAAGAAAAGTTCACATAGCAGCGTAAGCATTAGAAACTGTTGTTACAAAATAAGAGCATATTCTCCAAACAGACATTTGCAAATGATAAATCTCACCAAGCGCCAAATGAGATTAAAAATTGACTGTGCAGGGTAAAGCTTTACTGACCAGTTAGCTGGTAGCATTTTTAGGGTTTGCAACATAAAATATATACACTACAGCAGTCACTACGAGTTTTTAAAATTAATACTTTTATTCAGCTAGAATGCTTTTTATCAATTAAAAGTGGCATGTATGATGCAACAAATGCTGTCCTTTTGAACTTTCTATCTCAAAAAATCCCGAAAAAGTATAATGTTTCCATAAAAATATTAAAAAGCATAACTGTTTCAACGTAGATAATCATAAACGTTTCTTGAGCAGCAAATCAATATATTAGAATGATTTCTGAAGGATCATGTGACACTGAAGACTGAAGTAATGATGCTGAAAACTCAGGTTATCACAGGAATAAATGACATTTTAAAACATATTCAATAAAAAAAACTGTTATTTTAGATTGTAATAATATTTCTTTAATATTAATGGCCTAGCACTTTAAATCTGTGATGTAAACTGATTTTAATGAGGAGACTATTCAGTGACTATTGAGCCTTTTAACAGCTTCTTTAGCTTCAGAAGTTTAGGTAGAAACAAACAGCTTCTTTATTTATCTCTATAGTCAAAGATTTCAGGACACTACAAAACAGACTTTAAAGTGGCTTTAAAGGTTAATTTTAGAGCCTAGATATCAGCTTCACATCAGACAAATGTTGGCATCTGTTTCATTGTCTACAATGCCCAAGTTTGAATATCAAAAAGGCAGTTGATGTTTCACATTGCTATAGAGCGAGAAATCGTGAGCCAGCAATCGCTCGAAAAGTTTAGTGAAAGTTCAGAGCTATTACCAATCCACAAAGAAGGCCAGTGCGATGGCATATCAAGATGGCATATGAGGAGCAAACAAAAGATATTAAAGGAGATATTAGAGTCAACATACCTAATTCACTCTCTTCACTCTCAGATGGCGGGGCGGGTTCGGGTTCTGTTGCTGCTTTAGAGGCACCGTCACATGGACAGCTTCCCTACAGACAAATGAAAACAGCAATCTTTAGAAAATATCTTAAAACAGCCCTGCCACAGTGCAGATCACGTACAGTGGCATGGATCTAAAGCACTGACAGTCACTTCAGAGCTTTCACCTATTCGTTTGAGAAAAACTAGCGTCAAATACGCACTGAAATGCAAAGATCTTCACGACAAACCACCAAAACTGGAAGAAATGATGACAGTAATACTGAAATACTGTATACTAAAATGCAATTCTTAAAGTAATGACAATAATATTATTTATTGAAAAAGAAAATGATACTTTTCATCCACATTTTAATTTATGCAGTTCTGTTTTGTCTTATTTGACAAAAAATAAAAAGCTTTGTTGCAAATTATGTGATGTATTCATTTGATTATTTTGTAATTTATTCATTAAATGTTTAGAGTTTTATAAATTAATTTCATCTGACAAATGATTATAATAATAAATAAATAAATAAATAAATAAATAAATAAAATGAAATCATAAAACAGAATCCAAAATAAAATAAAATGGAATACACATAATTTAGGGAACGATAAAAATGTATTTCATTAAAAGGTAACCTGGAAATGAATTGTGAACAAGATAGTTATGTTTACATTCACTCAAGATCTATGAAACGTGGAAAGCATTTCTTTCTCCATTAATGGTAAATGAAGTCACAAAAACACAACCTTGTATATATTATATATAATGTTATTAATATTTACAGACCATTATGCTGTGTGTGTGTGTGTTTTGAGGTTGTGTAATAAAGACTAATAAATACAAATAAAATAATTCTGAATAATTCTTCTTGATTTCTTGTCCTACCTTGCATGATGAGCTGTCATTCTTTGTTGGTGATGGTATTTTTGCTCCCATTCTATAATAAAGTAATATATTTGCATGTTATACGAGTCATACAGGGATGTGTATTTATCTGAGTGCTCCACTGAAAGTGATGAAGAGCCACATGTCATGCTGGATGCTCACACAGACACTACACTTTCACATAGAAACCCACATTACACAACGCACAATCATAACATTTGTTATCAGTACTGAATGCAATACCATAAACAACACAAACAAGCACTGACCCATATAGCCAGCTCTTAAAGAAGCTCATCTCAGGCAGATGCAGCACAGATGGATTATCTTTGCACATCTGCACAAAGGCCTTTAACTCCGACACTTTCCGTGGATCCATATTCCACAACACCAACCAAACTCAAGCAGTGAAAACAATGTGCTGGAAAACAAGGAAACGTGTATTATTATTATTATTCCCGTCACATGACGTGAACGATCAGCGCGCGGGCTTAATAAATTATAAAACGCTAAGTAACTGTGTAATTCAACAGTGCAGGAAATAACCAGTAATTAGTGGTGTGCGGGATTACCGCACGCGCTGCATAGAAGCTTCTGGAAATAATGCGCGAGGAAGCGCAATTTGTTACATCGGCGTGGAATTTTAATTATTATTTTATTCAACTGTCTCAGTAAACGTTCATTCGAAATATAAAACATTAATGTTGTACCTGAAAGAGCAAAGTGCCTAAAACGCGCTTCCCCAGCAGCGATTTGAGCTTCGCGAGATCGCACTCGCTCTGCACGCGCGAGACTGCGAATTTTGCGCAGGCGGGAAATAAACTACTCATTATTTTGACAAAACCCAAACAACAGGGGTCCTTCTGGCACTGCGGAGTAAATGCAGAACATGTCCAAGATCTACTGTATTTATTTTGTTTAGTTTATTGCAGAAATTTTAACTATTAGAATACCCTATTTTGTAATTCATCTTTTTCTTTTTTGGTGCTCTGTTCTTGAGGATGTTCTTATGATCTTGTATTGCCTTATTGTATTTGTGTTTTTTTGCATTAAAAAAGAAGAAGAAGAAGAAAAAAAGATCTACTTTATGGTTGTGGAAATATGGACTCTAAGCTTTAAAAATATAAAAAATATTTTAATTAATTAATTATGTTATGAACGTGATCCCATTCAATACACTTTTGTTTTGCTATTTAATGTGTTTTTCTTTTTAACCTCTATTTCTCTCTATTTTTTTTCAAATTATATATACATAAAATATACATAAATCTATATTTGAGATTAAAATATTTTTTAATCTCTAACACTAGAATACAACAGTGAAATTACAATAAAGAAAAAATACAAAAATAATAAATAGATTAAAAAACTGTAAAACGTTATGTTTGTTTCAATTATTTCAATTTATAGCAATAAGATCCACACAAAATAAGAAATAAAGGGTCCTCCATCATTCAGAGTCGCAGATTGTAACTGTCACAACAGAGCTGTCCAATCAGAGCACTGGAGCCGCTCTCACTCCACCAATAGGAGCTCAGAGTCTCGCATGGGGCGTGACACTGTCACCTTCCAAGCGATCATGCTTACAGTTGTATGAGTTGAGTAAGTACTTACATGTGCGTTGCTCGTTCAGTATGTTACCTTTAGGTTAACAATCCGAGATAATTTCGGTTTATGTATTTCTAATGCACGCTGTTGTGCGAACTTATTCTACCTCATGGTGAAAGTTGGCGTACTTGCGGCAATGTTGCATTCCAGCAGCAGTAAACTGAGAGCCGCCGTCCAGTGCGTTACTCGCTCTCGCTGGAGCTCAGGTAATGTATTACACTTATACTTACTAATCTGCAGGTCTGTCATTCAATGCAATGCGTTAATTTAACTCATAGCTGAGTACTGGGGACATGGCAGGAACCTTGCTGCTGATGTTTGTGAAGACAAGCATTGTACTAGGATTGTGCACAAGCTGATTCTTTTTTTTCCATATCCAAAACAAGAATTAATATGATGTTTATGATTAAGCACTGACGAATAAATTGCATTGGAAATTGCTTGTCACCACCCTGACCTCATGTACAGTATATATGATGCAACTTGTTATCTATCTTTTTCACCCCAACAAAAGGTATTGCATTAGCTGTTACAGTCAAGTGGCTTTTACTTGTGTTTCAAAGTCGATGTAAAAATAAATTGATACCTTTTATTGTCTTATGATGCAATATATAATATTGTCTTAGATAACATTAACATGCACCAGTTAACATTAAATAACATTAATTACATTTTAACATATATTACAATAGAAAACAGTTATTTAACAATTTATGTTTCACAAGGTCAAATAAATGACCCTAAACCTTTGAACAGTAGTGTACATCAAAATAGGAAAGTAAAATGGGTTGCAAATACAGTTTACTGTAGCTTTGTTTTGTTTTACAGGGTCTGTATGGTGTCACTGCAGGAATGTGTCTGTGAAAACAGGAGGATGGAAAACCAAGAGAGTTCCTCAGAGATACCTGGGTCAGCCGAGCCCGTACACACACCCTCACCTCATCAGTTATGGTAAGAGAAACCGAGATCGGTCTCCTTTGCAGTTTTTTCATTTGAAGTTGACATAAAATCAGAACTGACCTTTATGAATCTCACAATGTATGTTCTTGGTCTTATTGTGAACAATTGTTTGTACACATTTTTACAAAGATGAAAAATGTGTTTGTAATCTTTGACTAAAATGTAACCGCTTGCTTCACTTCTGAAACAACTATACGTTTTGACTGTTGGCCGTGCAGGCTATTGGTTTATAGAGTAAAATAGCGATTTAGGCCTTGTTTTAGATAATACTATTGTAGATGATAAAGCCTTTACAAATCTTTCATTTAATTAACACATTAACGGCCAATGATATAATGATAATGGAATGCCTACTTTTTACAATCCAGTTAATTCCCAATGAATAAAATACAATTCCCATATTCAGTTTTTTGTTGTTAATTATTTTGTTTCATTTTGAACTATTAAAATGTTTTGTGTCAGTAAAAATGTGTTATTCTTATGTTCACTAAGGCTGCATTTATTTGATCAAAATACAGTAAAAACAGTAATATTGTGATATATTGTTACAATTTAAAATAACTGTTTACTATTTTACCGTTTATGTATTGTAAAATGTAATTTATTCCTGTGATCAAAGCTGTATTTTCAGCATCATTACTCCAGTCTTCAGTGTCACATGATCCTTCAGAAATCATACTGATATTCTGATTTGATGCTCAAGAAACATTATTATCATCAGTATTGAAAACAGTTGTGCTGCTTAGTGCTGCACATTTATTAAGAATAACTGGATTAATAGAAAGGTCAAAAGACCATCATTTATCGAAACAGAAATTGTTTGAAACATTATAAATGTATTTACTGTCATTTTTAAGCAATTTAATGTATTTTACCAAAACAACTAAAAAACACAGTAGGTGTACATCACATTATAGAAAGTAAAATGGCTTGCTCTGGGTTGTTTAATAACCTTGCAAATGTCTTCGTCTCATAGGTGAGGTGACCCCAGGTCTCACCCAGACAGAGTTTGAGTTTCGCCGGCAGCGCTTGGCATCTCTGATCAAGATGCAGGCGGAACGACTAACAGGTTCTGGAGCCTCTTCAAACTCCTCCCACATTGTCATCGTCCTATCGCATCCCATTCGCTACATGACCAATGACATCCCTTACCCGTTCCACCAGAACCAGGACTTCCTGTACCTGACAGGAATTATGGAGCCGGACAGCGCACTGGTGATGTACGGATCGGATAAGCCGGACCAGGCCGTGTTATTCGTCCCACGGCGAGACCCGGCGCGAGAGCTTTGGGACGGCCCTCGCTCTGGGAAAGAAGGGGCAGCTGCTTTAACGGGTCTAGAGCGGGTCCACAGCACAGAGGAGCTGGGTGTGGTGCTAAAAAGCTTGAAAGGTAAAAAACGAACATACATTTACATGCGTTCAAGGTTTACATGTGCATCAGTATCTTACTCTTTTCTTTTTCTCTTAGGAGGAACTATATGGTATGACAGCTCCCAGCCTTGCCATCCACAGTTACACCAGACTCATGTGCGCCCCCTATTGGAAGGAGGACAGCTGACGAAGTCTCTCCGACCCCTCACTCATTCCCTCAGAGCCATTAAGAGCCCAGCAGAGGTCGCTCTGATGAAGGCGGCAGGACGGATCACTGCCCAGGTAATGAATCTCTAATAACAGTCCCGAATGATGTGGGAAATTACTTTAAAGGAAGGTCTGGGTGATCTTGGGTGGCTTCGTTAGGTCAAGGAAAGTAAGATGTTCATATAAAGTCTGAGTGAATTGATCATTTCAGTTATAAGGGACTTGATGAAGGTCACAAACATGCAATGTTAAGCCATGCGTTTATCTTCAGGCATTTAAGAAGACGATGGCCATGTCAAGAGGAGACATTGATGAGGCAGTTCTCTATGCAAAGGTAAGCAGATGGACTCAATTCATGCGAACATGCTTAAACAGTCAATTTAAACAAAAGATTTAGTGTTTTGCAACCTGTACCCTATTATATATTATATTATGTTTCTTCAACTTTGGACATTTTCTAGGGGTTTGATTTTAATTAAAACTTTTTTTATAAATAAAATGATTTGTTCTGTATATGAAGGTGACATTAAAATGATCACATTAAGAGTTTTTTTAATAGGCTTCAATCATTTAGGTTTATGGATCTTTTATTTTTTATAATCCCACACATCAACTAGGCATATACAGTAGTAATAATATAGCCTATAGAACACCAGAACAAATACATAACCCTGCAATACACACACATATCCAATTTACACTTACATATAATAAAGAACAATAAAACAGACTAAATTATAATCTAAATAAATAAAAAATAAAAATAAATGAATGAATAAATTGTCACAGACTGTGTTTACAGTGTCAAGTAAAGTCTACAACCCGAATTCCGGAAATGTTGGGACTTTTTTTTAAATTTGAATAAAATGAAAACTAAAAGACTTTCAAATCTCATGAGCCAGTATTTTATTCACAATAGAACATAGATAACATAACAAATGTTTAAACTAAGAAATGTTAAAATGTTATGCCCAAAATGACTGTTACAGGTCTCAAAATAGTTGGGATGGGGCATGTTTACCATGGTGTAGCATCTCCTCTTCTTTTCAAAACAATTTGAAGACGTATGGGCATCGAGGTTATGAGTTTCTGGAGTTTGGTCCCATTCTTGCCTGATATAGGTTTCCAGCTGCTGAAGCGTTCGTGGTCATTTTTGGCGTATTTTTCGTTTAATGATGCACCAAATGTTCTCTATAGGTGAAAGATCTGGACTGCAAGCAGGCCAATTCAGCACCTGGACTCTTCTACTACGAAGCCATGCTGTTGTAATAGCTGCAGTATGTGGTTTTGCATTGTCCTGCTGAAAAACACGTTGTCTGGAGGGGAGCATATGTTGCTCTAAAACCTTTACAGTCGTGGTCAGAATTATTGGCACCCTTGGTAAATATGAGCAAAGAAGGCTGTGAAAATGAATCTGCATTGTTAATTCTTTTGATCTTTTATTAAAAAAAATCACAAAAATCTAACCTTTCATTGGCGAATAAGAATTTAAAATAGGAGGAAATATCATTATGAAATAAATGTTTTTCTCTAATACACATTGACCACAATTAACGGCACCCTTTAAAGGCCAATTCACACCGCACAGACAAACTACAACAAACTAGTCTGTTGGAGTTTGTTGGATCAGTGTGTTACCCCTGTTGGAGTTGGTTGGAGTTTGTTTTCACACGACTGAACATGCTTATAGATATAGAGTTGGTCGGTGTCTGTTGGTGCAGTGTGAACATGACAGTTATTTTTCATAAGGTTCTAAATGCAACAGCCAACTTGAGCCAACTTGTTTGTTGGAGTTTGTTGGTGTTTGTCTGTGCTGTGTGAATTGGCCTTTATTCAATACTTTTTGAAACCTCCATTTGCCAAAATAGTATAGTTTTCTCATATAATGCCTGATGAGGTTAGAGAACACCTGACAAGAGATCAGAGACCATTCCTTCATCCAGAATCTTTTCAGATCCTTCAGATTCACAGCTCCATGATGGTGCTTCTTCTCTTCAGTTCACCTCACTCATTTTCTACAGGGTTCAGGTCAGAGGACTGGAATGGCCAGCAGAAGCTTGGTTTTGTGCTCAGTGACCCATTTTTGTGTTGTTTTTTAGGTTTGTCTTTGGATTATTGTCCGGTTGGAAGATCCAAACATGGCCCATTATAAGATTTCTAACAGAGTCAGTCACTTGTTGATTTGTTTATCTGTTGGTATATGATAGAATCCATGATGCCATGTGTCTAAACAAGATGTCCAGGACCTCCAGCAGAAATATAGGCCCACAACATCAAAAATACAGCAGTATATTTAATTTTACACTTGGGGTACTTTTTATCACATGTGTGCACCAAACCCATCTTGAGTGTTTGCTGCTAAAAGCTCATTTTTTTTGTTTCATCTGACCATAGAAGCCAGCCCCATTTGACGTTCCAGTCTTGTCTGATAACTGAATATGCTGGAGATTGTTTTTGGATGAGTGAGGAGAATTTTTCTTGAAACCCTCCCAAAAAACATGTGGTGATGTAGGGGCTGTTTGACATTTTTTTTTTAAAGGTTTTTTCTGACCCCGAAACTCAACCTTTATCTACAATTCTCCAGCTGTGTTCCTTGGAGAGTCTTTGGCCACTCAAATTCTCCTCCTCACCGTGCATTAGGACGATATAGACACATGTCCTCTTTCAGGCAGATTCATAACATTTTCTGTTGATTGGAAATTCTTAATTATTGCCCTGATGGTGGAATTTTTCACTGCTCTAGCTCTTTTCTTAAAGCCACTTCACTAATTTGTGAAGCTCAATTATCTTTCGCTGCACATTAGAAATATATTCTTTGGTTTTTCTCATTGTGATGGATGATTAAGGGAATTTGGACTTTGTTTTCCCTCCAATTTATATTTCTGTGAAACAGGAAGCCATGGCTGGATAATTTCATGTTCATAATCCCCCTGGAGTGCTCAAAATAGTAAATATGAATGGGAATATACTTAAGAGATATTTTACTCATAAGAATTTCTAGGGGTACCAATAATTGTGTCCAATGTGTATTTGAGAAAAACATTTATTTCATAATGAGATTTCCCCCTATTTTCAATTGTTTTAGTTCAATGAAAGGTTAGATTTTTGTGATAAAAAAAAAAAAAAAAAAAGATCAAAAGGATTAATAATGCATTTTCAGTTTATTTTCAGAGCCTTCTTTGATCATATTTACCAAGGGTGGCAATAATTCTGACCACGACTGTATATACCTTTCAGCATTCATAGTGCCTTCCAAAACATGCAAGCTGCCCATACCGTATGCACCCCCATGCCATCAGAGATGCTGGCTTTTGAACTGAATGCTGATGACATGCTGGAAGGTCTCCCTCCTCTTTAGCCCAGAGGACACGGCGTCTGTGATTTCCAACAAGAATGTCAAATTTGGACTCGTCTGACCATAGAACACTTTTCCACTTTGAAACAGTTCATTTTAAATGAGCCTTGGCACACAGAACACGACGGTGCTTCTGGACCATGTTCACATATGGCTTCCTTTTTGCAAGATAGAGCTTTAGTTGGCATCTGCAGATGGCACGGCAGATTGTGTTTACCGACAGTGGTTTCTGGAAGTATTCCTGGGCCCATTTAGTAATGTCAATGACAGAATCATGCCGATGAGTGATGCAGTGTCGTCTGAGGGCCCGAAGACCACGGGCATCCAACAAAGGTCTTCGGCCTTGTCCTTTACGCACAGAGATTTCTCCAGTTTCTCTGAATCGTTTGATGATGTTATGCACTGTAGATGATGAGATTTGCAAAGCCTTTGCAATTTGACATTGAGGAACATTGTTTTTAAAGTATTCCACAATATTTTTTTGCACTCTTTCACAGATTGGAATCTTTACTTCTGAGAGACTCTGCCTCTCTAAGACATCCCATATATAGCTAATCATGTTACAGACCTGATGTCAGTTAACTTAAGTAGTTGCTAGATGTTCTCCCAGCTGAATCTTTAAAAAAATGTTAGGGCTTGTTTTAGATAATACTAAAACTGTAGAAAAAACTGTATGAAACTTTTTTGTGCAATTCGAAGTAGAGGTCAACTGATTCATCGGTTTTGCCGAATAATCGGCACCGATAGTTGATTGCCGCAACTATCGGTTATCGGGCAAAAAGCCATGCCGATAGTTTTCCGTTTTGCGTCCGTTGCTGGAGTGGCTGAGAAGGGTCCGCTGGCATTATACAGTACGAGAGCGGCCTCTAGAGGTGGAAATTATTGACAGCACGTGTTGTTTATTTGGACACGTGACACTGCACAGAGAGGGAAACTCCAGACTTGCATTTAAATACAGCCGACAGAAAATTCTGCCGCGGAACAGAGCACCATTCACATAGTTTTCTATTAAATTACATTATATTTGTCCCAAATCGTTGTGAATGTACATAATGACTTCACCCTAGGCTACAAATTATGTATTGTGCATTTTTCAGCAAAACGTTTGTCTTTCTGTGGCTCTAATAAAGTCTGTATGCTTCATATAGAGAGCAGTAATAGATTGCGCTTTCTCTTTCCGCTTGTCCTGTTTTTTTAAACACCGAACTTCAAACTCATTTATGCCACATTGTTCATTCTTGAAGCAAACTTATGTCCGCTTGGTGATCAGGGGCAGAGCCAGGGGTGGCCGTGGCATACTAAAACATAGGCTATCATTTATATTTACATTTATGCATTTAGCAGACGCTTTTATCCAAAGCGACTTACAGTGCATTCAGGCTATACATTTTTTTATCAGTATGTAATGCAATTACATCATGCTATCATGCAATTCCAGATCACAATAAGGTGCAAGCTGATGTGTATTTTAATTTGTAATTTAATGCACAAGTAAATGTGAGCACAGTGCACTTATACTAGAAAATATGCACTATTTTTTCATTAATTTTAAAAGTACAAACGAAAATGAAACCATTTAAATGCATAAAATAACTCATTTTACATTTTGGCATTTATGTGCTGTTGTCTTCTGGTCTTTTCACATTCTTATCACTAACTGCATGTCTCTTCCATGAGTATGTAATGTAAGAGAACAAGTTTTGGGGGGTTTTGAGAACCAGAACCAAACTGACAGAGCAATAAAGCTATAGTGAGCCCCTTTATTAAAATACCTGGAGGTGAGGAATAATACAAAAATGGTCATATTCACTCAGTATTACTTGATGTAATAATTCACAAATATCTCGGATTACAATTAAGTAGAAATTAACTGTATTCAGCTGTGCTTTAGGCACTAAAATAGTCTAGTACTTTATAGTCAACCACATTTTTATATTGAAAAAATGAAGATTTCTGTGCCACCCCAGACTGGTTGCTGGCCCCTCCCTGGCCACCCCTATGAAAACATCCTGGCTCCGCCACTGTTGGTGATTAAATAAATTGTTTTAGACCGCCACTTGAATTGAACGCAAAGCGTCAGCGCTGCGCTTTTGCAAGGTGTGTGACTAACTTTTTTTTTTTTGGGATTAGATAATTATCAAGTGTTAAAAAATAGAAGCAAATAAAGTGTGTGAGTGCACATACAATATCCATATGTATATCATTTTAATTCTATGGCCTTGTATTTAAAGATGGCCATCTTTAAGCATGACTGTTGAAATTAAATGGTAATACTTAACAATAAGAGTCCATTCGTAGCATTAATGAAAACTGTAGAAGTATTGTTCCTTGTTAGAGTGTTCATTTCAACATTCGCTATTAGCTACTAATAGGCTAGATTTTTTAATTTAAAAGTTTCTTCTTTTAACATTAGCAAACTATGAAATAACTGTAATGATCAATATAATAAATAATATTAATATTTTTATTCATTTACAAAGTATGGTTCAGTACTGCTACTGCTTTTTTTTTTAAAAATAGTAAAGCACTAGTTTTCTTTCAGTATCCATTTTAAAAACTATCAGTTGATTAATCGGTATCGGCCAGTGTGGTCCAACCTAGCTATCGGTATCGGTAAAATCCACTATCGGTCGACCTCTAATTCGAAGTGTGCTACACACAGGTGAGTGAGCCTGTACAAACCACCTGTAGTAACACACTCTCCTCTATGCGCACTAGACACTTTTCACACACTGCTGTGTACACAATCCCACAAAAGACTCAGCAATATATGTATGTTTACATGCTCATGCACTACAAATCATCTTGTACTGTTCCCCAGCCAGCTGCTTGACTCACAATGTTTCCCACTGCACATGTACAGTATTTATGTGAAGCATTCGTATAGTTTGTATTTTATTAATTTTTATCTTTTATTTTTTATTTTTAGTTTGTATAGTGTAAACATTTATATATAGTATATTTATAGTCAAAATCTGTCAGTAGGTTAGTTGTGTATAGGTTTATAGTGTTTTACTTCATTGTTGTATGTCTGTATTTATGTAGCACCGTGGTCCTGTGAGGCACGACATTTCGTTCCACTGTATGTCCCCACATGTAGCGGAATGACAATAAAGCACAACTTGAACTTGAACTTGAACTTGATGTTCATTTATGGTTCCCATAGTCTTTCCCCATGCCCTTAGCTTTATAAGTTAGTCTCTCCAGTCCGATACAGTTCAGTATCTCCCTTTTCTACATTTTCAAGGATGGAGCATCTATATTCTTCCAGCATAATGCAATAACTCTTCTGGCTTTATGAATAATATCTCAGATGGAGATTTTAATCTTGAAATAATAAAGTCCTTCATAAAAATTGTTGATTTACACAGGGTGAAATAATAATGATAGATTTTAGTGAAAATACATTAACGTTTAAAAAGTTGGGGTTAGTACGATTTTTTTCAATATTTTTTAAATAAGTATCTTACGCTCAAGAAGGCTGCATTTATTTGATACAGTATTTTAATAAAATTTAAGATGTAATTTATTGCTGTGATGCAGAGCTGCATGTTCACCATCATTACTCTAGTCTTCAGTGTCACATGATCTTTCAGAAATCATTTTAATATGATGATTTGCTGCTCAAGAAACATTTCTTATTATTATCATCACTGTTGTAAACAGCTGTGCTGCTTAATATTTGTTTTTAGGAAACCATTATACTTTTTTTCAGGATTCTCTGATAATTACAAAGTTCAAAAGAACAGCATTTATTTGAAACAGAAATCTTTTGTAACATTATAAATGTCTTTAAATACACTTTTGATCAATTAATGTAACCTTATGTCTTTTAAAAAAGTCTTACTGACTCCAAACTTTTGAACACCATTGTATATTGTATGAACATTCTAAAAATGCTACCAGCTAACAGGCTGTAACTTTGTTAAAAATATGAAAACATAAATTAATTGTGTGTATTTAGGTTACATAAGAAGAAAGCTTTGTAATTAGCTTAAGCAAGACAAAGGCCATTTTATTTAAAAAAAATATATTGTCCACTGAAGAATACCATTAAATGCAATATATAATTTGGGATTTGGTGGAAAACTTACAACTTGTATATAAAAAAGTTAGTGGACAAATTAAACTAGTTGGAGTGTGAAAAGTGTCTTAAGAGGGTTTATTTTCTTGAAATCCACAAACCCCAAATTGCCCACAGTTGAAGAAACAGCTGTATGTATATTATTTTGTAGCAGAAGGTGCCAGTTATTTTTAAGCTTTTCAGATGTTTTTTGTTGCTCTGAAATTTTGGGGTAGAATTACTATATAAAGTTGTCACTGTTTGGCTGTTGGGTGATGCAGAGGTAATGGACCGTCTGAGAACTGAAAATGTACCACAGAAACAAAGTGACGTCAGTAGGCTCTTGGAGAGTCACATTGTAGTGTCCAGCTGAATAACATCTGTGCCTGCTTTCTCTTCTGTTTCTCTTTCTTTTCTCCCCTGTTTCCCTTTTTGTTCTTCTGTACAGTTTGATTTTGAATGCCGTGCTCATGGCGCAAACTTCCTGGCATATCCGCCTGTGGTTGCCGGTGGAAACCGAGCCAACACACTTCATTACATCAATAACAATCAAATAGTGAAGGTAAAGTACCAAACACACTCATGATCACTACAGGGGATTTTTTTCTAAAGTCGGGCTCACACTGTGCGAATATTTTTATTTTTTTTATTTTTTTTTAAGTCCTTTAGGATTGTACTTGTCAGACTGTACGAACATGATGACCCTGTCACACTGTGGGACCTCAGTTGTCATTAATGTCAGACTGTACGACAGTCAAGACGAGTTAAAAATAGGTGCGCGCTGCATCTGACAATATGCGTCGACTCCTTCATATTCTTGACTTTGCGGACTCCCACCCAACCCCTTGTGCGGTCTTTTCACTTGATGCAGAAAAAGCCTTTGACAGGCTAGAGTGGAATTATATGTGGGCAGTTCTGCAATGTTTCGGCTTCGGTGAACACTTCGTTTCTATGATTAAGACATTATATCACTCACCTGCAGCATCAGTCATAACTGGTAATATTATTTCCCCCTCATTCCCTTTACAACGGGGAACGAGGCAGGGGTGTCCACTTTCCCCCTTATTGTTTTGTCTATCTCTTGAACCCTTAGCACAAGCCATCAGGAAATCTGAAGTATCGATTAAGATTCATGACCATAATCATAGTATTTCATTATACGCTGATGATATTATTCTATATTTAGACCACTTTGATGTTTCAGTCTCTAGTATAATTAAGGAATTTGATAATTTTAGTAGCCTATCAGGATATAAAATAAATTGGAGCAAATCTGCTTTAATGCCAATTAACAATGTTAAGGTTAATTTTTCTATTCCCTCATTTATCCCTATTAAGGAATCTTTCATCTATTTGGGCATTACCATATATAAAAACATTCATAAGATTGCCAGAGACAATTTTAATAACATTTTAGTTAAGGTCAAAAATGACATTCAAAGATGGAAGAATCTTAAAGTCTCTCTCCAAGGAAGAATCTCCACTGTTAAGATGAATTTGTTACCTCGATTTTTTTTTTCGCTATGCTACCACTTTCTCCCCCTCCAGGTTACTTTAAGGAGATCAACTCCATAATTTCTAAGTTTATCTGGAATGATAAATGTCCCAGAATTAAACTTACCACATTACAACATCCTAATAGCGCAGGAGGACTGGCTGTACCAAATTTTGAATTATATTATTGGTCGTTCCAGCTTAAGGCTCTTCACAATTAGGTTGATCCTCAATCTACAGTTTCATGGAGGGTGATTGAAGCTGACAAGGTTAAACCAAATAGACTTCAAGATATTTTATTTACTGGCACAGGAAAAAAAGGGGATAATTATAAATTTGGTCCGGTTGTGGCTAACTCTATTAAAATCTGGAAAACGGTTGAACGTCGGATAGGTGGACCCTTCAAATTCTGTAACAGTACACCTTTATGGCACAATTTTAATTTTGTATGCGGAAATCGTCCATTTGTCCAACCCTCTTGGTCTTCTTTGGGTGTAAACACGTGCGGTGATATATATGATAACCAGGGCCTCTGTTCATTTCAGACATTAAGAACCAAATTTTGTCTACCAGCATCTGCATATTTTGTTTTTCTTCAATTACGTTCTGCTCTCAAAGCGTATGGCGTTCCTTGGTCTTCTTCCATTTCCTCTCATCCTATGCAGGACTGAATTGCACCATCTGCTGGTCGGCCATCTGTTTCCTTAATATATAATAAAATTATTGATTGTATTACAAAACCTCTTTCTATTAAAACTATTTGGAATAGGGAATTATCTGACCTTAATTTATCTGTCGACTGGGAGAGAGTGTGGTCTAATCTCAGCTTAACATCTAAAAATCTGGCTCATCTTTTTATTCACTTCAAAGTCATTCATAGAGCATACATAACTCCTTACAAAAGATTTAAAATGAAACTACAGTCAAATTTGAACTGCCATATATGTAACACTACATCATCAGGCACTTTTCTGCATATGTTTTGGGAATGTCCTGTCATCATCAGTCTATGGACACATGTAAACCTGGTTTTGTCATCATTACTGCGAATTGATTGGTCTGTTAACCCAAGTTTGTGTATTCTTAATGATGATTCTGGTCTCTGTATTAGTTCAATGCAAAAGAGAATGTTGTTTGCTGGTTTTACAGCTGTGAAGAAGACAATAATCCAGAACTGCTTTACACCACACATGTGTAGAAAAAAATATTGGATCCGTAGCCTCCTGCAAATAGTGTCATGTGAATGTACAATGGCGCGAGTTGGTGGGGCCAGGCCTTCGACCATTGATGCTTGGCAGTGTTTTTTGTTGAATATACGTGATTATATAAAGGAGTGACTTTTGTGTTCTTGTTGTCCTTCCCTCTCCCCCTCCCTTTTGATTGGACCTTGAGATGTTGAGTATGTGTCTGTTGTTTTGTTTTGTTGTATTTTGGATATTATGTTGTGTTGTGTGTGTGAAAAAATAAATAAAAAATTGTTGATAACAAAAAAAAAAAATGGGTGCGCGCAAGAAAACTTGTCCGGAGTTTTACATTATCTACCCATACACGTCCAGTGACTGCGAACTGCATTGCACGCGGGACCTAAATGTTGGCTATCATGAAAAGTATATGAACGGCGGCAATACCGGCGTATTTAAGAAGAATAGTGTATGCAGCTCTACACACCCATATGAAAACAGCGGCGCAACCAGTGTTTATATAGAAAAGGCAACATATCCAATGAATTCCGTGAGCGGAGGACGGGAGCGCCGGAGTTTATGGCTGATAGAATAATTCTCTAGCATTAATTCTGCTCATAGCTTGTCTTGAAAAACGGAGACAGTTTGACATTCATCGTAGGGGTAGTCACACTGCAAGACTGTGCGCCAAATCTTCTGACACTGCCAGAATTTCGTCGGAGGTGAAATTTGATCGCAACAGCCATTAATCGGCTGTCGGTGAACATGTCAAACCAGCGATCAAAGACTACAGATTTTAGCCTAGGATTATAGGAATCTTTTAGGATTTTCAAAATTTGTCTCAGACGACCAAATCATGGCCAAAATCGCACAGTGTGAGCCGGGCTTAAAGGTGCTGTATGTAGGATTGACACCTAGCGGTTGAACTAGGTATTGCAGTCCAAATTCAAAATATTGGAGACGTTTTTTTTCACCAGCCCCTCCTCCTCAGACTTGACGCACGCGCAGGATGCCAGATTAATGACACCAACGGGAACAAGCGCACATGACGATGAATTAAATTAAATATGCTGTGTTTTCCTCCAACTGGCAACCCGCGGTGCCGAAATACAATTGGGCAAACTGGCAGTGGGCGGGTTTCACAAACCATAACAAACACAGACATTCCGGGCCGGAACACACATTTTCAAAGGAGAATAACTGACTGTAACATTGTTTTTCAGATAAACAAGTATGTTAACTTAACATGTTTCTTAAATGTCTGCAAGCATATTATGGTATTTTTATGCTTTAGTAGAGTCAAAATCCTACATACAGCACCTTTAAGAAGGGGGAGTCTAGAACAGATTCATATGATATATGACATCTCTCTTTCCTGTTTATAAACCACATTTATATGTAAACTTTGTGTGCTAGTGATGCACCAAAATGTTACATTTACATTTACATTTAGTCATTTGGCAGACACTTTTATCCAAAGCGACTTACAATTGGGGAATACATAAAGCGATTCATCTTGAAGAGGCAATCAGACAGAGGAAGTGCTCGTAACACCAAGTCTCAGTCATTGTTCAAATAAGTACAAGCTAGCAAGGGAAGGAGAGAAAGATAAAGGGAAAGATTAAGATTTTTTTTAAAAAAAAATTTAGGATGAAGTCAAGTAGTGCCGAAAGAGATGAGTTTTCAGTTGTTGCTTGAAGATGGACAAGGATCCAGCATTCCGGATAGGGGTGGGAAGATTATTCCACCAGCCAGGAATGGTGAACGAGAATGTTCTGGAGAGTGATTTTGAGCCTCTCTGTGATGGTACCACAAGGCGTCGCTCACTAGCAGATCTCAGACTTCTGGAGGGGATGTAGATTCGTAATAGTGAGTGGAAGTAGGAGGGTGCTGAGCCTGTGGTCGTTCTGTGTGCAAGCATCAGTGTCTTGAACTTGATGCGAGCTGCAACTGGTAGCCAGTGCAAGGAGATGAAGAGAGGTGTAACATGGGCTCTTTTTGGCTCGTTGAAGACCAGTCGTGCCGCTGCATTCTGAATCATTTGTAGAGGTTTGATTGTGTTTGATGGAAGTCCAGCCAGAAGAGCATTGCAGTAGTCCAGCCTAGAAACGACAAGGGCCTGGACAAGAAGTTGTGCAGCATGCTCTGTCAGAAAGGGCCTAATCTTTCTGATGTTGTGTTGCGCAAACCTGCAAGATCGAGTAGTCTTTGCAATGTGCTCTTTGAAGGTCAGCTGGTCATCAAAGATTACACCAAGACTTCTGACCGAAGTTGATGGGGTAATTATTGATGAGCCTAACTGAATCGTGAAGTCATGCTGTAGAGTCGGAGTGGCAGGGAAGACGAGAAGCTCAGTCTTTGCCATGTTGAGCTGTAGGTGATGTTCTTTCATCCATGCCGAGATGTCCGCCAGGCAGCCTGAGATCCGTGCAGCTACCGTTGGATCTTCAGGTTGAAAAGAGAGATAGAGCTGCGTGTCATCGGCGTAGCAATGATAGGAGAAGCCATGTGCCTGTATGATGGGACCCAGTGATGTAGTGTATGTGGAGAAGAGGAGGGGTCCAAGAACCGATCCCTGAGGAACTACAGTGACCAGTTGATGTGTTTTGGATACCTCCCCTCCCCAGGCCACCCTGAAAGACCTGCCGGTGAGATAGGATTCAAACCAGCGAAGTGGAATCCCAGTGATGCCCAGCGATGAGAGGGTGGACAGGAGGATCTGATGATTGACAGTGTCAAAAGCAGCAGAAAGATCCAGCAGAATGAGGACTGATGATTTGGAATCGGCCTTTGCAATTCGCAGGGCTTCAGTGACTGAGAGTAGCGCTGTCTCAGTTGAATGGCCACTCCTGAAACCTGACTGTTTAGCATCCAGTTTGTTGTACTGTGAAAGAAACAATGAGAGCTGATTGAAGACAACTCGTTTGAGTGTTTTCGCTATGAATGGAAGGAGAGAGACAGGTCTGTAGTTTCCTAAAAGAGAAGTGTTTAATGTAGGTTTTTTGAGCAGTGGGATTACCCGAGCCTGCTTGAACGCTGTGGGGAAGATGCCTGTGAGGAGAGATGTGTTGATAGTGTGTGTGAGTACCGGTAAGAGTGTGGGAGAGATTGCTTGGAGAAGGTGAGAGGGGATTGGGTCAAGAGGACATGTTGTAGGATGGCTGGAGAGGAGAAGTTTGGATACTTCCGGCTCGGTGAGGGGACGGAAGGAGAAAATGGGAGTTTGAGCAGTGGATATGGTTGGTTAGAGGTCCTGTGTGTGTGGAGGTGAGAACTGGTTACTGATTGTTCTAGTTTGTCTGTGAAAAAAGTGGCAAAGTCGTCAGCTGTTATGGAAGTGGTGGGAGGTGGAGGAGGGGGACAGAGGAGAGAATTAAATGTTCTGAAGAGATTACGCATGTCTGGAGCGCTGTTGATCTTGTTGTGGAAATGTGAGGATTTGGCAGTGTGGACTTCAGTAGAAAAAGATGAAAGCAAAGACTGATACCTACTCGGGTCTGACGGATCGTTTGATTTGCGCCATTTTCTCTCTTCCGCTCTGAGTTTGGTCCGATGCTCACGAAGAACATCGGATAACCAGGGGTTAGAAGGGGCAGCCCGTGCTGGCCTGGAGGAGAGAGGACAAATGTCATCTAGACAAGAGGTTAAGGTAGCGCATAAAGTGTCAGTAGCTGCATTCACATCCAGAGATGAGAAATGGGTAGGTGAGGGAAGAGAGGAGGATACTACAGAGGAAAGAAGGGAGTGGGAAAGGGAGCGTAGGTTACGTCTGAAAGTAACCGGTAAGGGAGATGGTGGCACCCGGGTAGCAAAATGTAAAGTAAATGTAATGAAGAAATGGTCAGAGATATGTAGTGGTTGTACCAGAATGTTATCTGTAGTACAATTGCGTGTGTAAATTAAATGAAGTTGGTTGCCTGATTTGTGCGTGCTAGTAGTGGTAAGGCGTTTGAGATCAAATGAAGCTAGGAGTGAATGGAAGTCTGTAGCATAAGGCCTGTCTAGATGAATGTTGAAATCACCAAAGATTAAGAGTGGAGTGCTATCATCCATAAAAGAGGACAGCAGCCCGTCCAGCTCCTCTAGAAAGGTGGCTAGAATTTGGCCAGGGGGACGGTAAATTACCACAATCTGGAGTTTTATAGGATCTGTTACAGTAATCGCATGAGATTCAAATGAGTTGTGATAGCCTAGGGGAGAGTGGGTTGAGTATTTCCAATTGTTTGAAATGAGCAGGCCAGTGCCCCCACCCCGGCCAACTTGCCTTGGGGTGTGAGAGAAAGAGAAATTGTGAGAGAGAGCAGCCGGGGTAGCTGAGTCTTCTGGACGAATCCAGGTCTCAGTCAAGCCCAAGATGCTGAGTGTGGATTGTAAGGAAAAAGCAGAAATGAAGTCAGCTTTGTTGACAGCTGACTGGCAATTCCAAAGACCCACAGAGAAAGAAAGAGGTGTAGTAGAAGATGTAGAGATAGGGCGCAGGTTAGCATGATTACGCTGCCGTCTGCTTGTGTTTTTAGAGCGAGGTTGAGAGAGAACCGGAATGGTTTGGAAACACATGATAGAGGTGGAAGGAAAGAGGATAGGGAAGGAGAGTGTGTGAGGGAAGATAGAGATGGTACTTAAGTGTATTGCTTGGTGTCGTTGCTCGGTTAAAGTCGCGCAGGAAAAAGTCGCAGGTCTTTACCCTCATAGGTCTTCACCCGAAGAGGCTGAACGCTTCCGCTGACGCTTCAGCGCACAGATATCAATACATGCTGTCTAGGAAGCCACAAGTGAAAACAGCTGTGGCCGCCTTCTAATTAGCACACCCAACAGCCTATAGCAGGTCAATTGCTCAAATCGAAACTACAATTCGCGCTTAAGTGCAGGAAGGCAGCAATGCCAATAACACTAAGTTGATCAACGGCTATTATTATAACAACAAGTGCAATCAAAAATACAAACTACAACGAAAAAGCAAAGTAGAAATAGGTAGAAAACGAAATATTCCTTCCTAGCAGCAAGTAATAATTTAAACAACAGATCTAGTAACAAAGTATTAAGTAACACACTCACGTGTGTTGGCACCCAAAAAATTTTACCTGAATCATAGGCTCTAGTCGCCTCAATGCAACTTTCTCTTCTCTTTCTCTTTACTACTAATTATAACATCAAATAAACATGAATGAACATCAGAAAGAATGTTGAAAAAAAAGAGCTAGCTGAAATGAATCATGCCTCGTAGGGGTGTAACAGTAACATGACGGATTGGTAGGTACTTCGGTTTTGACGTCACGCTCAGAGCCGATCCTCCCTATACGCAGAATACGCAGGCTGCATAGGGCCCCCGAAACACCAGGGGGCCCCCTTGCTCTCAAAGATGTTTTCATTTTAGTTTCGTTTTTGAATTTGGCCAGCTGTTGTGAAAACATGAATGATCATTTCTTTTAATGCGGTGCGCTGTCACGCTCTCTATGTAAAAATCTTGTAACGTGAATGTCGTACAGTCTCTTGTTTGAAAAAAAACGAGTTGAAAGCGTACTGCGAAGAGATACTGTCTCTCGAGCGCCTTCCGCGAGCGCGATTCAAGACGGAGTGAAACACAGACAAATGCGTTTCATCCATTCCTCAACACCCCTTCACCAAAGCGCAGAAACTACGAGCATGCAACACGTGAAATAAAAGTAGGCCTACAGTATCGATAAATCACATAACTGGTACTGCGTGTTTTAGCTTTTTTATATTTATTTTTAAATATAATAATCAATACTCGTCTTAAAAAATGTATGCAAACATGTAACTTGCACATAATGCAGTTTTTAAATTAACGTGTAAATTATAAAATTTCTATTTGTTGTTGAAATATATTCATTTTCAAAGTGGCTGTCATAACTTGCTTCATAACAGATTTATTTAAACATACATTAAACAATTAAAGGGTTACTCCACCCCAAAATGAAAATTTTGTCATTAATCACATACCCCCATGTTCCAAACACGTAAAAGCTTAATTCGTCTTCGGAACACAATTTAAGATATTTTTGATACTTTCTGACAGCTCTCTGTCCCTCCCATAGATAGCAATGTAACTAACACGATCAATGTCCAGAAACGTAGCAAGGACATTGGTAAAATAATCCATGTGACATCAGGGGATCAACCGTAATTTTACGAAGCTACAAGAATACTTTTTGTACTGAAAGAAAACAAAAATAACGACTTTTCAACAATTCGTCTCCACATCTCATCCCTATCACCATAATGCAAACTGCACATGCTGTTCTGTGTCAGTGGCACCACACGGCATACAGCATATGCAGTTTGTGTGCAGTGGATACTCTCCAGTGGATACTCTCCACTGCAGTCCACGATACCAGGATGAAATAATTAAATATTTGTACAGAGAACATTGATTTGAGTTGTAATATTTTTTAGTCAAACAAACGCAAAGCTTACACAAAGAAAAAATGTTCCCAGCAAGTGAATAGCGCCGACTGCTGTTACCCGGATGAGCCTGTGTTATTATTATCCCTTATCAAGCATTCTCTCTACATTGCAAAGATCGCAGTGAGTCTTCTCCCCTTTTCCAAAATCCTGAAGTCTTATAGGATAACGCCAGTTCAATAAACTGGCCAACTGATGCTCATCTATGCAAATCGCATGCAAAAACTGACATGCTCGGCGGGCAGTATAAATGCGGCAAGAGCAGCAATTACGTCAGAATCTTCTTCACTTCACTGACCCGTTAAGTGGAATTTCCTGAAGATGGACACAACTTGTTGTGGAATTTGCGCAGGCCTCATAAGCCCACCGGATACCCATCAGCACTGTGTCCCCTGCCTGGGCCTGGCCCACGCTGAGGCGGCCTTTGCTGATTCCGAGTGCTTGCACTGCATGGATCTGCCGGTCCGTGTCTTGCCTAGGAGAGACAGACGGGGAAGATGCCCCCCCCCCCTCCCAGACCCCCCCCCCACACACACAACCCTACCCCCCCCCCACACCAGTGCCCCGTTCCCTGGTCCTCTTTGCAGATGACTGCTTCCGCCCACCTCATGCCATCACAGATTTCATCTCCTTCTGTGCCCAAGAGGAAGAGGACTCCGTGTCCATCTCCGCTTCTGAGAAGGACTGGGTGGAGTCGAAGCTGGATCACCCCAACACCGAGGGCCCTGTGGACCTCCATGGGGAGCTCGCCAGGGTCCTTGACAAGGCGGTGAAGGAGCTCGACCTGAGCTTGGAGGCTCCGGAGGGAGCAGAGCATTTCCCTGCTAGCGCCAAGCTGCATCGAGCAAGAAGATGCCATTCTTTCCTTACGTGCATGAGCACATGGTGAAGTCGTGGTCTGCGCCCCAATCAGCACGTGTCCATGCTCCCGCACAGTCTCTCCCTGTCGAGGAAACCATCATTGCGCACCTGTGCCCTTCTTCGGCCAAGATGGGAGCGGATCTTAATCTGCCGCCTAAGCCCTGCAGACTACCTACCCACCTGGCTGATAAAGCCTACACTTCCGCTGGTGAGGCAACATCCGTGCTACACGTGATGGCGATGCTGCAGGTCTTTCAAGCAAAGCTCCTCTAATCCATGGACGGAGCCAGTGTTATTGCGGAAGCCATGAGAGATGTGCGTGCGACGATGGACTTGACCCATGCCATTGGCTGATCCATGGTCTTCATGGTGGTTCTTCACAGGCACCTATGGTTAACCCTAGCTGACCTAAAGGACTCCGACTGCAAACCGCTCCTAAATGCTCCTAAACCTGTCAATTTCTCCCTCCGTGGAGTCAGTGGTCAAGCGTTTTACTGAGGCTCAAAAACACGAAAGCTATGAGTCATCTGATGCCACGGCGTGTTCCAACAGCCTCCTTGCTGGGGCAAGGCGCCAGTCTACGCATAAAGCCTCTATGTCAGTTTCTGGACATTTGAAGAGCTATTCCAGGCATTTCGCATTGGCTGTTGCATGTAATACTACATTGGGTATTCTCTCCAGTTTAGACACAGACCACCCCGCTTCAGTGGCTTGGTTCCGTCGCTGACATTGCCTCAAAATGCCACGGTTCTGAGACAGGAAGTTCTCAGTCTGCTTGCAAAAGGAGCAATAGAGCGCTATTTTGTGGTGCCCAAGAGAGATGGAGGACTCCGTCCGGTACTGAACCTGAGGCCCATCAACCGAGCGCTTCAGAAATGCACGTTCAGGATGATGACGCTGAAGCAGATCCCAGGACTCCATAGATCTGAAGGATGCATACTTCCACATTCAGATTGCGACGCGCCACAGATGCTTCCTGAGGTTCTCGTTCGAGGGCACAGCATACCAGTATTCAGTTCTCCCTTTCGGGCTGGCTTTAGCCCCGTGCATATTCTCGAAGTGCATAGATGCAGCGCTTTCCCCTCTCAGAGAGAGCGGTATGCACATTCTGCATTCTGCATTATAATGTTACCGCATTAGCTGTTGACACTGTGCCGGCCTTTGTACATTTTTTTTAATATGGGCTTTGTACCAGTTGTTACTGTGTATAGCTGTTGACACTACAGATCTATGTTCATTTTACGTGCTGATTACTTTCCTTGTCTGCCCTGTGTTCAGTGCAGTTGCTTCGTTCATCCTGGCTAGATATGTAAATTCAGTATACCTAAGCGAAAGATGCTCATTGGTCTGGCTTTGCCTATCAGCTACGAGCTTTCCTAGTGGGCGTCACTATTGGTTGGGAATATCTGTTGTTCTACCCCATGTTTAGTGTGGATTTAGCCTTGTTTGGCCTGATCTTCGCCGTGCTCACGGTGGGATTTTATATAATTCCCACTGCGATCTTCGCAATGTAAAGAGAATGCTCGATTAGGGAAAATCTCCAGTTACTGTTGTAACCTTGGTTCCCTTAGAGCAGGAACGAGACATTGCAAAGATCGCCGTGCCTGCTGCTCGATCAGTAGTGCAGCGTTCAGTCTCAGATTATGACGTAATCTGAGACTGTAATCCCGCCAAGCCTGTCAGTATTTGCATGCGATTTGCATAGATGAGCATCAATTGACCGTTCACAAAACCCGCCCACCCTTAGTTACTGTTGCCATGACCGACAAACAATGCCGCTCTCACACTACACATCATGTTCTCATGCAGTGAAAATCAATCGCAGAGCAAAGAGGAAACTGACAACACACCGACAGAGAAGACAGAGCAGGCTCAAGCTCTTTCAGAAGGGCAATTTGAAAAACAAACGCGTGATACTTGCTTTGTCTGGAGCTGACGTTCGCGCACAAAGCGTTGGTATTGATCCCTACACGTATTGGGTACTTTACCGATTTTTTCCAGGACATTTCCTTAGACAATGAAACTTAACCACAGTGTCCTCAGCGGCTCAGATGGAGGGAGTCTATGGAGACTCCTATGTTCATTAGTGCATCCCAAAACACAACACTTGAAATCCCTCTTTGGTGCTGACATTGTATATCTCTAGCAGCTACAGCAAGTCATCAGTAATGGCGGAGGCGGACCACAGCTTCTCACTCAGGGCTGTGTCTGTGCTTATAGGGCAGCATCACAAATGGGTGGGACTTTTTCCCCTCGGTGACGTGAACAGAGGGAGAATCTGAAACAGCTTGTTCTGAGAGACTGTTTATGATTATTTAGATTATAAATAAATGAGTGGGTGGATTTTTACCATTTTACCATAGGCTGGTTGTTTTCGCACACTGCGGCCACACAACTGTTCAATTACCTTATAAAAGTGATTTTTGCATAATAGGTCCCCTTTAAAGCACGAAATGAGCATGAATATACATCAGAAAGTTTTATTTCAACTGCGGAACACACCATTTTTCAAGTTTAAGTCCACCTAAGTTAATCTACTCTTCTGTCTGATTTGTGGTTAAGGCGGGAAGGGATACAGCTGCAGCTACTGGGCATGCACATTAACATATTTTCCGAGCCAACAATATAACATGAAACCTATAAAAATGGTTTTAAAAAGTACATAGCGCCATAGTTTCATCACTTTAGAGTGTCGCAGTGACCGTCTTTTTGCAGTAAAGGACCTGTCATAGTTTGATGAGTGGGAAGATGACATGAAGCATCGTGGTTATCCTGCATTGAAAACAGATGAGCGCACATGTGCATATACAGCTCCCAAGCGGGGCGAGGTTCACAGGATTTTGTCCACAGAATGATAAGAGCATACGTTTTAACATTATTTTATTTTTTAACACTCAGTATTTTAACTTAAGCGCTGCAAGCCATGCATACAGTGCCTGACATGATAGATTTTCTGGTACGCAAAACAAGTACTTTAAAAGAATACCTTAGCTTATTGCCGTTACCGTGGCAGCCAACAACAGCACATCTTAACCCTCTGCACATATTTATATTTAGTTATATTGAAAAAGTTTCAATTCAGTCGACCTTTTTTACCCCGTTTTAACATGTATTTCTATGGAGACAGGCCATAGCTGTCGGGCAAGATGGCGGATAGCAGCGGCGGCACATAATATCAGCATTCTGATTGGTCAGATCGCCTGTCAATCAAGCTCTTTGCGAACGGTCAATTGGCCAGTTTATTGAACTGTGTTATCCAATAAGACTTCAGGATTTTGGAAAAGGGGAGAAGTCCCACTGCGATCTTCGCAATGTCTCGATCCCGCTCTCAGGGAACCGAGGTTACGACAGTAACCAGAGACATTTTTAATGGTTGTTATTGGGGAATAACATACCTGGTTATGTGGTGGCTGACCAATCAGAATCGAGTATTCCACAGAATTAGTTAGGTTAGTTTTTTTTTTTTTTTTTTTTGCTAAATATATGCACTTTACATATTTATATTTTTTTCTTAAGCTTTTGTCTTCATTTTTTTTAAAGTTTTAATTTTTTTTATTAAAGACACCGTTTAAATGTTTATATTTTGACAACAAAATTAGAGTAGAAACATAATTCTGTTATTAAAATGTTGACATAAATTTACTTGTGTGCCTCAGTTTTTATTTGAGTGTTGATTTATTAAATAAAATTGATTGATTAATTGATTATTAAATAAAATGTATTTTTGTTTTCAGGTCAAGCTAAATAAAAACTTTAATTTCCGCTAGTGTTTCGGTAAAAAAAAAAATATTTGGTGCATCACTATTGTGTCCATGTTTAATTTTTACAAGCATACACAAAGTTATAGGACTGGGTGACAGACAAAAGTATCACAATATTGAATTAACTTTTTTTTTTTTTTTTTCTCTCAGGATGGAGAAATGGTCTTGTTGGATGGGGGCTGTGAATATTTCGGTTATGTCAGCGACATCACACGCACTTGGCCGGTGAATGGAAAGTCAGTCTGTTTTCAACAGAACTCTTATTGTCTCAGGCTTAATGTAGCTTTAATTTTGTGCTATTCGTAAGTGATCAATCAACCCCGTGTGCCGTCTCTAGGTTCAGTCCTGCTCAGAGAGAGCTGTATGAGGCCGTGCTGGAGGTGCAGTTGGCCTGTCTGTCTCAGTGCAATCCTGGTGTCAGGCTGGACTACATATACTCCACCATGCTCACACTGTTGGCCCGGCAGCTCAAAGAGCTCGGGATCGTCCCACAAAGCACCAGTGATACAGACACACTGAAGGTACTCTAATTTGATCAAATTTTTTTTGATAGTTCACCCAAAAATGTTAAAATATTTTTGATATTGTTTGCTCAAATTAAATATCAAAATACCTCTCTCTCTCTCTCTCTCTCTCTCTATATATATATATATATATGTGTATGTATGTGTATATATATATATATATATATATATATTTTTTTTTAAGGAATACTTTTATTCAGCAAGGAGCATTTAATTGATCAAAAGTGACATTTATAATGTTAAAAAAGTTGGAAAAATGTATCTTTTTTCCCAGAAAAATATTAAGCAGCACAAGTGTTTTCAACATTGATAATAATAAATAATAATAATAAATGTTTCTTGAGCAGCAAATCAGTATATTAGAATGATTTCTGTAGGAACATGTGACTCTGAAGACTGGAGTAATGATGCTGAAAATTCAGCTTTGTATCACAGGAATAAATTACATTTTACAATATATTAATATATTATTTTTTTATGATATTTCACAATATTACTATTTTTACTGTACTTTTTGATCAAATAAATGCAGCCTTGGTGAACATAAGAGACTTTCAGTAACCTTATCTTACCAACCTCAAATTTTGAACGATATTCCTTATTTTTAGTGTAGTTGTTGTTTAAATGATAAAACTTGGCGTTTTAGTCAAGTCAAGTCAAGTCAAGTCAAGTCTGCTTTATTGTCAATTCTTCCACATGTACAGTACATACATACAGAGAATTGAAATTGCGTTACTCTCAGTCCCTTGGTGCATACAGTTAACATTAAACACTGACAGTAGACGTTCAAATACAGATAAATACAGTTTAAACATATGTACATACAAACTATACAGATATACAAATGAGGACATTGTAGAAAAATAAAAAAGAGATAGATAAAGTGGCATAAGGCACATGGCAGATAGAGTGCAAACCAGTTAAATAAAACAAAACTGTGCAGATATATGTGTAGTGCAAAAAAAGAACAGTCTTTTATCAGACTGTCAGAAGAGGTAGTTTACAGACAATGCTGGATGAGGTAGAGATCAGTCCAGTGCTGCACAAAGTGACTGGTGCGGGTCACAGTTTGTAGGGGGGGGGGGGGGGGGGGGGGGGGGTCGTAGTGTCAGAGTTCAGTGTTGCGTGGGGTAAAAGAGGGGAGGGGGGGCAAGGACGGGAGGGAGTTCAGCTTCCTGACAGCCTGATGGATGAAGCTGTCCTTCAGTCTGCTGGTCCTCGCCTGGAGACTACGCAGTCTCCTCCCTGATGGCAGCAGACTGAAGAAGCTGTGTGTCGGGCGGGTGGGATCACCTGCAATGCTGAGGGCTTTGCGGGTGAGACGGGTGCTGTAGATGCCCTGGAGGGAGGGGAGAGAGACACCAACGATCTTCTCAGCTGCTCTCACTATCCGTTGAAGGGACTTGCGGCAGGACGCGTTGCAGGCGCCATACCACACAGTGATGCAGCTAGTCAGGATGCTCTCGATGGTGCCTCTGTAGAAGGTGCACATGATGGGGGTCGGGGCTCTGGCTCTTCTGAGTTTGCGGAGGAAGTAGAGACGCTGCTGTGCTTTCTTGGCCAGTGCCGCAGTGTTGTTAGTCCAGGAGAGGTCCTCTGTGATGTGCACACCCAGGAACTTGGTGCTGCTCGCTCTCTCCACAGTCAAAAGTATTAAAAGTATTATAGTAACATTTAACATGCTAAAACATCCAAGATGATCACTGCATCTTTAAATTCATTTTTAAAGAACCACAGGAACACACATTAAAGCAGCACGTGTCTAACGAGTTTGCCACCTTCAACAATAGATAAAAATAAATAAAAGAAAGTAATTTTGTGTAAGAAAAGATTATGTTTAGGCTTTTTATTTAATATCTGCATTGATCTACCCTTTTTCTTATTTTTGTGTATATAAACCGACGCTCATTGCATTGTTCCAGCTTTTACATCAGTGATGCCAAATGCAACTGATTCTTGTTTGTTTTGTAATCGATTTCAATTCTCCAAGAAAATGTAGGAATATACTGTAAAATGTATCACTGGCTTCTCACACCAAGCTGAGATTCTGGTTCACAGTTGCTGAAACACCAAGAATTCGAGACATTCTTTATTTATTTAATTGAACTTCCCTAAAGCTCTGTGGTCAGGAAATGACTATAAGTCTTTCTGCCCAATTTAAATGGCAAAGATCTGACCCACTTATAGCGTCTGTAAAGCACCACACTGACATAAAAGCACCATTTCACTTAGTGCAGCGAGTTTATGAGGCCAGCAAACCGACATGTTGGTCAGTTAAGCCTGTTGTGGCTGTGGGGATGTAGGTGTGCACTTATTTCAGTTTAACTCTGTTTTCATGTACAGAGTTCCTCACATGCAGCTTTGCAATTGTTTCACATGCTGTAAAATGCATTATAATCGCATTACAGTTGTTTTTCTTAATGGATGTCTGCCCATCTCTTTCTTTTTTCCTTCCAGGTTGCTCGGCAGTTTTGCCCCCATCACGTGGGTCACTACCTGGGCATGGATGTTCATGACACCCCTGAGCTGTCCCGTTCACAACCGCTGCAACCTGGCATGGTGATCACAATAGAGCCAGGTGGAGATCACTTTTATTCAAAAACAATTAATATTGCATGTGACTGTTTGTTTTAAAAAATGCCTTTTTTAACTTTTAGTTCATCAAAGAATGCATTCTAGCATTCAGTTTATCAAAATGATTGCATGAAGATTGATCTCATGCTGTCTGCTGTACCTCCTATAGTTGTGATTGAGTTGTGGGTTGATTCTCATGGATTTTACGATCAGATCAGCACCTCAAACTTAGATTTATCCATCCACAATAATCATTTACCATTTGATCTTTGACATTTCTATTCTTTTTATTTTATATACTGGTATCAGATGTGACTTTTTCTTTGCATAAAGTAACCTTCATCCCTCAGTACAACAAGAGACTGATGAGATTCTAGAAAATATGTTTCTTTGGCCATTCTTAAAACCAAAATTGGACTTGAAAGTATGGTGACTTGCAAGTGTACTCAATACTCCAGCAACTGTATTGTAATTTCCACAGTTCATTGAGCAGAACAATCATTTTCAGCTGTGTTAATAATAAGAAAAGTTTCTCGAGTTGCAAATATGAACATTAGAATGATTTCTTAAGAACAAGTTTAAGGTAACAGTGTTTTCTTGTTATGGCT
The DNA here is from genome assembly GCA_027422415.1 of Schizothorax lantsangensis. Lineage (NCBI taxonomy): Eukaryota > Metazoa > Chordata > Actinopteri > Cypriniformes > Cyprinidae > Schizothorax > Schizothorax lantsangensis. The sequence continues at coordinate 10,378,692 of CM049840.1, forward strand.
TCTGAAAATGATTAAAATAAAATAGAAAGCCATTTTCTCCTGATCTATTATTGTATTTAAAAAAACATTTTTGTTAATTAAAATAAAGCTGAAATAAATTAAAACAAATATTGTGTAACTAGATAAGCTGAAGTACTTAACATACTATAACTATATATAAAGGACAGAAGAACATAACAAAATTACTACTATTAAAGTTTAAACTGAAAATACAAAAATAAATGCTAATTCAAAGTATTAATAAATGCTATAATTGTGTATAATACGTACTAAAATAACACTGATTCTCTTTGTGTATTAACAATAATGCATATTATTGTAGTTTATATAACAAAATTCATGGTAATCAATTAACAGAAGATATTTTTGACTAAAATAATACTAATTTAGTCAGACGGAGAAAATACAGTAACTGGACTAGCTGTATAAAAACAAATATAATACATAAAATTACAAAAAATTACATAAAAACTGAAAATACAAAAATAAAAGCCAATTTCAATGTATTAATAGATACTATAATAGTATATAAAAATACTGAAATAATACAGATTCTCTTAAAGAGTAATAATGATGTTGCATATTACTGCAGTGTATATAGCACATAAAATTCATTGTAATCATTTAACATATTTTTTAATAAATATTTTAATTCACTCAGTCAGAATAAATACATAAATACAGTGGCTGGACTAAAATTGGAACGAGACATCAGTCATCTGAATGCACGTTGTAACACGCTGGACTGGGCACTTGAGGTGTAGACAGACTTGTTGATTACAATCAGAGCAATGTTTTGCACTTTGCATCCCAAAAGAGTTGTTTTGAAAACTGCACTTGTTGAGGACATTCATACAGCACCATGTTAGAAAAATAAGGGTAATAATACTGATAAACCGCAGAAATATATCTTGAATGCACTGTAAAGACAGTTGGACTTTGGCATACTGGTCAAAGTAACATTCAACTTCTTAGCATTTGAGCTGTACTGCAAAAAACAGAAGCTCTAAACTCTCATCTCTTGCTCCCTTCACCCAGGATTATACATCAGCGAGGACGACAGCTCATGTCCAGAGCGATTCCGGGGTCTTGGGGTGCGAATCGAGGACGATGTGGTGATCCGAGAACATGGGGGACCCCTCATCCTGTCTGCAAACACCCCAAAAACCATCGCTGAGGTGGAGAGTGCTTGCGCACATGGAGAGGACTGAAAGGAAAGAGTGGAACATAGCCAGCCCTGCTAGAATGAGACTGTTCCTCCCATCTCTTAACACCTCCGCTTGCAGGGTTTTCTGTAATAGTGAACTCAGGAGGTCTGGATCTCACAGAACTTGCTCCAGTTAAATATTAAATCTGGAGGATTAAGAGCTGGACGTGTCTGGACAGCGTGCAATGTCTCCCTGATAGCCAGTTTACTCCTACGCTAGCTAAATGGTTGTGTTGGGTCATGTTTTGTATTTGACCTGCACAACTACACTCTCAGAAAAAAGGTACAAAAGCTGTCACTGGGGCGGTACCCTTTCAAAATGTTCTTATTTGTACCTTATTTACCCCTTACAGGGTGCATATAAGTACCTTAAAGGTACATATTAGTATGTAAAGCATGCATATTTGTAGTTTTTGAAAAGGTACCACCCCAGTGACAGATTTTGTACCTTTTCGTTTGAGGGTTTATAGGGGTTTACTTCAAATGAGTTTATATGGAGAAACAAACAGGTTACTATGATTTAGCATGGTGAACAGGTTTTTTGTGAGACAATTTATCTGTTGTACTGTGAGAGGTTTGATTTGTCTGTCGAGGCTTTTGCGGTCATACATGGTGTTTTTTTACTGTTGTCAAAATAAACGTCTAATTCTTGATTGTGTTGCTGGAGTTTGTAAGCACAATGCATTTCTAAGCCACATAATTAGTCACTGAACAGATTTTTTGCTAAAATTTTCCCAAAAAAGTCACAATGATTTACTATTAGAAGTAAAAATAAGTTACAGAATAAGGTTAAAAGTGATGACATTTATGTTGAATGAAGTCTAAAACTACAATTGTATAGTGTATTCACAATACTTATAGACACTTAAATAGTACACTTAAAACATCAGTAAGGTTGGAAATAGAAAAACTCATCAGAATTTGTTTGTATTTTTACAGCTGTAATAACACTGATTCTTTCAAAGAGTAATATTGCATATTAATGTAGTGTATATAATAAAATCATACTCATCAATTAACACATTTTAAATAAAATAATTTCAGTCAGGAAAAAATACAGTGGCTGGACTAGTTTTCACAATACATATAGACAAAAAATTGTGTCCTTAACCTCAGTATGGTTAGAAATGGAAATGGAAAAACACTCTTTTTAAGAACATCAGAATTTGTTTTGTGTGTTGCTGTATTTTTGTGAATCTGATAACTCATAAGTTGCAGGTTCAATCCCAAGCAGATGAGAATAGGAAACTGGAGATGGTACCAACATCACCAAAAACTAAAGAAAACTACACAATATATTTGAAATTATGTATAAGCATGTTCTGAGTCAGCTGAGCTTGTTTAATGTCCAAAAGTACTTTCTAGGTGAGCTTCATGATGCTCTGAAGCAGCTCAATGGCTGGATAGGTTTTTGAACAGAAGTGATTTTGAATGTATTTACGAGGCTCAAAATGCCATCTACAGGTGCATCTCAATAAATTAGAATGTTGTGGAAAAGTTCATTTATTTCAGTAATTCAACTCAAATTGTGAAACTCGTGTATTAAATAAATTCAATGCACACAGACTGAAGTAGTTTAAGTCTTTGGTTCTTTTAATTGTGATGATTTAGGCTCACATTTAACAAAAACCCACCAATTCACTATCTCAACAAATTGGAATACTTCATAAGGCCAATAAAAAAAACATTTTTAGTGAATTGTTGGCCTTCTGGAAAGTATGTTAATTTACTGTATATGTACTCAATACTTGGTAGGGGCACCTTTTGCTTTAATTACTGCCTCAATTCGGCGTGGCATGGAGGTGATCAGTATGAGGCAGTATGAGGTGGTATGGAAGCTCAGGTTTCTTTGACAGTGGCCTTCAGCTCATCTGCATTGTTGGGTCTGGTGTCTCTCATCTTCCTCTTGACAATACCCCATAGATTCTCTATGGGGTTCAGGTCAGGCGAGTTTGCTGGCCAATCAAGCACAGTAACACCATGGTCATTGAACCAGCTTTTGGTACCTTTGGCAGTGTGGGCAGGTGCAAAGTCCTGCTGGAAAATGAAATCAGCATCTCCATAAAGCTTGTCAGCAGAAGGAAGCATGAAGTGCTCTAAAATTTCCTGGTAGGTGGCTGCGTTGACTGTGGACTTCAGAAAACGCAGTGGACCAACACCAGCAGATGACATGGCAGCCCAAATCATCACTGACTGTGGAAACTTCACACTGGACTTCAAGCAACATGGATTCTGTGCCTCTCCACTCTTCCTCCAGACTCAGGGACCATGATTTCCAAATGAAATGCAAAATGTACTTTCATCTGAAAAGAGGACTTTGGACCACTGAGTTATTTTTCTCCACAGCCCAGGTAAGATGCTTCTGACGTTGTCTCTGGTTCAGAAGTGGCTTGGTAGTCCTTTTCCTGAAGACGTCTGAGCGTGGTGACTCTTGATGCACTGACTCCAGCTTCAGTCCACTCCTTGTGAAGCTCTCCCAAGTGTTTGAATCAGCTTTGCTTGACTGTATTCTCAAGCTTGCAGTCATCCCTGTTGCTTGCGCACCTTTTCCTACCCAAATTCTTCCTTTCAGTCAACTTTGCATTTAATATGCTTTGATACAGCACTCTGTAAACAGCCACACCTTTCAGTAATGACCTTCTGTGACTTACCCTCTTTGTGGAGGGTGTCAATGTTTGTCTTCTGGATCATTGCCAAGTCAGCAGTCTTCTCCATTATTGTGGTTTCAAAGAACAAGAGATACCCGTAATTTATACTGTATGGATGGTCATTTATTGAAACTCAAATGTAAATATTCTAATATTTTGAGATACTGATTTTTGACTTTCATGAGCTGCAAGCTCTAATCATCAAAATTAAAACAAAAAAAACTTTTGAAATGTTTTACTTTACATGTAATGAATCTAAAATATATGAAAGTTTCACTTTTTGAAATAACTTACAAGAAAAAATTAACTTTTTCTAATTTATTGAAATGCACCTGTATGTAGGCAGCTCACTGGTTTTTGAAAATGTTATGATGCAACATGTGGCTAAACTTGGGATATTCTGAGTTTTTGAGAAGCAGAGCTCACTCAGAACATGCAAATGACTACCAAAGAGTAGGTCTAGGTTGGCAGCTTGCTAGATTTTGCATTAATTTCTCAGATAAGATGACTTGCAATTAATTTATGCCCTTTTTTATGTGAGCTGACTTTGAACATATGTGAGGCCCAGAAATGTTGTCTAGCTAGGCCACTGAACATCCTTATGTTTCCCAAGGATGCTACATGGTCAGCTCCCTATGTTTTGAGCAGAAGTGTTGTCTAGTTAAGAAAAGTTTCTTAGCTGACTATGAAGGTGTCCATGATATCCAAAAATAATTTCTAGATAGGCAGCTCACTAGGTTTCGGAGTTTTTGAGCTGAATTGACTCTGAGCAGGCTTATGATGCCAAAAAATGTCGTCGATAAGTCCCTAGGTTTGGATTTTTTTGACATGAGCTCACTCAGAATACACTGAAGATGCCCAAAAGGTAGGCCTAGGTAGGCAGCTGACTGGGTTTTGAGACGCAATCTCTCAGCTGAGATCACATGCTGTCTCAGAAAGCAACTTGAGGTTTTTGAGCAAATTTGACTCTTAAAGCTCATACGACATCCAGAAATGCTGTCTAAGAAGGCAAGCGCACTAGGTTTTGGAGTTTCTTTAGCTGGATTCACTCTGAAGATGTTTATGATGTCCAAAATGCTGGCTACATATTCAGTTCCATACGTTTTGAGAAACAATCTCTCAGCTGAGATGGCTTGCACTATGGTTATGCTCAGTTACGTTGTTGCCAGTTGCTGTCTAGCTACATTTTTGATCTGAGCAGACTTTTAATGTGCATACGACATCCAGAAATGCTGTCTAGATAGGCAGCACTCTATAGGTTTTGGAGCTTCTTTAGCTGAATTCACTCTGAACATGTTTATGATGCCTAAAAATGCTGGCTACATAGTCAGTTTTCTTGGTTCCCTGCTGGACAAAACTGCTAAATCCAGCCTATGCTGGTTAGCTGGTTTGGACTCTGAACAGGCTTATGATGCCAAAAACTGCTGTTGACAAGTCCCTAGGTTTGGAGTTTTTTGACATGAGCTTACTCAGAATACACTGAAGATGCCCAAAAGGTAGGCAGCTGACTGGGTTTTGAGATGCAATCACAGTCCATTTAGGTCCAAAAATCCTGTTCTGGAAAGCAACTTGAGGTTTTTAAGCTGAATTGACTCTTAAAGCTCATACGCCATCCAGAAATGCTGTCTAAAGCCCGATTCGGACGGTAATTGTTTCTCATATGGAAGTCTGTAAAAATAAATTTACATATCACCTCAGTGATAAAACTCATGGATTCGGATGGCGATTTATTCACAGTGGAGGAGCGAGTTCTGTGATCCTGCGCACCCGGGAACGCGCTGCTCATGTGGCCAGTCACATGATTGTCTGCTGTAAATAAAATGAATTTTATTTACAAATGTATTCTTATTATTGTGTAAAATGTATTTAAAAATACTTATTATTATGTAAAATGTATTATTATTATTCCAAGCATATTTTATAATATTTATTATTTGATTATTTAAATCTCCTGTTTAAAAATAGGAAAGACGCGCTATAGTTGTATATAATTATACGCGATATATATCTGTTTATAATACACATTTTAAAATTGTATTGCATACCTGCTGCTGCCATAATAAAGACCCATTTGAAAGTTTATGTGCTTTTCTTCTTTTTCTGCTCCCAGTCGCTGTGGTGGAGCAGTTATGAAGTATTGTTCTTTTAAATACTTTCCAGCATTTCAGAAATAATATGTAAATTACACCGAAGTACAACGTTACGGTGTTCGGGAGTGCTCAAAAAGGGTTTAAACACTGAATTTTGAATCGATTTCTTCTCGTAAACTCAGAGATGTGGATTCGGACGGCAATTAAATTACCACACGACCTCGGTGTTTGTCAAAAAAACAGTAGGTAATTCGGCCGGGGATTTTCACGGGGGTGGTGAGAGAAAAACACCGACATCCTGGATTCGGACGGCAATTAAATCACCAACTACCCCCTGTATATGGTGAAAATCACTTACGTCCCCCTGAGAAACAATTACCGTCCGAATAGGGCTTAAGAAGGCAGCGTACTAGGCTTTGGAGTTTATTTAGCTGAATTCACTCTGAAGACGTTTATGATGTCCAAAGTGCTGGCTAATCATTTTTCTTGGTTCCCTGCTGGAAAAAACTGCCAAATCCAGCCTATGCTGGTTAGCTGGTTTGGACTCTGAACATGCTTAAGATGCCAAAAAATGCTGTCGATAAGTCCCTAGGTTTGGAGTTTTTTGACATAAGCTCACTCAGAATACACTGAAGACACCCAAAAGGTAGGCAGCTGACTGGGTTTTAAGATGCCATCTCTCAGCTGAGATCACTTGCTGTTCGTTTAGGCCCAAACATCCTGTCATTGGAAAACAACTTGAGGTTTTTGAGCTGAATTGACTCTTAAAGCTCATATGACCATCCAGAAATGCTGTCTAGATAGGCAGCACACTAGGTTTTGGAGCTTCTTTAGCTGAATTCCCTCTGAACATGTTTATGATGCCCAAAAATGCTGGCTACATAGGCAGTTTTCTTGGTTCCATAAATCCAGCCTATGCTGGTTAGCTGGTCTTAGCTGGTTTAAGCTCTGCATAGCAGGTCTTCCAGGAAGACCAGCTAAAACCAGCCAACCATTTTAGGCTGGTGTTTTTTTTTCAGCAGGCTTTTGAGACCCAATCTGTCAAACGAGTTGATTCCCAATGTGGTTATGCCAAAAAATGCCTAGTTAAGCAACGTTTTTGAGCTGAGCTGAACTACGAACATGCCAATGATGTCCAAAAATACTCTGTAGTTTGGCAGCTCACTAGGTTTTGAGGAACTGAGACGACTCTGCGTACGAGGTCTGAAAAAACATCACCGTTTGTTCTGGCCTCTATCACCATTGCACTTCAATAGGGCACTTGACCCCTGGGTTCCTCCGAGTCCCTCCAGCTATAGCGAAGCCAAGCGAGGCAATATTTTGCAAACCAAGGCACAAGGTGGGCATCATCTCACTCCTAGTGACTCCATCATTTGATGCTGCTGCTGGACCCCAGTCGCAACTCCGAAACAGCGCTGTCCGGGAAATCCCGATCGCCATCTCCCCCTCCACCCCCCTTTACTAATGTTACCGCACCTCCAACCTTCCCTCCCCCCAGCCAGAGGAGTAGAAACAACAAGCCGCCATTTTGTTTGTGCGGAGAGAGTGAAGGAGGCAGGAGCGACCGAAAAAAAGCCACTCGAGCGCCGACCACTGCGACTCTGAGCGCCGCCGGCTCCGGTTCGCGGATTCAGACCGGATAAAACACAAGCCCGGCGATTAGCGGAGGCGACGGAGGGAGATTATAGATTCTCCCGTGTGCAAATCAAAGAGCAGACTGGGTTTTCCTTTCTTTTGCTGTTCTTTTTTTAAACGAAGCGGAAAGGCGGAAGAGGGCAATACATTTAAACGAAGGGAAGCTCGTCAGGGGAAAAGGAAAATAACAGCGTCACGAAGTGGGAATATCGGTGAAATTACATCGCCGGTTGCTGGCGGTCGACGGCGAAAGTGGGGAAAATTGCAGGAACTGTGCAAGAGAAGGGAGAAATTTAAAAGGGATGAACGCGCAGGGGGGTTCACAGCATCACAAAGCATATGAAAGGGGTTTGAGGACCCCCAGATTTTGGGGGGTGCAGCTGGCAATATCACCCGGATCGGCAGATGCTTCAGACCCGAAATATTATTGAAGCCCAGCTCGCGTTCGGTTCTGTTTTCGACCCACTGCTGGCTGTTCCTCTCGCTCTTTCTTAATGCTCCGCAAGGCTCTTCGTGCAGGGACAAATTATTCTTATTTGCTTGATGTGTCAGTGCATTGAAATACACGCATATGCATTGACCAACTTCACTCGATTCCCGTTCTTTAGCTCGTGCAACAGCGAACTGCGAGACAACATCTTCTTGCACTTCAGACCGATTGCATGCATGTTCTGTCCATTAGACGGACACTTTTGAAATCATTTCTTTGCATGCACGAGCTGTGTGTGCGCAGTGCAGGGTGGTCTCGTGAAGCGATGGTCAGAGGTTTTCTGCAAACACTTTTAACTCGTGCAGTGGACACGTTCACACAGAGGGCGCACGAGCCATATTCAGATGCGAATGCACAATAAACCATTTGACTTGTCACTTTGAAGTGTTGTTGCAAAATGCTAAGACTTGGACACTGAAATATGCAAGTTGTTTGGAATCGTCTAAAGTGGTAGCTCGTGCATGCAAACTGAAGTTGGATGCACATTCATTGCGTTATTTATTCTGCAAAGAGTACTGTCTTATTAAGAATGAAAGGAAACTTTGACATGCATATGACTGTTTAATGATATTTCCAGTATTTATTTGTTCTCTCCATTCATCTTAATTACTTGGGAGGAAATAAAGACATTAATGAAGGTGATTCAAACATCTTTTAAGGAGCACGATGGACTTTCAATCTTCTAAATAAAGTGATGCAGGCTGAGAATTGCACATGCTACAATGCAAAGGCTGAAACGATTCTGAATCAGCGTTAGCTCATGAGCACTGCATAAAGCAGCACCGGAGCGAGTTCGGTTTATCGTACACAACGCCTTAAAAAAAACCAACACTTCAGCTCGCCGCCGACAATGGCGGAAAAGACGGATGCAAGCAGCGAGGATAAATCTCGGGAAAATTGCTCAGTCGCCGAGGAGGCTACGTGAGTTTGCAGCGAGCTTGCATGACCGTCTGTCCCTCCCTTCACCTCCTCCATTCGGAAATATACTTTGAGGAACTAAAGACTAGAAAATCTTAAAAGGGAGCTTTAAAGGTGGACTGAACATTGAAGCTTTGCTTTGCATTGCATGCATGCATGTATCGTCCCATGAAAGGGAAACGGGAATCCGTCCGGTGCTCGTGAACGAGGAGATTTCATTTGCACATCGGCTCGCGACTGCACAGGAAGGGCTATCCTACGAGGGATATATGCTTTAACACTAAACCGGAGGAAAACTATGGCCGATAATGTGCTGGAATCCGGTCCGCCTTCAGCTAAGAGGCCTAAATTGTCTTCCCCGGCTCTGTCGGTCTCCGCGAGCGATGGAAACGGTAACGTAAATAATAATGTTTCACGCGCTGCGGTGCGCGGCGGCGAGTCTGCCGCTGTTCGCCTGCATGTATGAAAAAAGACGCTCGACGTGAGCTTTCTTTTGTTGTATCTGTTTGTTTGTATCGTCCCCTGGTATTTAAATAACTTAGCAGGGATAGCTATCAGGCTAATTTGCTCCGTGTTTTCATTTGAGTTGATGAAGTGTGTTACAATACTGTTTGTTCGTGGTCATCTGAGTGTGCAAAATAGTATGCAGTGTTTTTCCGGGTGTGCGTTACACAAACTTTTCGCTTTGTTCGTCGTTATGAGATGTCGAGAGCAGGGGCTGGTGTCAAAGGTTTATGAGGTGATGCGTTTTGAGCTTGTCGGGAAAAGGAATACTCGACAGGAACATGTTATAAATCACTTCGTTTTACTGACACACGGTTGGGAGTGAAGTGTAGAGCACTTTGAGACTCCAGAGGTGGTTTGCATGTAGTGCGTACTAAATAGTTGACAAACCAGTGTCTGTAAGTTTCTGATCAACACTACTTCATCTGTGTGGTTACTCTGTATTTTAACTAGCTCAAGGTGGTTTGCTGGTCTTCCTGTTAGACCAGTTGAAAAGTGTCCAAGACCCTTCTAAATCCAGCCGGATTAGCTGAGACAAGTTTATACAACTTTTTTACAGCATGTATAGAAGTGGAAGTCAGGTCATATTGCCTGAGCTCTAGTGGTTCACCAGTGCAGGTTTTTAAATGGCTGATATCAACAGAGCAGATGGGTGACTGTTATGCTGCTAACGTATAATCTATTTATATGTATGTTTAATTTCATAATAGCAAACAAGATGAATTTAAATCAGCATTTTATTTCATACAATATTTATTTCATTCAAGTTTGGGGAAACTGGCGTAAGTTGTGCCACTGTTTGTGTTATCATTCTAGGCAATAAGAAATGAATGTTTGTACAACTAATACTTTGAACTAAATCCCATTTTTTGTTTTTATGTTTACTGCACACTATCTGCAGTTACCTAAAGATAACCCCATAAACCAGGCATAAGATGGTTATTTTAATATTCAGAATATTGAAGTCAATGTAAAAATGTTTTTTAATTTTTGGAAATATTCTATAGATGAAAAAAAAGCCAGAAATCATAATAAATAAATATATATATATATATATATATCTCAATCATAGTATCATAAAATTGGCTAAATGCTGTCACTTTTCAAATTTGCGTCTCTTGAAAATTTAAATGCATTTAAAAACTCTCCTTTACATATAAAATTTAATAAAAACTCATGTATCCACAAAAAAAGGTTGTATGTAGACTTTAAAACAGATAAAAGTGTGAAAAACACTTCTGCAAACCAGCCAAGCATGTGTTTGTTGTTGGTCTATGACCATAATCTCAAATTCAAATCCAAATATTGTCTGATTAATTGCTTGGCTGATATATCGATCTAATCACTAATATGAAGACTGCATTTAAAAATTTGCTTGCTTCGTATTTAGAGTATGTTGCATTTATTATTCATTGGTGCGTTGCTGCTATCAGGATCTGCCGTTATGTAGGAAAAGGACCCCATTTTGTCCCACCACTTGTCCATTGTTATATCTTGCCATGTGTTTTTTATTAGTATGAACCATTAGGACATGCACACCGGCTCTACTGCATACTGTTCTCCTATGAGCCGATAATCTCAGTCCTTCTTTCATCACGGGAGCTGCAATAAACTGTTGCATGAGATTCGTTCAGTCAGCTTTGGTCAGTTTGTCTAGATTTCTTGCTGTAGATTGATGGATCAACCCGTGTATTGTCCAGGTCAACTAACCTCCCGGTGTATTGAATTTACAGATGTGCTGTCCACTTGTTGTGTTTTAGTATTATTTAGTATTTATCTCATCAGATTAAATTCGGTCTAAGTACAAATATGGTTTCTTTTGCTGTGGCTTTGCTGGAGACTTCTAATTTTTTGGGCATATACTATAATTATTCTCTGATGTATCTCATTATGAGTGATTTTTCTGTGAGCAACAACCTTATTAAAGTCTCTTTTCCCCCTTTCTTTCAGATTTTGGCTCCCTGTTTGACCTGGAGCATGACCTCCCGGACGAGCTCATTAACTCCTGCGACCTGGGCCTTCCTAACGGGATGGACCCCGGCCAGTTGCACACCACTCTGGGTGGAGGAGGGATGTTGGGCCCTCTGGGTGGCTCGGGCCAGGACACAGCGGCCAAACACAAGCACCTGTCTGAGCTCCTCCGCCCTGGCGCCCCTCCATCCACCTCCACAGCCACTGGCAACCCCGGTAACGCACCCTCCTTGGGGATGATGGGAGGTCTGAGCGGCAACCCGGTTACTCAGGGACTGGGTGGCCCTCAACAGCAGCAGCCTGGCATGGTGGCGGGACTGAACCGGGGCATGATGGGCGCCCAGAAAGGGAACGGACAGCCGCAGAGCATGATGGGAGGGCAGATGATGAATGGTGCGCCTAGAATGGGCTACACCAATGTGAACATGAATGCAGGGATGGTTGGTAATGGGAACATGCTGCCCGATGCTCTGCAGCAGCAGAACGCAGGGCAGCAGATGGCACAGGCAGCAATGAGACCGCAGCAACCAGGAGCAGTGAACAAGGTAACGTGAACAAATCAGTGTCAATATAATAATTTTGTGCGCAACCAATAAACTGCATACAAAATGGTTTTGCTTTAAGGTTTACTTCAATCTGTCTCATTATACATCTATGAACTGATGTGTTTTTGAGTGAAAGAGCTATATAATTTGGGGCAGTAAGATTTATTTATTTTTAAGATTTTTTTTTTTTTGAGGATTAAATTGAATGTAATATAATGTTATAATATAATTTTATAAAAATATATTTAAAATAAATGCTGTTCTATTGAACTTCCTGTTCAAGAATTCTGAAAAAAAGGATCACGTTTCCAAAAAATATTATGCAGCACAACTGTTTTCGACATCTGCAGTAAGAAATGTTTCTTGAGCAGCAAATCAGAGTATTAGAATGATTTCTGTGGATCATGTGACACCGAAGACTGAAGTAATGATGCTGAAAAGTCAGCTTTACCATCAGAGGAATATTTTACATTTTAAAAATATTGAAATTAAATATAAAATTGTAATGATATTTCACAATATTACTGCTTTCACTGTATATATGATCAAATAAATGCAGGCTTGGTGAGCATAAGAGACTCAAACATATAAAATTGTATGTAATATTTATATATATTTTATTATAGATGCTATTTATTTAATTATATATATATCTATATAGTTTTTATTATAGATATTAAATTTTGATCTAATTATTAATTACAATAAATATATTTCATTTTTATTATTATATATATTATATATAAATATATTATTTTAAGCAAACATAAGTGTTGCTTTTCATTAGACAAATTTAAAAACTGACAAAGACCCAATCAATAAATCAAATCAATAAATAAAGACCATTGGCTAAATTAATTAAATAATTAATGATTATTAATATTATTATTATTTTTAATACAAAAAGTGCAAGCCCTTTTAAGCCTTTCTGTCCCAACTTTTTGTTTCAAAAGTTGTCAAACTATTTTATGGAGCAAAAAGTACAATAACAAGAAAAAGCGCAATGTTCTGTTGCTGTCACACACCTATCAGTCCCAGACCCAAACTTTATGGTTAAGTTGCTTTAGAGAGAACCTAAAGGTCAAACAAATAGTTCTCAGGATTTATGACTTTTAAAGGCCAAGTTGTCTAATTTTCAAACTTTATAACCTGAAAAAAAAGACTCATGTAGTGTTTGTCATTGGTTGCTTGATTTAAAAAAAAAAAAAATTTAATTCTGGTTTTCATCATCCGTGTTCTGTATTCCCCTCCTTTAAAAACAACCCTTTGTTAATTTTTTTTGTCTTGTAAGACTCTTGTTAGAAATCAGGTAGTGAAATAGACTATTCAAGTGAAAGAAATCTCTTGTGGTGTTTCTTTGGTTTGAATGTGATGTGATCCTTCACACTGAAACAGACCTCAGTTTGAAAAACCTTCTCTACTCCCTCATACGAGAAACTGTGCGCACCATTTTGTAGATTCACAGGGATTGCACAACCTGGACTGCAGGAAATGGGCAGAAAAAAAGAGGGAATGACATTTTCTTTTTTGTTTTGCTGGGTTCTTCTAGATTTCAAGCTGCTGTTTTGAGGTTTATTTTGCAGAATTGATACCGCAGTGCCTCTAACATTATACATATGCTACGAGTAAACAATGAGAACGTGAGTGTCAAACAGGCTGAATGATTGATTCTCAGCTATTGATGTTCATGTTCTTGTTTTGCTGTTAGCATTCTCAGTTTTGTCAGATCATCTTGGATGCTTTATGATTCTGCCTGGGATGATGGATCAGATTCTGTCATGACTGATATACTAGCTCATTTTCATTCTTGATAAAGTTTTTCTTTTTCCTCAGATGGGAATGATGGGTGCTCCAGGCACCTACGGTAGTTCATATGGTCAGTGCGGAGGACAGTCCCTTGGGCCTCAGCTCCAAAACAAAGCGGCACAATCCAACAGCATTAACCAGTTCAACATGGACAAGAAACCTCAGCATGGGCAGAACATGGGTGGCATGGTGAGAGAACTGTACAGAAATTGTCACAGTGAACCTGACCCTGACCCTCTCTGACTGAAGAGATTTAATTCCATCTCTTACTGGCCAACAAGAGCCTTCAGTTATCATTTCCCCTCAGACCTCAGCCAGTGGTTCATCCCACAGACACTGAACTTGTTGATTGATTATTTCTAGGTAGTCACAAAATTTGTTTCCCCAGATTTGTGCACAATTTGATAGGCCATTATTTGTGAAATTCCACACATCACTACCCCCATTTTCAGTTACTTTTAATCTTGAAAATGCTTTGAATAGTGATGCTTTGCAACGGAAATTTGTCGCCTAAACTGCCTCTGAAAATTCTGGACTCTCTAGACACAAAGACAAAATCAAAGTGCTTTTTTTTTTAGTTAATGTGTGTATATAAGCAATTACATCTACTGTACTTACATAGGTTAGTGTAGGGCTGGGCAATAATTCGATAACGATAATTATCGTGATATAATTTTCCTCGATAAAATTATTTGAAGAGTTCGATATAATGTTTATGCGCCAAAAGCGGAATGAAACCGCGCGACTCATTTGAATCGCGCCACATGGACCGTTTATCCGCTCGGATCACAGTTCACTAGAGCAGCTGCGTTTACTCGGTCACGCGAACACTAAGCAGCGCTGTGAGATCCAGTGTGAAGCGCTTGAATTCAGCGAAGAACACAAATGACTCGGTGATTTAAACTAGTTTAAAGCCAAACAGGAGAAACACTGTGTGTAACGAGACAGTCAGAAGGCTTTTCAATCTTCACATCGCCATCATTTACCATGGATTTACTGTAGTAACACTCACTGCACTGTGGTATTGTGGCAGAAATGTGGGATATTCACATTTAATTTTATTATAGGAGTAATAGTATATATTTATAGTGTATGTATTTGTGTGAATATATCCGAATCTTCAAATATGGAAAAAGGTGTGCAGGTTTTGCATTTAGACCATAGGTTTCACAAAAATATTAATCAACACAACCGTTTTCAACATTGATGATGTTTCTTGAGCATCAAATCATATTAGAATGATTTCTGAAGGATCATGTGACACTGAATACTGGAGTAATGATACTAAAAATTCAGCTTTTTATTACCGGTATAAAGTACATTTTAGAATAGAAAAAAAGTTATTTTAAATTGTAATAACATTTCACAATATTATTGTTTCTACTTCATTTTCGATCAAACAAATGCAGCCTTGGTCAACATAAGAGACTTATTTAAAAAAAAAAAAAAAAGTACCGATCCCATTTTTTGAGCTAATTCTGTTTCTTAACACTCTGCAGCAGCAGGAAGATGAAATCCTGTCCCTTGAAAACCCTCTCTCTTGTCTGTCTCTAGCAGAGCTCAGGTGTGGTGGGTGGCGTATCAGGCCCAGGCGCAGCGGCGGCGCCCCCTGCAGCGGACCCGGAGAAGCGTAAACTCATTCAGCAGCAGCTGGTGCTGTTACTGCACGCTCACAAGTGCCATCGCAGAGAACAGGCCAACGGAGAGGTCCGCCAGTGCAGCCTGCCCCACTGCAGAACCATGAAGAACGTCCTTAATCACATGACGCACTGTCAGGCCGGGAAATCCTGCCAGGGTGAGCGCTGCCACCAGTTTATATTCTTTCAATCATATTTTATTTTCCCACAAATAAACAATGCGTGTGTTCCTCTGCAGTGGCTCACTGTGCGTCCTCCAGGCAGATCATCTCTCACTGGAAGAACTGCACACGGCATGACTGTCCCGTCTGCCTGCCGCTTAAAAGCGCTGGAGACAAAAGAAACCAGCAGTGTGAGTTTTAAAATGCACAAATGCTACTCATCCCGATGTCGTTCAAAATCTGTGACTTACTTTCTTCTGTCCAACACAAAAGAAGATATTTAGAAGAATGTTTCAGCTGTTTGATTCCATTGACTTTACTTAAAGGGCTCATATGATGCGATTTCAAGTTTTCCTTTGTCTTTGGAGTGTTACAAGCTGTTTGTGCATTTATATGAGATCCGTAAAGTCGCAAAGTTTAAAGTCTTAAACCCAAAGAGATATTCTTTATAAAAGTTAAGTCATCCTCACATTCCTAAAACACTTCATTCAAACACACATATCTACATCACTGTGTGGGAAGATTTGTATAACACCGCCCAAATGTATACGCAAAGAAAGAACTTTTATTCTCGCCACCATGTCGTGGAGATGCTGTGTTTCCAAATATGGTAAGGGGCGTAACATTTCTGTCACACGCTTGAGGTATTCAGCTGAACAGCTGGATAACTGGCCAATCATAGCACACCGCACTTTTCAGAACAATGAGCTTTGTAAAAATTGACACGTTTCAGAAAGGCGGGGCATAGTGGAGCAACAATAATGTACATTATGTGGAAAATAATGTGTTTTTAAATCTTAAACTGCATAAACACATTGCATTACACCAAATACACAATATAATGTTATTTTTAGCATCATCATGTGATCTCTTTAAGACATTATCTTTTATACTAAAATACTACTATATAAACATATTCTAGTGTTTAAAGGGTTGTTCGATCTCTCATCCTTTCATCCATTTTTCTCTAGCTCTGCTGGGAGGTGCTGGGATGGGCATGGGTGGTCCGTTAGGTGGGTCATTACCCGGTGGTCAGCCTTCAGCCCCAAACTTAAACCCACCCAGTCAGATTGACCAAAGCTCCATTGAAAGGGCATACGCTGCCCTTGGACTCACTTACCAGGGCAACCAGGCATCCAATCAGAATCAGCAGACCTCTGTGTCCACTCAAACCGGCATGAGGACGCTCAACAATATAGGTGAGAGTTTCCATAAGTTGTAGCCTCTAATTGCATGCATGTCCACTAATGTTATTTAAAGGGTTAGTTCACCCAGAAATTAAAATTTTGTCATTAATTACTCACCCTCATGTCGTTCCAAACCCGTAAGACCTTCGTTCATCTTCTGAACACAAATTAAGATATTTTTTATTAAATCCGAGAGCTCTCTGACCCTCATATAGACAGCAATGCAACTACCACGTTCAAGGCCCAGAAATGTAGTAAGGACCTCGTTAAAATAGTCCATGCGACATCAGTGGTTCAACCTTAATTTTATGATTTTTTTTGTTATTAATCATACATGTAGTGTTATTTCAGTTAGCACAAAAACTAGTCAGCTAGTGTATATCCTTAACATGTCTTGCCTACAATATCTTAAACTGTGTGCACCAGCAGGTGGGAACTCAATGGGAGTGAACGGTGGAGTCGGCGCTCCGATGACGAACCAGCATCCAGGAATGCTGCCTGACGGCATGCTGCACAGGAACATGACGCCTCAGAGGTACCAGACATCACTGCGGCTCAGTGGACCAGACCTGGTTGAAATGGATTGGTCAGTGAAAGCTTTATGTTGATGTTTGATGATTTCTCTCTCTCTCTCTCTTGCAGTCTGATGAATGACGGCTCTGGTGTTGGTAACATGGGTTCTGCAGCAACAGCCACTCCCCCCTCTGCAGGAATGAGGAAGAGCTGGCATGAAGACATCACACAGGACCTCCGCAATCACCTCGTACACAAACTGTGAGTGATATGCTAACACACAGCCATTTTATACATCTATTATAAGAAATAGTAAAAATATGTTGGGGAATTTTACATTTATGATAAATTAATGAAAATGAAGGTGGCGTCAACACTGAATAATTGCTAGTTAGTAGCAGACGTTCCTGCTTGATCCCTGTATTCAGCTGAAATAGGTGGTGGATTACAGTATGCACTCTCATTGGCTGTCGGACGAATCACATCACTGCTTATTCGCATAAAGACAGATAAAACGGTCACTGTTGCTCACATCATCAGAAAGCAACAACTCTCATTGAAAATGAATAACTTAAGGTCGCTTCTCTGCTGCAAATCACTGTCGATATTGATACATCACTTATACACATTACTATTCACTGAATAGAAAGTCCAAAAAAAAAAAGTCCAAACCATTTAACATGATAAATGTCTTTACTGTTATATTTGATCAGTTTAATGCATCCTTGCTGAATAAAAGTATTAATATCTTAAACTACATTTTTGAATGATAGTGTACATTGTTACAAATGCATATATCTATACTTAAAGGTATAGTTCACTCAAAAATGAAAATTCTTTCATTTGTTACTCACCCTCATGTCGTCCAAACCCGTAAGACCTTCTTTCATCTTCAGAACACAAAATCCTTATCTAGTTATCACACAAAACTGGATCTCACATTGTGCTGTCTAACTTCATGAATTCACTCTGTTACTTGGGTATTTGTCTGTTTGTGTGTGTGAGTAGTGTGCAGGCTATCTTCCCCACTCCAGACCCCGCAGCACTGAAGGATCGGCGGATGGAAAACCTTGTAGCTTATGCTCGCAAAGTGGAGGGCGACATGTACGATTCCGCCAACAGCAGGGTAAGAAAATACTTGCACAGTATCACGTCTGTGGATTATATTTGGTAAATATCTAAGTGAATCCACAGAATCACTTGACTCTTCACGTTTTACCCATGACGCAGCTGTCACAGTCTAGCGTTGGACAGAGCGCTGGAAAACCTCGTCCTAACCAGGCGTGATACGTCCATTAATTTTTCTGCCTTCACTAAAAGCTGCATGAAAAACACTTTGAACCGAAACATTGTACATGTTTAACTATTCCAGGCGGAGTATTACCACTTGTTGGCGGAGAAGATTTATAAGATTCAGAAAGAGCTGGAGGAGAAGAGGAGAACCAGACTGCAGAAGCAGGGTATGATGCCAGCTCAGCCTGGCATGTCAAACAGTGCTCTACCTCAAGCACCAGCTGGCATGACTCAGGCACAGCTGCCTAGTATGTTCACATACACACCTGCATAACCTGGAATTGTTCACCCAAAAATTAAAATTTACTGAAAATGTACTGATCCATAGGCTATCCAAGCTGTAGATGAGTTTCTTCATTGGAACAGATTTGTTGAAATTTAGCATTTCATCACTTGCTCACCAATGGATCCTCTGCATTGAATGGGTGCCGTCAGAATGAGAGTCCAAACAACTGATAAACATCACAATAATCCACATGACTCCAGACCATCAGTTAATGCCTTTAGAAGTGAAAAGCTGTGTGTTTGTAAGAACCAAATCCATCATTAATGTGTTTTAACTTTAAAACGTTGCTTCTGGCCAAAATTCAAGACCATAATAACACTTCCTTCAGGGAAATAGTCCGTCCTCTGTTGTCCTCTCATATTAAAATGCCACCAATATCCACCAACTGGTTTTCACTTGTAAACAGTGCTTGTATTTCATATGCGCATATCTGCGCATATTTTTTCAGACGAGATTACTTTTTCACTGGAGTAAGCAATATTATGGATGACTTGTATTTTAGCTGGAAGTAGGGCTGTCACAATATTAGATTTTTCACACCACGGTTATTGCGTCCAAAAGAATTCACGATATCGATATATCGCAATATCTATTAGGGAAGCAGCCAAATTAATTTTTACTTTATTTAGTTTTTCCTTTTACCCAATGAACATAATGATACTGATAAACACAGGGCTCATGCATTTTCACTTCTTCAGGTCACAGCTGACCTGAGACTCTGGCTTTCTCGGTCTTCTTTGAAGCTCTCTATGAAATAACAAGAGGGAAAATACTGTCAAGTTCAACAGTATGATGAATAAATATTAACATCAAAACTGATACTGTAACCTGTTAACTTGCGTCCCTGTTTTTAATCTCTTTAACCTATAGTTGCGCCGGCGCCAATTAAGTCATTCAGTTAACGTGCTTCTAATTCAGTTTTAATGTGCGCCTAGAATGGCTAAAGATGAGGCATTAAGTGCATTGCATTGCGACCAGCTTAACATTTTACAGAGTTTAATTGAAAGTGAAGTGACATGTGGCCAAGTATGGTGACCCTTACTCTGAATTAGTGCTCTGCAATTAACCCATCCAAAGTGCACACACACACAGCAGTGAACACACACCGTGAACACACACCTGGAGCAGTGGGCAGCCATTTATGCTGCGGGGGTGCCCGGGGGGTGCCTTGCTCAAGGGCACCTCAGTCATGGTATTGAAGGTGGAGAGAGCGCTGTACATTCACTCCCCCCCGCCCCCTAATATGTTGAACATGTTTTTTCTCGGAGTAGCGCAGCCTCGTGCGTCGTCTTGTTTGACAGGTGTCAGTGTTAAGGCGCAATACTGCCACCTGGGAGGTCAACCAGGTACTGGCGCTGGAGTAGGCTATTTGCGTGTCGTGTTATCATAAATGTCCTGTTCATTTTAAGTATCATGGCAGGGCTCTAGACTGGGACCAAAATGGTCGCATTTGTGACCATTTTTTGAGAGTGTGCGAGTAAAAATTTTACGTGGTCGCACTTGTGCCAGTGCATGGTCTGCACTGCACTTCATACAGCGCGCGCTGCCAGCCGTAGCACATTGTAGCAGGAGAAAGATTTCACGGATCACATAAAGAGAGGCGCTTTCAGCGCGAGTGCTTCAGTAGAGCCTGGTTTACGCACGGTTCACACCACACACGTAGAGCCAACGCAGAAGCGGCGCGTATGCAGAGCGGGAGCAGCACGCGCCCATTGTGCTTTCACTCGCCGCGTCAGCACGAGCACGAATGTCAACGGAGGATTTGGTTTTCAAACTAAAGTAAAAGACCGCTTCTTAAACCAGAGAAGGTGAACATGTTGGTATTCTTGTAGAGAAAACATGCAAGTCCTGTCAGCGACAGCCAGTTTAAGTTTGACTTCTTTTTGTTTTCGTTTTGAAAAGCTTGTTATCTTTGCTGTTTACCTCACGTTACGCTATGGAGGCTTTCCTTATTTTTTTATATTATTATTTATTTGATTCCTCAGTGTTTGCTAAACATTCTGTAATTTATTAGTCGGTATAATACAGCATGTGATGTGTCCTATGCCATGCCTCTTCTTGTTCGTTTTTGTTAATAAATGTTATGTAAGCTAGTTTGTCATTGTAACCTACTGTTTTATTGTTGTTGTGCTTTTTAATTAAGAATAACAATGAATCCATCTTTTGTTTTAGTCTTAAAAAGTGAAAGGTGTATAGATATAAGCAAAACAGACAATTATCTTTTCTTGTAAAGCGTGACACCAAGATCGTGAATTTGAAAGTGAAAGCACACGAAAAGAGGAATCGTTCACAAAATTTAAATCACAAATAATACTGATGAAAAAGAACGGGTTGAATGTTGAACTCTTTCGTTACCATATAACTATAAACTATGATAAAAGTTCATCAGCATGCATTGATTAATCAAATTTTGTATCAAAAAAAAAATGCGACCAAATTATGTGCTCGTGCGACCAACTGAGAAAGTTAGTCACACAAGTGCGACCAGTGGGAAGAATGAGTCTAGAGCCCTGCATGGTTATCGCCAATACCGATATATCGTCACACCCTAAATTAACACGATGTAGATATTTCATGATTTGAATATCACCGTTATCGTCAATACCGGTATATCGCGACACCCCTAGCTGGAAGTAATGGTTTAAAGTTAGAAACGTCTTGATGGATTTGTTTATTATAAACACACAGCTTTTCACTCATGTAGGCTCTTCTTTAAGCCTTTTCCCCCCTCTCGGAGCATAGGCCATCGACAACTTTTCTCCAGTGTCCGTGGTCCTGGGCAATTTTCTCCAGCTCTTTCCAGGTGTACCCCATCTCTTTGGTGTCTGCCTCCAAGTCTCTTCTCCAGGTGTTTTTTGGTCTCCCCCTTTTTCTCTTGCCTTGTGGATTCCACGTCGGGGCCTGTCTGGTGATGATTGTACTTGGTTTTCGCAAGGTGTGCCCTATCCATCTCCACTTCCTCTTCCTGATTTCTTGTTCTACAGGAAGCTGGTTTGTCCTCTGCAATAAATCGCAGTTTCTAATGGTGTCTGGCCAGCGGATCTGAAGGATTTTGCGTAGACAGCTGTTGATAAAGGTCTGTATTTTCCTGGTGGTTGTTTTAATTGTTCTCCAGGTTTCTGCTCCATAAAGAAGAACCGACTTGACATTGGAGTTAAAGAGGTGAATTTTGGTGTGTGTTGTAAGCTGTCGAGAGTTCCACATATTCTTCATCGTGAGGAATGCTGCTCTCGCCTTCCTGATTTTTGTCTTGACATCTGCGTCTGTGCCTGCTTGATTGTCGATGATGCTCCCCAAGTATGTGAATGACTCCACTTCTTCTAGGGGTTTTCCTCTAAGCTTTACTGGTTCTGTGCTGGTTGCGTGGATTTTCAGAATTTTTGTCTTTCCTTCGTGTATCCTAAGACCAAGTTGGGCTGAGACAGATGAGAGGTCGGATGTTTTCTCTTGCATCTGCTGGCGATTGTGTGAGAGTAAGGCAATGTCATCCGCAAAATCCAGGTCATTGAGCTGGTTTCCCAGTGTCCACTGAATTCCATTTCTCTTCACTGCTGTTGTTTTCTTCAGGATCCAGTCAATTGCCAGGAGAAATAGGAATGGTGACAACAGGCAGCCTTGCCTGACTCCCGTTCTAACCGCGAAACTCTTTGTGAAATGACCGCCATGGGCCACCCTGCAGGTCATTCCTTCGTAGGAGTTCTTGATCAGACTCGTTAGTTCGATTGGTATCCCGTAGTGCCGAAGTAGCTGCCAGAGACTTTTTCGGTGGACACTATCAAACGCCTTCTCATAGTCAACAAAGTTTATGTACAGGGGTGAATTCCATTCCGTGGACTGTTCTAAAATGATACGCAATGTTGCGATCTGGTCGGTGCATGATCTTTCTTTTCGGAATCCTGCTTGTTCGTCTCTCAACCGATGGTCCACAGCATCTTTCATTCTGTCTAAGAGTACCCTGTTGAAGATTTTGCCTGAGACTGATAATAATGTGATTCCTCTGTAGTTTGCACAATTGCTCAAGTCACCCTTCTTTGGGATTTTAATGAGGTAGCCCTCTTTCCAGTCTGCTGGTATGTCCTCCTCCTCCCATATCTTTTCAAATAGAGAGAACAGCATCTCAACAGTAGTTTCAGTGTCTGCCTTCAGTGCTTCTGCCGGGATGTCATCAGGGCCCGCAGCTTTACCACTCTTTGTTCGCAATATGGCCCTCCTGATTTCATCCCTGGTTGGTTTACTGCAGTCTATCGGTAGGTCAACATCAGCTGCCTGGATATCGGGGGGGCTTGCAGGTGCTGGTCTGTTCAGCAGCTCTTCAAAATGTTCTGTCCACCTGTTCAGTTGCTGCTCTAACCCCATGATGACCTGTCCCTCCTTATCCTTGACTGGTCTTTCTTGTCTACTGTATTTACCTGTTAGTTTCCTAGTAGTGTCGTATAATTGTTTCATGTTGCCTTTTGTTGCAGCTTGCTCTGCAACCTCTGCTAGGTTGTCAATATATCACTGTTTGTCGGTCCTCACACTTCTCTTTACCTCTTTGTGGGCTTTTGTGTATTTTGCTTGTGCTGCTACCTTTGTTGCTCTTGTGCGGCTAATGTTGAGGGCTTCTTTCTTCTGTTTTCTCACTTTTATCTTGTGCATGGTGCCTGCTGTCATCCAGTCTTTTTGTTGGGGCTTCTTTGGTCCTAATACTTCCTGGCAGGTTAAGGTTAGGGCATTTTTCACTCCTTTCCACATGGTGTGGAGGTCTGTTTCCTCATCATACAGTTCTTGCAGCACTTGAAACTTATGTCAACTTGAGCATGTAGTCTTTCTGGATCTTTGGGTCTTTCAGGAAACCAACATTGAATTTCTGTCTTTTGGCTTGTGTGTCTGTGAAGTTCTTTTTTAGCTTCATTTTCAGTTTTGCAACTAATAGATGATGATCGGTTGCTACATCTGCACCCCTCTTCACTCGGACATCTTGGAGTGATCTTCTGAACTTTTTGGAGATACACAGGTGGTCTATTTGGTTTTCCGTGGTATGGTCCGGAGACACCCACGTGGCCTTGTGGATCCTTTTGTGTGCGAAGATGCTGCCCCCGATGACCATGTTGTTCAGTGCACAGATGTTTGCAAACTTCTCTCCATTTTCGTTCATTTCACCAAGCGCGTGTAAGCCCATCACTTCCTCATAGCCTGTGTTGTCTTCTCCTATTTTGGCATTAAAGTCCCCCATCAGGATGTTCACATCTTTGACCTTCCTTTTGTCCAATACCGCTTGAAATCTACCATAGAAGTGATCTTTCGTGTCCTCGCTGCTGTCATTTGTTGGTGCGTAGCACTGGATGATGTTAAGCTTGATGTTTTTCTTTATGGTTTTGAACGAGGCAGTCATCATCCTTGGTCCATGGGCTTCCCAGCCGACCAGGGCCCTCTGTGCCTCTCTGGACAGCATAAGTGCCATTTCTTCTGTATGTGCAGCACTATCTTTTTCGTGTCCTGAATAAAGCAGCAGTTCCCCTGTTGCCAGTCTCATTTGTCCTGCTTGCAGCCATCTGGTCTCGATGAGCCCTAGAACTGCTAATTTGTAACTGTGCATCTCGGCTGCTACTTGCGCTGTTTTCCCTGCCTCGTACATTGTCCTGATGTTCCATGACCCGATGGTTAAAGTTTTCCTGGTTGATAAAAGGGTGGTCGGCATTGTGGCTTCCTTCCGGCTTTCACCCCAACGCGTCATACGTTCTTGAGACAAGAGCCTTTTCTCTTCCAGGAGCGGAGTATGATGAATTGTTGTCAACGTTTCTGTAATGAGATTTTTTTTTAAGGATAGAGTTGTTAGCCTTATGCCAACCTCTTTAGCCTTGAGGAGAGGTGGTCCAATTTGGTCTGATCTCTATCCTTTGACCTGTCCAGCATGGGTGACCCTACCAGGAGCATAAGCTCCAGCTGGCATAGCTCTCCAGGTCACTGAGATACGCAAGCTCCCCCACCACGCCAAGGTATGGACCACTGGATTGTGTTGCATTTATCAGCTGTTTGGACTCTCATTCTGACGGTACCATTCACTACAGAGGATCCATTGGAGAGCAAGTGATGTAATGATGCATTTCTCTAACTCTGTTCCCATTTTCAAGTCTACATCTTGAATGGGCTGAGGATTTGTTAATTTTCAGCACATTTTCATTTTTGGGCGAACTATACTCTTAAATTTAAACCAAACGTCTTCAAGTACAAACACACACAGTTAAATCAAACAATGCTGTTTGTGATAGTTGTTCTGGTCTTTCCTAGATGGTCCCCATTCAGATCCGTCTCTAGTTCAAGCTGCTGGACCCAATCAGATGGTCAACCGCATGCAGAATCCTGCTGGTATGGCACACTCACTAAATGGTCTGTAGTTGATTATTATTATTTTTTTAATGTCTATAAATAAATCCTGATTTTTGCGTTTGCCTTTTTTGTAACATTTTTGCAACTCTTGTGCAGGTATGAATCAGTTTGCCCAGGTGGGGATGCAACAGCCAATGGGACAAAGGGCAACGCCAATGGGAGCAAACCTCAATCAGGTAAAATCACTTGTGACCTGAAGAGGGACAACTAATTTAACTGATTTAAGTGTTTATTTAAGCCTTTATTGTGTATTTTTAGATGGGTATGCAGGGAACCCCTCGAATGACTCAACCCAACGTACCCCAGTTACAAAACCAGTACCTGCAGAACCAGTTTCCAGGCACGGGTGCCGGACTGGGCCAGGGTGCAGTCGCCCTGAACCAACCTGCAGGGCAGGGAGTCATGTCACAGGTCAGCTATTAAAACACATTCATACCATATAACTCGGCACAGCTTGTTGTCTCTAATGCATCTAATATGATTTGTCTTTTGGTGGCTAAAAGAGTGAAAGAGGTTTTCTATTATGTTCTATTGTGAAAGACAATATGAATGACTAATGTGAATGGATGACTAATATGCACAATTTTAGGAAAAAGTACTGTTTAAAGAGATTTGAGCATTATATTTAGCATAATTTAAAATTGCCTTATTAAAACCCATTTTGTTCATTGTTAGACGTATCTTGGTTTGTGTATGTTTTAGCAGCTGAGTGATTAGTTAGTGTTACTTGATTGTGCTCATAAATGTTAATAAAACTTCATGTTAAGTAATACTTGATGTAAATGAGAGTGGGTGATTTAGTGACAATTTAAAAAAAAAAAAAACATTTATACTTTTATTCAGCAAGAATGTATTAAATTGATCATAAGTGACAGTAGACATTTATAGGGTTACAAAAGATTTCCATTTAAAACATTGTTCTTATCATCAAAAAATCCTCACAAAAAGTATCATGGTGTCCACAAAAATATTAATCAGCACAACTGTTTAAATGAGCATAAGAAACTTCTTTTTTTTTTTTTTTATATAAACATTATATTAAAAGAGAGAGATATACAGTGGGTACGGAAAGTATTCAGACCCCCTTAAATTTTTCACTCTTTGTTATATTGCAGCCATTTGCTAAAATCATTTAAGTTCATTTTTTTTCCTCATTAATGTACACACAGCACCCCATATTGACAGAAAAACACAGAATTGTTGACATTTTTGCAGATTTATTAAAAAAGAAAAACTGAAATATCACATGGTCCTAAGTATTCAGACCCTTTGCTGTGACACTCATATATTTAACTCAGGTGCTGTCCATTTCTTCTGATCATCCTTGAGATGGTTCTACACCTTCATTTGAGTCCAGCTGTGTTTGATTATACTGATTGGACTTGATTAGGAAAGCCACACACCTGTCTATATAAGACCTTACAGCTCACAGTGCATGTCAGAGCAAATGAGAATCATGAGGTCAAAGGAACTGCCTGAAGAGCTCAGAGACAGAATTGTGGCAAGGCACAGATCTGGCCAAGGTTACAAAAAAAATTCTGCTGCACTTAAGGTTCCTAAGAGCACAGTGGCCTCCATAATCCTTAAATGGAAGACGTTTGGGACGACCAGAACCCTTCCTAGAGCTGGCCGTCCGGCCAAACTGAGCTATCGGGGGAGAAGAGCCTTGGTGAGAGAGGTAAAGAAGAACCCAAAGATCACTGTGGCTGAGCTCCAGAGATGCATTCGGGAGATGGGAGAAAGTTGTAGAAAGTCAACCATCACTGCAGCCCTCCACCAGTCGGGGCTTTATGGCAGAGTGGCCCGACGGAAGCCTCTCCTCAGTGCAAGACACATGAAAGCCCGCATGGAGGACTCCAAGATGGTGACAAATAAGATTCTCTGGTCTGATGAGACCAAGATAGAACTTTTTGGCCTTAATTCTAAGCGGTATGTGTGGAGAAAACCAGGCACTGCTCATCACCTGTCCAATACAGTCCCAACAGTGAAGCATGGTGGTGGCAGCATCATGCTGTGGGGGTGTTTTTCAGCTGCAGGGACAGGACGACTGGTTGCAATCGAGGGAAAGATGAATGCGGCCAAGTACAGGGATATCCTGGACGAAAACCTTCTCCAGAGTGCTCAGGACCTCAGACTGGGCTGAAGGTTTACCTTCCAACAAGACAATGACCCTAAGCACACAGCTAAAATAACGAAGGAGTGGCTTCACAACAACTCCGTGACTGTTCTTGAATGGCCCAGCCAGAGCCCTGACTTAAACCCAATTGAGCATCTCTGGAGAGACCTAAAAATGGCTGTCCACCAACGTTTACCATCCAACCTGACAGAACTGGAGAGGATCTGCAAGGAGGAATGGCAGAGGATCCCCAAATCCAGGTGTGAAAAACCTGTTGCATCTTTCCCAAAAAGACTCATGGCTGTATTAAATCAAAAGGGTGCTTCTACTAAATACTGAGCAAAGGGTCTGAATACTTAGGACCATGTGATATTTCAGTTTTTCTTTTTTAATAAATCTGCAAAAATGTCAACAATTCTGTGTTTTTCTGTCAATATGGGGTGCTGTGTGTACATTAATGAGGAAAAAAATGAACTTAAATGATTTTAGCAAATGGCTGCAATATAACAAAGAGTGAAAAATTTAAGGGGGTCTGAATACTTTCCGTACCCACTGTGTGTGTGTGTATATATATATATATATATATGGTGCTGGTCATATAATTAGAATATCATCAAAAAGTTGATTTATTTCACTAATTCCATTCAAAAAGTGAAACTTGTATAATGTATACATTCATTACACACAGACTGATATATTTCAAGTGTTTATTTCTTTTAATTTTGATGATTATAACTGACAACTAATGAAAACCCCAAATTCAGTATCTCAGAAAATTAGAATATTACTTAAGACCAATACAAAGAAAGGATTTTTAGAAATCTTGGCCAACTGAAAAGTATGAACATGAAAAGTATGAGCATGTACAGCACTCAATACTTAGTTGGGGCTCCTTTTGCCTGAATTACTGCAGCAATGCGGCATGGCATGGAGTCTATCAGTCTGTGGCACTGCTCAGGTGTTATGAGAGCCCAGGTTGCTCTGATAGTGGCCTTCAGCTCTTCTGCATTGTTGGGTCGGGCATATCGCATCTTCCTCTTCACAATACCCCATAGATTTTCTTTGGGGTTAAGGTCAGGCGAGTTTGCTGGCCAGTTACGAACAGGGATACCATGGTCCTTAAACCAGGTACTGGTAGCTTTGGCACTGTGTGCAGGTGCCAAGTCCTGTTGGAAAATGAAATCTGCATCTCCATAAAGTTGGTCAGCAGCAGGAAGCATGAAGTGCTCTAAAACTTCCTGGTATACGGCTGTGTTGACCTTGGACCTCAGAAAACGTAGTGGACCAACACCAGCAGATGACATGGCACCACAAACCATCACTGACTGTGGAAACTTTACACTGGACCTCAAGCAACGTGGATTCTGTGCCTCTCCTCTCTTCCTCCAGACTCTGGGACCTTGATTTCCAAAGGAAATGCAAAATTTACTTTCATCAGAGAACATTACTTTGGACCACTCAGCAGCAGTCCAGTCCTTTTTGTCTTTAGCCCAGACGAGATGCTTCTGACGCTGTCTGTTGTTCAAGAGTGGCTTGACATGGACCCTGAAACCCATGTCTTGCATACGTCTGTGCGTAGTGGTTCTTGAAGCACTGACTCCAGCTGCAGTCCACTCTTTGTGAAGCTCCCCCACATTTTTGAATGGGTTTTGTTTCACAATCCTCTCCAGGGTGCGGTTATCCCTATTGCTTGTAAACTTTTTTTCTACCACATCTTTTCCTTCCCTTCGCCTCTCTATTAATGTGCTTGGACACAGAGCTCTGTGAACAGCCAGCCTCTTTTGCAATGACCTTTTGTGTCTTGCCCTCCTTGTGCAAGGTGTCAATGGTCGTCTTTTGGACAACTGTCAAGTCAGCAGTCTTCCCCATGATTGTGTAGCCTATAGAACTAGACTGAAAGACCATTTAAAGGCCTTTGCAGGTGTTTTGAGTTAATTAGCTGATTAGATTGTGGCACCAGGTGTCTTCAATATTGAACCTTTTCACAATATTCTAATTTTCTGAGATACTGAATTTGGGGTTTTCATTAGTTGTCACTTATAATCATCAAAATTAAAAGAAATAAACACTTGAAATATATCAGTCTGTGTGGAATGAATGTATACATTATACAAGTTTCACTTTTTGAATGGAATTAGTGAAATAAATCAACTTTTTGATTCTAATTATATGACCAGCACCTGCTAGTGTTGTGCTGATTAATATTTTTGTGGACACCATGATTTTTTGATGATAAGAACAATGTTTTAAATGGAAATCTTTTGTAACCCTATAAATGTCTACTGTCACTGTATATATATTATTATTATTTTTATTTTTTTAGTAACTTCAAACTGTGTAGTATATTCAACAAAAACATTTGGGCCAAACAACAGTACAGTAAAAAGACATCTAGTAATAAATATTGGCAAAAAAAAATTCACTGATGGTTCTTCACTGAAGAAACCCAAGTTATATAATTGTTCATATTTATATATGCTAATATACATAGGCCTGGTTTCATAGACAGGGTTTAGCCTAAACCATGATTAGGCCATAGTTCAATTAGGACATTTAAGTAATTTTTACAAACATGCCTTAGAAAAAAGCATTACTGGAGTGCATCTTAAGACAAAACAAATGCACTGACATGTTTTAAGATCAGTCAGTGCAAGTTTCTTTTAGTTGAAACAGCTCAGATTTACATTTAAGACTAGGACTAGGCTTTTTTCTAAAACATTTTAAAATTGCTTTGTGTGGAAAAAAAAAAAACATTCAAAAAGCATCCTATATCATATAAGCCACATTAATTGCTGAATCAGTTAAACAGATTCTTTGAAATGGACAGACATTATTAGTGAAATAAGAAGCAGCCATGAAAGAGTCACGTAGTGTTACATCACCAATAAAACTATCAGGAATATGTTGTAAATATTTAATACATTGCCCAGCCCTCAATGTATAGTAATACCACCCAGCTAAGTCTCATTTTTGTTTATCTTTCTCTTTCTCAGAATCAGATGCCCACTCCACCATCGCTGGCAGTCAGTAGTCCAGCAGCTCAAACCCAGGCAGCAGTCTCAGGCTCCGCAGCCGCTGCCGGCCCTCAGGGGCCTCCGTCCAACCTCCCCCCACCTGCTCCACAGCCCGGACTGCACGCGCCCTGTCCTCCCTTACGCCAAAACTCCCCTTCTCCTGCACGCAGCCGCACCCCTACCCCTGCCCCGCACCAAACGCCCCCGCAGTTGCCGGGTAACCAGACCCCCCAGCCCCACACCCCAACTTCTTCGACCACTATGGCCCCACCTGCAACGCAGCTGCCCCCGATGGCACAGGGGGTGGGCTCCGAAAAAGCCAGTCAGCTCCAGCAGCCTTCGCATGGGGGCGGAGCCGCTGGAGGCCCCCAAACAGGGCTAGCGTCATCTGTGCCTTCCCAGAATGCACACGGGCTTTATGCACACCCACGCACTCCTGTGAGTATCACAATCAAGAATGTGTTTGTTTGTGGTGTTTTTGCTTATACCTTCACATCGAGCCTCCAGTGAATTTAGGGCCTATGATGAAACATACGGAATCATAAAAATGGAGTTTACAGTATAATGCGAATTGTCATGGAATTTGGCAAAATTTGGATGAATAAATTAAAAGCAGGGCTGTAAATTTAATCAATAAATAAATCATGTCTTTGAATATTGAAGCACAAAAAGACTTAAATGTGTAGTCTACATGTTCTGCATGTCTGTGTGAATGAAAATATATTTCTCAAAGTAATAACTGCAGTAATACAGTTTATTAAAACATTAATTTTAGAGTATCACATTTTATTTGACCGTGTTTTAATTTAAACCGTGAACCTTTGTTCATTTGTTTGCCACAAATGAAAGAAATTGTTCAAATAATTCAATTTAAATTATATAATTTAATTTCATTTTAAAAGATTAAATTATTGAAGTTTAATGCATTTGTTTGACTTACAACTGTTTTTGATAATGGTTCCAAAAAATAACGATTAAAGATTTTCTGGAAGAATAAAACAATTTTAAAATGCACTATTTATAAAATTTAAAGTAAAAACGATTAAATTAAATTTTATGAATTCAGATTCAAAAAGTCATTGTTTTTGATTATTACAAAATTTATTTAATTAAACTGAATCCAGAAAAATTTAATGGAAAAGACAGAATTTGGGGGAAAAAATTCTGAATTTGGGAATAGATCAAACTAATTTCATAGGGTCTGATGAATTTCTCTGTTTTGTTTGTCTGCTATGGAACTCTGTCACAATTCGCTTGTTTGTGATGACGCAAAATAAACAAAAATGCACAGGGTTGATAGAAGAAGAGAACAGCAAACATGCCCAGCATGAAAGCTCTCTTAATCTATTAATAATAATCTATTTTTGTTTAATATGTCTGTCATATTTTTTATTTTTACTTTTCTTTTCTTTTCTTTGTTGGCTGTTCTCTTACTGTACTCTTTCGCATTGTTTCCTGCTGACTGTTATTTCTCATTGGCTGCTCTCTCATTCAGACACGTGTTTCTCTAGTTTCTGTTACATTTTTTATTTGCTGTTCCTTTTGTTTGCCACTGGTTGCTCTTTTTTTTTTATAGACTGTTCCTTCAGATTTTTGGTTGCCATTGGCTGTTTTGTCTTATTTAATCTATTTGATCCTAAGCTATTGTTTTTTTGTTTGTTTTTTTAATTATTATTTATTTTTGTAGCTGTTCCTACTGGTTTTTGTTTGCCGTTGGCCTTCCTCCTGACTTGTTTCTTATTTAGCCATTTGCTCTGTTTTGTTTCTTTAATTTCTCATTGGCTGTTCTCTCTATCTGCTGTGCCTTGTTGGCTGTTGCTCCCTCATTTTGTTTGTTGTTTACTCTTCTCTCTTAATCAGCTGTTTTTATTGGCTGTTCCTCCTTGTTTTTGATCACCATTGGTCGTTCTCCTAATCTGCTGTTCTTTCCCACCCCTCAGCTATCCCAGAAGTCATCTCTTACGGCGGACGGTCAGGCCTCAACTCCTGCCTCGGACAGCAGTGCTGACCCCAGCTCGCAGCTGACATCATCCGAGCCCACCGCCCCACTCGACCCCAAAACTGAGGGCAAACAACAGGAAGAAGAGGATGAGAACGAGACCGAGGATAAGGCCTCAGGGAAAATGGCTGCCATGCAGACTGAGATTAAGACCGAAAAGAAACCAGAGGTGAGTCGGAAAACTTTACATCTGTTAAACCAGAAACTGATCCTTTCTTTTCAGTCTGTATTTCAATTCCATCTCTAACCTTATTTTGATTGGTCTGCAACATAAAGAAGGAGGAGCCTGCAGGTGATGAATGTAAGACAGAGCCAATGGAAACATCTATTGGGTCGACAGCCGAGGACAAGAAGCCGGAGGTCAAAACCGAACCCAAAGAAGAAGATGCTGCGGGAACAAACAGCACTCCCGCAAACACACAAAGCAAGAAGAAAGGTAAAACAAACTAATGCACACATTCATGGAGACGTTTTACATGAAAAATGTTTGGTGAGTCTTTCGTCCTTTTAAGGTGTTGTGTTTTTTTCAATGTAAAAATACCTTTTTCTATGAAGATATAATGTGCTGAGAAGAAATCCATTGGTAGACAATCCCGGAGAAGTTAAACCTGAAGCTTTTTGTTTTATAGGCTATGTCTCTGTTTTATAATTGATTGTCATTCTCAATGCTTCATGGGATTGTAGTTCTAAGTACACAATTTTGTCTTTTTGTCTGATTTTCAAATAATCAAAATGTGTAATATGATCAATTTTATATATTAATTGTGGTTTATAACTGTTAAAAATGTTTTTTCAAAAAAAAAAAAAAAAAAAAAAAAATATATATATATATATATTTCTGATTGTGTTTGGTTAGTGGCACAGAAATCATGTTTCACCTTTAATGACCCTGCAGATGTTCTTATATAATTTGCATACAGTCATTAACCAAAGCATCTTACAACATGCAATGGATTTACTGTTATTTTATTATGTGATTTAAATTTACATGGTGCTAAAAGTAGGGAAAATCATCAGTTCTCATTGCATGAAATCAACTAATTCTGATCTAGAATCGGCAAGTGCTTGTTCCTTTCCTCAGTTTAATATGAAGGACAAACACTGCTTTGAAATCAGTACTCATGATTTTCATATGAATATGTGCCTGATTCTTGACTCCGCTGCTTTACCTTTATTTCCTTCCTCTCCATCAGTCTTTAAACCCGACGAGCTCCGCCAGGCTTTAATGCCCACTCTGGAAGCTCTGTACAGACAGGACCCAGAGTCGCTGCCCTTCCGGCAGCCGGTGGACCCCCAGTTACTGGGAATACCCGTACGTATTCGAACTAGTAACAAAACTAACCTGGTAAGGGCCTGCGCTGGCACGCATTATGCTACAAACCACCTAGCACTTTTCAGTTGTAGTCTCATTGTTATTATTATTATTATTTTTTTTTTTTTACCTTTACCCCCCTCTCTTCCTCTCTTCTGCCTGCTGTTGTGTGCATTGTGTTTGGACGTGAGAGAGACGTTTCAAGCTTGATTCTGTAGCGTTTCTGTCAGAAAACATGAGTGAATATAAGGCAGTGCAGACTATGAACATCTGTTCTTGTGCTTTGTCTTCATCTTGTCAAAACATAGACAGAAAATTATGTTAGACCGTATTCAAATCAGGAAAATTTAAAGCTGAAGTTTGATTGTTTTGAAATTAAAACCCTGAATTAATGTGCTGAGCCATTTTTGGACCAGCCCAACACCACCATTTTGACTCAACCAATGGTGTTTGGCGAGTTTGGGATGGGGCTTTTTTTTTTTTTTTTTTTTTTTTTTTTTTTGTCAACCAGTGGCAGACAAGGGCAACAATTTTTTTTTTTTTTTTTTTTTTTTTTTTTAAACTAGTGATGTTTCTAATGCCAGAGATTACATACTTAAGCTTTAAATTAATTTTATTTACACTGTGTATTTAAACGGAGGATTGTAGCTTTAAGATTATATCAGATTGGTTGGTTGGTTTGGCATCAACAAAATGAAATGGCTCTGAAAGATCTCACAGTCTGCACTGGCATTATTTTCTGCATTTAGTATTATTTTTGCTCTCATCTGCTTAAACTCCATGTACTTCATTATCTTAACCTGAGCTTCAAACTATTGCACTTGTTTTATTTTGCCACATAATATCCTCGTTCTTTAGTTTATCATCATGCCCCAGAGTTATGGCCAAGTGTTTTAGCAATAACCAGCATTGCAGATGAAATTTTACTGATTGTATAATTGGTATAATTTTATTGACGAGTACAACTGGCTTTCATTTACGTTAAGGAGACACATTTCATATATTTCACACATTTCAAGGAGACACCTGAAGGATTGTATTTCTCCAGTGTCTTTGATTTAAGCGAGTCCAGCTGTGCTTTGTGGTGTAAACGCTCATAGTTATGCTGCTGTAATTTAATATCACCCTGCTTGTACTCACCTCAGCTTACTGTACCCTAAACGCTAACTCTGCCATCATCACCCTATGAAACCTCAGTTTATTTGGATTTTTTGGCCAAATGGATTCATTCCTCCACATGTGATATTATTCCACCAAGCCTGGATTTAAAATTAGTAAATGTTTTTTTTAAATACAGTTTCCAAGCTAAAAATAATGACAGAGCATAATAATAAATTACAGTCATAATGGTTAACAAGTGAATATTATGAAGAAATGCTGGGCTCATATTTCACCCCAAAATCAAAAGAAAAAACATTAATTATATTTTACATAAAGCTTATTTTTAGGACTTTTTTTTTTTTGCATTGTAGCATCATTGTGAAAATTTAGCACATTTAATGTCTTCATTCTTTTTAAATTTATATAAAAAAAATATTAATTGTTAAAGTAATTATAATTGTGATGATGATAAAAAATATAATACTCATCATTATGGTAACACTTTACAATAAGGTTCCAATTGTTAACTATAATATAATATAATATAATACAATATATATATATATACATATACATTTATCACTTTCACAAACTTTCATTAACTGTTCCCTCCTGGTGGAATGACCTGCCCAACTCAATCCCAGCAGCTGAATCCTTAGCCATCTTCAAGAAACGTCTAAAAACACACCTCTTTCATCTTTATTTGACCCTCTTACTCTAGCACTCTATTCTAATTCTATTTTATCTATCTGTCGTCTTTTTATTAAAAAAACAAAAAAAAACACACACACTTGACCCTCTATCAATGCATATTTATTCTCTAACTGCTAGCTTTTCTTGAAAAACTAACACTAGCTTTTTTTTCTATTGTCTACTCGTTTTCTTTAAAAAGTGCTTGTCATAGCACTTGCATTTTGCTGCTCTTTTGTTGGTTCTGATTGCATGTATTGTCCTCATTTGTAAGTCACTTTGGATAAAAGTGTCTGCTAAATGACAATGTAAATGTGTGTATGTGTATTTATGTATATGTATATATATACAAAATATAAATATACACACACACTATATAGACAAAAGTATTGGTACACCCCCTTCTAATGAACATGTTTGACTACTTTAGTAATTTCTATGAGTACAAATCTTATGTTAAAGCATATAATGATATTCTAGGAAATTGTGTGCTTCTAATATTATAGCAACAGTTTGGACAGGACCCTTTTCTATTCTAACATGACAATGCCTCTGTGTATAAGACAAGGTTCAAAAAGAAAATGATTGATTCAGTCAGTGTGGAAGAACTTGACTGGTCTGCATAAAACCAAGTCCTAATCCCAGTTTAACACCTCTGGTGTGACTGTAAATGCAGACCTTGAGCCAAAAACTCATCACCAAACACGACTGGTACACACACTATATAGACAAAAGTATTGGGACACCCCCTTCTTTAGAACAGAAAAATGCACTTCCAAATCTGTGGCAACAACGATGGGAACATAATTCATGTATTTAAAAATTGTAACATTGCAACAGTTTTGGAAGTGTCTAAAATGACTGTACCCATATTTACAAGTCATTGGTGTTTGGTGATGAGTTTTTGGCTCAAGGTCTGCATTTACAGTCACACCAGAGGTGTTAAACTGGGATTAGGACTTGGTTTTATGCAGACCAGTCAAGTTCTTCCACACTGATTGAATCAATCATTTCTTCTTGAACCTTGTCTTATACACAGAGACATTGTCATGTTAGAATAGAAAAGGGTACTGTCCAAACTGTTGCTATAATATTAGAAGCACACAATTTCCTAGAATATCATTATATGCTTTAACATTAAGATTTGTACTCATAGAAATTACTAAAGTAGTCAAACCTGTTCATTAGAAGGGGGCGACCCAATACTTTTGGCAATATAGTATATATATACATATACATAAATACATTTTTATTGTTAATTTAACTAATGTGGTTAACTAATGTTAACACGGAACCTTTGGAAAGTGTTATTTCAAATCATAAATTCATTACTGCAAATACTTTCAAACATATACTTACTATTGTGTTTTTAGTAATATTTCATTAGCATTGGGGGGTTAATTGTCATTAATAAAGTTTAATTGTCATGAATTTAAAGACAATGCAAAATCTTAAAGTTCTTAAAAATTAGCTCAAAATGCAAAATATAATTTGCTTGGCATTTCTTGACATTTTGAATGTGATTCAGCCTACTATCTGACCATATTATGTTCATGTACCTTTGCCCACCCCAGTTCATCAGTAGATGTCTGCCGTCATTGCTGCTGGCCCTGAGTGTATTTGTGTATATGGGAGAACAGGAGAGAAATAGGGTACAGAATTGAGCGAGGAAGTGGGAGTCTGTTACGTTTTTCTCTGTTTGTGCATGTGAACCTCTTCTACAGTGCTCAACATTGTCCCCCTGCACCCTCTTCTCTCCCCCTGACTCTCAACTCGCCGGGCCGCCGTCCCTCGCTCTGTCCGACTGCAACTCCATTTCACCTGATCATGAACTTCATCTGCGATCTGGACTCCGTTCTCCAGGACTACTTTGACATAGTGAAAAACCCCATGGACTTGTCCACTATCAAGCGTAAGCTGGACACGGGTCAGTTCCAGGAGCCCTGGCAGTATGTGGACGACGTGTGGCAGATGTTCAATAACGCCTGGCTGTATAACAGGAAGACATCACGGGTGTATAAATACTGCTCCAAACTGGCTGAGGTGTTTGAACAGGAAATAGACCCCGTCATGCAGGAGTTGGGCTACTGCTGTGGAAGGAAGGTAAGCCGTGTGTGTGTTGGTTTTCTTTTCTTTACTAATAAGTTTTATAAAAGGAATGTAGCTCAACCCATCAGATTTCATTGGTTTTAAAGTAACCAAAATATACTACTATACTACTACACAACTTATTAATAATATTTAACTTTTTATATTATTATTATAAGAATAATTTCAGCAAACAATATAGTGAGTGCCTTAAAAGTATGTTTAGATACATATTATTATTATTATTAAGACAAAGAATTATAATATACTACCGTATAATACCATATTATACTTATTTAACAATATAACTATTATTATTATAACAATTTCAACAAACAGTATAGTTAGTACCTTAAATGTATGTTAAATACTACTTAAGAATAATTATAATGTACTACAATATAATGCCAAACTAATTTAACAATAGCACTGTTATTATTGATAACTAATAATAATAATAATAATAAATATAGCTGCAATATATAACGGGGGTGAATTTTGTTTGTTGTGAGCCAAGGATTACAATAATATAAGACACTTGTTATGACAAACAGTCTAGGAGTTCTGAGTGATTTTGCGTCTTTTGTTTGCTGTAGCGCCCCTATTGTCCGATCGGGGTGAGTCTTTGTCAGGTTCTCCCCAAATTAAGCTCTATCATTTGGCCAAGTTTCTAGGCCTTACGGTTTGGTCTGCACAATCAGTTTTACGGCAGAAAAATAATAATAAAAATCCTAACAATTACAATAGAGTTTCAGCACTACGTGCTTGAACAAGCAAGCATCTTAAATATGTATTAAAAATACAAATATTATGTATTTAGAAGAAGAATTATAACATAATACCAAACGTATTTGTATTAAATTAAATTGTTTTATTTAGAAGAAGAATTATAATATACTACCATATAATACAAAACTTATTAAACAATATAATAATAATAATAGTAATATTATTATTATTATTATAACAGTCTTTTTAGCAAACAGTATAGTTAGTACCTTAAATGTATGTTAAATACTACTACTACTACTTAAGATGAATTATAATGTAATACCAAACTTATTTAACAATAGAACTGTTAATAAGAAGAATTCCAGCAAGTATGTTAAATGTTTTGTTAAATATGTATTAAAATACTTTATTTTATATATCACCATATAATACCAAACATATTTGTATTAAATGTTAATATACAACATTTATTATTAATAATGTTTTGTTGTTGTTATTATTATTATTACAACAACAACAATAATAATCCTTTCAGGAAGCAATACAAGTTAATACTTGCTTTAAATGTATGCTAAATATCTATTATTATAACTACTACTACTATTACTACTACTACTACTAGTTGTTGTTTTTTAAAAATATATTTTTATTAAACAACAAGAAATGTCATGTCATTTTACTGTTTTCATGTAAAAAAGCAGTAAAACACTTATTACAGCGTTTTTACCACAGTTAAGTTGTAGTGTTTGGCACATTATGAAGTAGATTGTGGTTTCTTGCTAAAACTAATGGGATATTGCTACCCCCTCTCCTCTTCCTCTCTTTCTCTCTCTTTTAATCCCTCTATACCTATTTTTCTTCTTTCAGTTGGAGTTTTCTCCTCAAACTCTGTGCTGCTATGGCAAACAGCTGTGTACCATCCCTCGAGACGCTGCGTACTTCAGTTACCAGAACAGGTCAGTATTATACACACTATATCCACTCTACACAGTCACTCGCACCCATAGCTTAATACTGTGCAGTACAGCCATTAAAATACAGTTATCAGTCGTATTAGAGTAAGAAGAACCACTTGAAAGTTCAAAGAGTCTATATTATGCATGCAAACAGAAGCAAGTTATTATATTCACACGAATAGTTATATCATAGTGAAATTGGGGTAATTGCCTGACCCCATCAGGCATGTCGTCACACTATTGTAGATCATTTGCATTTCAGACTAAAATCAATTTCATGTTGCCTGGCAGCATTAAAAGCATTGCTGTAAAGTGGCCCAGTGCTAGAATGAAGTATGAAAGCTGTTTGTTTTCTGAACACTTTAATAGACACTAGGCTACTGCACTACATCTGCCACATTCAGATTTGGTTTACATTGTGTATTTGTATGTAAAAAGATTGAGGTGAGTATTTTTAAGAGGTCTGTTTTCATGTGCTTTGTAAAAATGTAAATGCTGTTCTGCTGTGAGCACATATTTCCCACATCAGGGTGTTGTTGAATTTCAGGCCCGTTGATTTGACTTTCGGTGGCAAAATAGACCACATTTCACATCTCTGCTCTTTTTCTGATTTTAAACGGCCATTTTAAAGAGGGTCTGCATTTTTGACTCCAGTTGTGTTTTGACGTTTTGTTGGTATACTGACAATTAACAGGTGTGTTGGCAAGTATTTGTTGATTGCCTCAGTTGGTAGCTACAAGCTCAAAATAACAAAGTGCAAATAAGGAAGCACCAAAACGATTACAGTGCTCTTCCTCTAATGCGTTAGAGAAAATCATTGCCAGTTTTCTGAGTTACATCATCCTAGATTCTAACAGCAAAACTTTTACTCGCATAGGCTGGAAAAGACTTGCACCAGAATCAGAGGTTTCAGCGTAAACAAACTTGGTTTGTGCAAAGCTTAAGATTTGGTATAACTTTGGCAACCTTAGACTTAATCTGAACATTACTTTCGTTATATAAAAAGGCTACATAAAACATGTCAAGTCACAATATAACAACACTTGTTATAATAATAGTATTAGTATTATTAACACGTATTAAAAATAAAAGATTTACAACACATGGTAATAAAAAGAAGCCCATGTGAAAAAAGCAATATAATGTTATATATTGTTGTTATATATTTTTTTATTATGTTGTGATGCCTTTAAGCTGCATTTAAATAAAGAATTTAGTAAAATGATAATGTCAGATATCAATCCATTTCATTTGCTTTATGCAAGGAACATTATTTTTGGGGTAAAATATGACCTGGATGTGTTTTGAGATGCACCCAAAATGTACTGACTAAAAGTTCAGTATTTCAAAATCGGCTAAGACTTCATTCATGCTGCCGACTACAGGGCGTACTAATTGTTTATCTGTCACACGTTGTTTTAGTAGCGAATCTTGAGACCCTCTTTAAAATGTCCTGAAAGGATGATGGGTCTCTGTTGCTCCTGTTCTCATTCTTCTCATCAGTTCGTTCACTCAGTCCATTGTTGTCCCTCGCTTCTCTGGGCGTCACGGTTGCTTAATTAGAGCTCGGCGGACGCTATGGAGACGTCTGTGCTTTTGCCTCGGCTTCCTGCTCTCTCTTTTGGTTTAGTTTTCTTCTTCTACATCTGACCCACCCCTCCACCTGTCCAACACGTAGTTCTTTGTCCCTCATAACGGTTTTGTTTCTCACACTTTTTGAAATATTCAAATATTCTGCCCCCCCCCCTTCCCTTTCTCTCCCTCCTTTTTTAACGCTTGTGATGTCTGCATTGGCCTGCTTTGATGTGACCAATCATCCGCTCCGAAATTTACACGCAACCAATCAATCAATCTGCCCACTCAAAAAACCTGCTTCATGATTGGCTGCTCCCGGCGACGAACCTGCCTTCTCCTGTGTGCCTGTCTCCTGGCCTGCCTTCCCCTGATTGGTGTCTGCTTCTACGTGCCCTCACTGTGATTGGCTGTGCTCTTGGCGAACGGTCTAGTTCACCCAAATATGGGCTTCTTGCTGACAGGTACCACTTCTGTGAGAAGTGTTTCAACGAAATCCAGGGGGAGAGTGTGTCCCTGGGGGA
Organism: Schizothorax lantsangensis; assembly: GCA_027422415.1. Lineage (NCBI taxonomy): Eukaryota > Metazoa > Chordata > Actinopteri > Cypriniformes > Cyprinidae > Schizothorax > Schizothorax lantsangensis. The sequence continues at coordinate 10,420,056 of CM049840.1, forward strand.
CGATCCAACCCAGCCTCAAACGTGAGTAACCATCTAAATGTTTGTGTTTTGATCTTCTCCTTCATTGTTATTGTCGTGATGCTATTCCTCCGGAGAGCGTTCGTCCAGTGATTCTCATGACCCACTCGATTGGGCGGCTTCCTCTTCTCTGTCTCTCGTTTCTTCTCCTCAGGTCCATCAGTAAAGATCAGTTTCAAAGGAAAAAGAACGACACCCTCGACCCTGAACTGTATGTACATATTTTCTCTGTCCAAATGTGTCATCTCAGTTTGCTTGTTCTAAAGCTTTAGTCAAGGCCTGGATTTGCTGTCATCGTCTGACCTTTGTTTCTGATTTTTCTTCACAGACTGTTGGAATGTGCCGATTGTGGTCGGAAAATGCATCAGATATGCGCTCTGCACAATGAGACGATATGGCCGTCGGGGTGAGCTAGATTTATTTGAGCACACTTTTATTTGACACATTCTACTGCAAAATAGGGCTTAAAAAATGGAGTGTTAGTGAATGTAAGGCTTTACCTGAGAAAGTGAAACTTAATATAAAGTTAGCCTTTTTCATTTATATTTATTTTATATGAGGTTTGCTGGTTTTTTTCTGTTAAATACAACCCTTATTCATGAATTTAAAGCAACAAATATACATACCAGTGGTGTGCAGTAGTGTTCTGAAATGAGGTGGCAAAGTCCTCAGTTTTTTATTTTTTATTATTTATTTATCAAATGTAAATTCATGTCCTAGTCACATTGTCTTTGCTAAATAAACATTACTTATGCTCGCCTACTTATTCGCCTACTTATACTATGCCCTAAAAGTATTTACTCTTTTTGTGAAGAAAAAGTACATACTTTTGAGTATGTAGCAGAATAGTAGGCAAGCTTTGGGACATACTACTTCATCATAGCTGCATCTTTAACGGACGATCTGTTGATTAGTTACGTGCATCCTGTTACTGTTTAAACTGCACTGTCAATCATCTTGTCACAGTTAACATAGGGCTGGGCGATATGGCCAAAAAAATTATCACGATAATTTTTTTTCATATCAGTCGATATCGATAATTATCACGATAAATGTCAAATCTTTATTTCTTTCAAGTTTAAAGATTTTTGCTCCAAAGTGAAAGTTGTAAAAACCAGACCATTAATTTTCCTTAACAAAATAAATATCTAAATAGAAAAATGTATTTCTTAGTTTCTGCATGGTCTAATGAGTGATATTGTTTCAAATCAAGAAACAGGTTTGGGTTGCCTGATAATAATATTAATAATAATAATAATAATAATAATATCACTTTTTTTGTCTCTTAGAAATGCACATTTGATAGTAGCTTGAGTTAGGATGCAGAGGTAAATTTTTGTTCATTATCAAAATCAGTAACATCTGTAAAAATTGTAGCAACCTCAGTTTTATACGGTTAAATTTATTCTGACCAAGGATTTATTTTTTTTATTAAGCATTGGTCTCCCATTGTAGCATACATTTAAATCATGATAAACACAGTTAAAACCACACATTTAGCACCTCAATACCATGGTAAATAAATATATAACTATGAAAAACAGTAGTCTAAAAACATTCAGTACAAATGCACACATGCTATAGCTTAATCACAAATACATATTATAATTATATACCATTATTCCTGTAATAAAATTCTATGTGAAATCCCACATTTCTGTCACAATACCATGGTGCAGTGAGTGTTACTACAGTAAATCCATGGTAAATGATGGCGATGTGTAGATTGAAAAGCCTTCTGACTGTCTGGTTGCACACAGTGTTTCTCCTGTGTTTGGCTTTGGCTAGTTTAAATCAGAGTAATTTGTTCATCACTGAATTCGCGCTTCACACTGGATCTCACAGCACGGTTTAGTGCTCCTGTGACCGAGTAAACGCATCTGCTCTAGTGGCGCCGCGCGGCACTTTGAACTTTGATCCGAACGGATTAACGGTCCTTTTGGCGCGATTCAAATGAGTCGCGCTGTTTCGTTCCGCTTTTGGCGCATAAACAGTATATCGAACATTTATCGAACTCTTCATATAGTTTTATCGAGGAAAATTATATCGTGATAATTATCGTTATCGAATTATCGCCCAGCCCTAAGTTAACATCGTCCACATTTCGTTTAATTTGATTTCCTACGGTATTGGAGAGAAATGAAGAGGCACATCGCGGGTCTTTCATGCCGAGAACTCTGCTCATGTGTTGCATAATGATGCATTTATAAGTTAATGACCAAACGTATCATTATAAAAGTTCAGTGTTGCTACAGATGAAATATAACGTGGATAACATAAGAAAAAAAAAAATTCAGGTTAGACATTATTTATCACTAAGTATCCCTTTCTCTACCTGTCTGTCGGTCGTGCATATCCGCCATGTTTGTAGTTTTTTTTTTGTAGTTTGTAGTTCTAATCGAATCCTCGTCCACAGCGTAATGTGTTGTGGGCAATATTAGCCGTTAGAGTGTGCATCGATCTGCACTTCGAATTCTAACCGGAAGTAGTAGACCATCCGAGAATCTTTGGCATACTTTTTTATAGGGATGCACGATATTGGATTTTTTCCGATATCCGATATTTTTCAACTCATTTTCGCAGATGCCGATACCGATATATTTCCTTTTTGTTTGGAAACAACACCAATTCTCTCCTGTGTGGAAATTATAAGCAAATTATTTTTAAAATAATTAATTTAAAATTAATTTAAATTTAGGTTAGTTTTTAACGAACTTATTTGTTAGAATTAAATAAACAATAATGAAGATCTTTTATAATGACAGTACATTGAAGCTTTGAAAATAACTATAAATAAACTATATATCAATCTTTTTTTTTTTTTAAAGATGCAGTAGTAACTAGGGGTGTGTGATTGAAAAAATGATATTGATATTTTTGGGGATTTTTTTCGATGACGATATTTTGCAGAGCGTGTTATTGTGCTGATATCTGACTACCGTGGACAGCTGCAGTTTTTGATATTCTTCATATTCTGTGTGGTTAGTTCACATCAGTGATAGAAATTAATCTTTTCGTATAAGTTTAAATTGATTTTTACCTTTTATGGGCAATTTAACTTTAATAAAGCCATTTTTTTCTGAAAGTGTGCATCTTTTGAGTCAAATTGTTACATTTAATCAGTCAATTAGAATAATAAGACATTTAGGCTGTTACCAAACAAATGAAACCAGTATCAACAAAATTAATCTTTGCAGAAGCTGCATCTGAAGTGGCATTTAGATGTATTTACAAACTGTTTAATGCAGCTCAGAGGGACATGGAGTGCTTTAACCTTGATATTTTAAACATAAAACATTGAATACTGATATTTGAAATCATTTTAAAATGAACAGATACTTTGAATGTGAAATTAAAAACGCCACTAGGTGGCAGCAAGTCATTGTTAACAAGTGAGTCATTGCGACTGAACCAAATCATTTATTTTAAACGGTTGATTCATTCAGGAACTAAACATCATAATGTTGCTCAGAGACGCAAAACAGTGCTGTAGCTGTTTGGAATTATTTTTGTTGGCGAAATGGAGCAAAAACAGGCAATATGTTGTCTAAATCGTAAGTCTCTTATTGTTTATTGAACTGTTGTATAAATCAATATCACAATCATGCTTATTTTTGAACAAAAAATGGCACTCTTCGTGTAATTTTAACTATATGAAAAGATATATATATATATATATATACACATTTTCTGCCCCCATATCTTGAATTTTGTGATCATTCTTAATGCATTTTATTAGACTGAATCATGCAGTGAAAGAACACACTCTAAATGCACACGCGCTCTATTCTAGACTTCACGTAATGAATGCGTGCACTCTGTAGGGGTGTTTTGATTGGTTTTTGCAAAATACTCGATAATGTCAAATTGCACATCGCTAAAACAACAATTACGATATTATCGCAGACGATATATATCGCACACCCCTAGTAGTAACCTTAACATTTTATTTTAAAGGGGTCATCGGATGCAAAATTCACTTTACAAGTTGTTTGAACATAAATGTGTTGGAAGTGTGTGTATCCATCCTATAATGATAAAAATCTGCCCAGTGTTTTTTTTTTTTTTTTAAATCCCCTTTCTCAAATCAGGCTGTTCTGAGATTCCTGTCAGAATGACATAGTTTTACGCAGGCCGCTCCCACGATAGTTGATTGACAAGGCCGTCTTACCTTAGACCCGCCCTGAGTGAGCTGCCTTTCCTAATAATGTGCTAGTTAGCCAGTTTTGCAGTTAGAGTTTACAGTCTGCTCCTTACTCCACGGAAGAGAGGGGCGGGGTCAGCAGAGTCGTTAAAAGATTAATAAAAAAAAAATCAAGAGTCATTAAAAGCAACATGGCCTAAAAAATGGCTTGCTGAAAACAGAGCTGATTTTGACAGGGTAAAAAAGGTGTTTTTTACACTACCATTGAGAAATTTTAACCAAAGTATTGTTATAGACTTTTCATTAAGACCCTAAAGAATCATATCAACTTGTGAAAAATGGGCATCCGATGACCCCTTTAAGATTTAAAGGGATACTCCACCCCAAAATGAAAATTGTCATTTTTCACTTACCCCCATGTCGTTCCGAACCCGTAAAAGCTTTGTTAGTCTTCAGAACACAATTTAAGATATTTTGGATGAAAACCAGGAGGCTTGTGACTGTCCCATTGACTGCCAAGTAAATTGCACTATCAAGGTCCATAAAAGTATGAAAAGCATCGCCAGAATACTACATCTGCCATCAGTGGTTCAATCATAATGTTATGAAGCGACGACAATACTTTTTGTATGGAAATAAAACCAAAATAATGACTTTATTCAGCAATTAGGCACCGTAACGTCTCCTCTGCATCAGCGTAGCGCCATTTTGGAGATTATCCCCTGGACGCAAGATGCATTCACTCCTCTGTATCAGCCTCGACACAGGGTTGCGTCTTCTTCGTCGATTTACGCTCTGATTTGAACGCAAACAGCGCACCCTTGTGGCCCGGCTGATACAGAGGAGTGTATGCATTTTGCGTCCAGGGCATAATCTCCAAAATGGCGCTACGCTGACACAGAGGAGACATTACGGTGCCTAATTGCTGAATAAAGTCTTAAAGTTTTATTTCCATACAAAAAGTATTCTCGTCGCTTCATAACATTATGATTGAACCACTGATGGCAGATGGAGTATTCTGGCGATGCTTTTCATACTTTTATGGACCTTGATAGTGCAATTTACTTGGCAGTCAATGGGACAGTCACAAGTTTTCCCGGTTTTCATCCAAAATATCTTAAATTGTGTTCTGAAGACTAGCGAAGCTTTTACGGGTTCGGAACTACATGGGGGTAAGTGAAAAATGTTAATTTTCATTTTGGTGTGGAGTTATCCCTTTAACATTTGTAGATGGTCTAAAGCAAAAGTTATAAAAATTCGGAAAATCTTTTAGAGCTCATAATTTGTTTAAAAAATGACATATTACACATTAATGAATAAATCAGTAAATATAAAATTATTTAATTTACAAGTGTCATGTTTGTGAATTTTTTTTTTCATGTAAGCTATAGCTTCTGACCTTTTAAATCAAAACATATTCATGATTTTATGACATCAGTTACTGCTTTATTTAATCAGAAACAGTCTAAATGTTATTTGTGTATTTTACTTTCATTTTATTAGAAGTAGGCCAACAGCGCCCCCTACGGAATTAAAACTCCTTACCAAACGGCCATTAGAACCCGGGGGAGGCTGCTGCTGCTGCCACCACTGCACCTGCTATTACTGTTAACTCTATCACACACCGAACGCGTCATTCTATATTGCTGCATTCTCAGTTTAAATGCAGCGATCCAAAACAGTGAATCTAATCACTATTCAGGCAAAACTTTGCTTCAAGAATGAGCCACACTGCTGATGTGATCTAATCGCTAGCACACCCTGAGCACTTGTGAGTTTATGTATTCCTCTTATCGGCAAGACATATCGGCATAATTTTTCATATCGGGCTGATGCCGATATTTACATTTAAAGCCATTATTGGCCGATTCCGATATCAGTCCGATAATATCGTGCATCCCTACGTTATTTAACATACCATGATTTGGGACATACTAATTCTATTTTCGAATACTATTTAGGATGGATAGTATGCGAATTGGAACTGAGCATTACACTATCAGGAAAAAAAATACATTTCTATTTTAGAATTTTACATTAACAATGTAATCAATATTCTATTTATTAAAGCCAAGTATGAATCTCATAAAGCTAGTGTTTTTAAGAATTTTATTTTTATTCCAAAATAATAATGCAGTAACAATTTAAACTGTTTTATTTGAGAACATATGTTCAGATAGTGTTTTTAATAGTTATCTTCAGTCATCAAAGCTCGGTAAATATTGGTCACAGACATGGAGATTTACCTTAAATTTCTCCAAACTGATTACTCACTAAAAACTCCCACAGATCATGTCTTCAGGCCATTTCAGATGTCATGTCAAATGATTTTGAGGTAACAAAGTTATATCTAAGTGTGTGAGTTGTTTACTTTTTTTAATTTGTCTTCCCATTGATGCCATTATATTAATTCAGACTGATTTGCAAACATGGAACGCACACAAACATAAGAGGCAGTATTTATCTCATGAACCAATAACAGCCGATCATAATCCGTCATATCCAATGGAGGCACTGCCTCCTCTTACATGACTTTCCCCCATTCATTCTCAATTACCCCCCACCAAAATCACCGCACGCTTATGTTAAAACTCAGTGGGCTCAGGAGAGGCAAGAGAGACGCGGACTTCTGCTGTAGCTTTACCTGCTGGTGTCGCTGTTGGACAATGTTTCTTTAGAAAAACGAGTGATTTATACACTTTTTAATGTCATATTTTGTAATAATTGTGTTTTATTTTTGTAAAAAAAAATCTCATCCAATTTTTTGAGGAGGCACTCCCTCCCTTGCCTCCTCGGAGGAAACGCCCCTGATAAACACACACACACACACACACACACACACACACATATATATATGCATGCATACATAAGTTATCCATCCTTCTAATTAATGGTCAAATTAAAAATGTAAACGTTTTTCAGAGCTTTGTGACAATTTGAGCTACTGTAAATAGGACGACTTTATGTCCTTTGTTACTACTACTACTTGATGATTACTGTTCTGTATTGTATCTATAAATGCAGAGTTAACTGTATATACAGAGATATAACGCTCCGTTTCCAAATATCCTGCTCTGTCTTCAATCAGGTTTGTTTGTGATGGATGTCTGAAAAAGGCCAATGCAACAAGGAAGGAGAATAAATACACTGCAAAGAGTAAGTGGATAAGAGCTTAAGAAATCTGGAAAAAAATCCTTTTGTTTAACTTGAGTATAGAATTCCATGCTTGGCTAATGAGAATCAAGCATTTCTGAGAGCCGTGTAATAAGATTTAATGGCAGATCTTAAGAGGGAATATGCCATGTCGAACTGTTTTATATTAATGAATTGTCATAATGTATTTTATAATGCTATAATTGCATTTATATTGCATTGGATTTTAAACTCCCTGCTTTTCTTTCTCCTTATTCCAGGGCTTCCTCAGACAAAGCTTGGTAACTTCCTGGAGACAAAAGTGAACGAGTACCTGAAGCGCCAGCGTCATCCCGAAACTGGTGATGTCACCGTCCGTGTGGTTCATGTCTCTGATAAAGTGGTGGAGGTCAAACCTGGCATGAAGTCCAGGTGAGGGACAGTGCAGAATATTCTGAAATATTGTTGTTCCTTTTTAAGGTTCGGGGACTTTGAATTTGGAACTGTTTTCTTGTGACTGAATTGCCCTTGTGATTATTATGAAACTTAACAATGGCCCATAACCTTACATCAGGGGTGCCCAACCCTGTTCCTGGAGGTCTACCTCAGAGTTCAGCTCCAACCCTGATCAACCACAACTGAACCAACTAATTAGGGTCTGAAGGAGCACTTGATTAATTACAGACAGGTATGTTTGATCAGGGTTGGAACTGAAATCTGCAGGAAGGTAGACCTCCAGGAACAGGGTTGGGCACCCCTGCCTTACATGCAGTAATACACTTGTTAACATAATGATTTCATTATTGAAGGTCATCAAATAGATGTTGTTGTATACCCTAACCAGTGTTATGTTAGTATTATTTATTCACTATTATAGTATATTATACTGATATTATTGCTATTTTGGATTACCTTTTATTTTTATATTTTCATTTCAATTTGAATTTGTTTAAAGTAATTTATGTGACCGTTTTCTTTTTTTTAATATTTGTATTTAGATTTAATTTATTTTAATTCAGTTTTAGTCATTTCTTTGTTAGTTGCCAAGGCAGCATTTCATTTTCATTCGTTTTGAAGTTTGTTTTTCATTTAATATTTTTATTTAAATTTTCAGATTTATTTATCGAAAAACAAATTTGAATAGATTTAATTTCAGTTTTAGTTAACAATAGTAACTGTTTATCTTCGAACGTTATTTGTGGCCTTCCGTAGCTTCTGGTCATAAATGATAAAATTAAGACGTTCTATTTAGTCAAGAAACCATTTTGAGGGGAAAGTATTTCCAAGGAAATTGCAGCACTATGCAATTCATCATATGCACATGAACGAATATTACAATGTATGAATCAAACTCTCTTGGAATGCCCAAGCGCTTTCCATATATTTTTTATTATATCGATGTATGTGGGCAGATGAATTGCTCACAGTAAACAGTAACATCTTCATCTTGCTTGCACTCAAGTGCAGTATCTCAGAGGAGACAGTTTACGCATCACTGTTGCACTTTGAGATGTCTTTTTCACTCACATTTGTAGTCAATCTCATTGCTTTGTTGCTCATTTGCATAAAGTACAACTGTTCTAAACTTTGGACATGACTGCATTGCATCACCATCAGTCGCTGTTGTGTAAATAGTAGGGATGTCAATTTTCGATTATTTCCATGATCGATTGTCGTTTAAATTAACGATCAATTAATCGATTATTATGGTTAACTTTAATAGTGTAAAATTGCAGTGGCATATAGTCACCGGCATGACAGGATGTGCCAATGCCACTCAAAACGCCAGCTTCCTCACCCGAATTAAAGTTTTTTTTTTTTTTTTTTTTTAGTCTAAATTAAAGGGTAGTAGCAGGACTGTAAAATGAATAAATGTGATTATGATCATTTGATAAAATGAAGAGAGCGCACCATAGTAAAGTTTGGGATAATTTTTCTTTGTTGGCTATTTCATATCCCGTCACGGAGACCACTGAATGTGCCTCTTTAAATGGTTTCATGGTGCTCGTTGTTGTATTTTAAAACACAATTGCAATGTTTGCAATTTACATTATTGGCATTGGCATGATCCCAAACATAACTGCGGCGCATGGGGCTGAGCCGCGCGGTCAGTGAACCGCTTAAACCAGCGGTGCTGCAGCAAAACACACTGCTGCTCACATGAAACATTTTTAATGTGAGTATTATGACACAAGTGAGGTACAAAGCTTTTGTTTATAAGAGAAATAATGGGTTAGTAGGCAAATGTTACATCGTGACCATGATTTTTCATTCATGCTGTTCGATACATTTAAATCCATACGTGGCTTTGTTTTGTTTTGTCAGTTGGTCACAAATTTTATAATATCTATTGTTTCTTTTCCCAAATACTCACCATCTCACGCTGTAATTTTGCAGGTTTATTTTATTGTCGTTTACTTTTAATCTTTTACTGTGGTAAACGTGGGGGGAAAATAAAGATTTCATGGCCATGAATTAAGAATTTTTTCCTATCACTTAATTTGTTCCCTCATTTTAGTTAAATCATGGGTTTTCTAGGGAACAAATTAATGAAACATGGACAGTGGTCACAAATTTATAAGTCTTAGGAACGAATTAACAAGTTGTAGGAATGAAATATATACAGTATATATATATATATATATATATACACTGACCAAAATCATAAACGCAACACTATTGTTTTTGCCCCCATTTTTCATGAGCTGAACTCAAAGATCTAAGACTTTTTCTATGTACACAAAAGGCCTATTTATCTCAAATATTGTTCACAAATCTGTCTAAATCTGTGTTAGTGAGCACTTGTCCTTTGCCGAGATAATCCATCCACCTCACAGGAGTGGCATATCAAGATGCTGATTAGACAGCATGATTATTGCACCGGGGGGGGGTCCGAAAACCAGTCAGTATCTGGTGTGACCACCATTTGCCTCACGCAGTGCAACACATCTCCTTCACATAGAGTTGATCAGGTTGTTGATTGTGGCCTGTGGAATGTTGGTCCACTCCTCTACAATGGCTGTGCGAAGTTGCTGGATATTGGCAGGAACTGGAACATGCTGTCGTATACGCCGATCCAGAGCATCCCAAACATGCTCAATGGGTGACATGTCCGGTGAGTATGCTGGCCATGCAAGAACTGGGATGTTTTCAGCTTCCAGGAATTGTGTACAGATCCTTGCAACATGGGGCCATGCATTATCATGCTGCAACATGAGGTGATGGTTGTGGATGAATGGCACATCAATGGGCCTCAGGATCTCATCACGGTATCTCTGTGCATTCAAAATGCCATCAATAAAATGCACCTGTGTTCGTTGTCCATAACATACGCCTGCCCATACCATAACCCCACCACCACCATGGGCCACTCGATCCACAATGTTGACATCAGCAAACTGTTCATCCACACGACACCATACACGCTGCCATCTGCCCTGTACAGTGAAAACCGGGATACATCCGTGAAGAGAACACCTCTCCAAAGTGCCAGCCGCCATCAAATATGAGCATTTGCCCACTCAAGTCGGTTACGACGACGAACTGCAGTCAGGTCGAGACCCCGATGAGGACGACGAGCATGCAGATGAGCTTCCCTGAGACGGTTTCTGACAGTTTGTGCTGAAATTCTTTGGTTATGCAAACCGATTGTTGCAGCAGCTGTCAGGGTGGCTGGTCTCAGACGATCTTGGAGGTGAAGATGCTGGTTGTGGAGGTCCTGGGCTGGTGTGGTTACACGTGGTCTGCGGTTGTGAGGCCGGTTGGATGTACTGCCAAATTCTCTGAAACGCCCTTGGAGACGGCTTACGGTAGAGAAATGAACATTCAATTCACGAGCAACAGCTCTGGTGGACATTCCTGCAGTCAGCATGCCAATTGCACGCTTCCTCAAAACTTGCAACATCTGTGGCATTGTGCTGTGTGATAAAACTGCACATTTTAGAGTGGCCTTTTATTGTGGCCAGCCTAAGGCACACCTGTGCAATAATCATGCTGTTTAATCAGCATCTTGATATGCCACACCTGTGAGGTGGATGGATTCTCAGCAAAGGAGAAGTGCTCACTAACACAGATTTAGACAGATTTGTGAACAACAGTTGAGAGAAATAGGCCTTTTGTGTACATAGAAAAAGTCTTAGATCTTTGAGTTCAGCTCATGAAAAATGGGGGCAAAAATAAAAGTGTTGCGTTTATAATTTTGGTCAGTGTGTATATATACTGTGTATATAGCCAATCTCGATTAATCGTTGACATCCCTATTAATTGTCATTGAAAATGAATGACTTCAAGGTGTTTTGTGTCTTAAAGGCCTTTAGGAGGATGAGAAAACAACATTGGATCAATATATTACACAAATTTGGGTATTGCAATGTAGATCAATGAATGGATCTTTGATTCTGAAACTGAAAAAATTATAAATATTCACGCTTGCTTAATTAAAAATTCCTTATTGGCTTTTTAAAAAAAGAAGAATTTATATGGACACCATGAAAAGATCTAAAGAATTTACTGTCTGTCTTTTACAGGTTTGTTGATAGCGGCGAGATGTCAGAGTCATTCCCGTACAGGACAAAAGCTCTGTTTGCATTTGAAGATATTGATGGAACAGATGTCTGCTTCTTTGGAATGCATGTGCAAGAATACGGCGCTGACTGCCCTCAACCCAATCAAAGGTTAAAAATAACAAAGACACAGTCACACATCCTCAGGCACACACAAAATCTTCCCTCATGTGGATAACATTACAAGAGGGTCTGAGAAACACAAGTAACTTAGCAATATCCTCTGTCTCTCTCACTCTCTCTCTCTCTCTCTCTATGCAGACGTGTATACATCTCCTATCTTGACAGTGTGCACTTTTTCCAACCCCGTCACCTGAGAACCGGAGTATATCATGAGATCCTAATTGGATACTTGGAGTATGTTAAAAAAATGGGGTTTGTCACTGGCCACATCTGGGCTTGTCCACCAAGTGAAGGTGACGACTACATCTTCCATTGCCACCCATCGGATCAGAAGATCCCCAAACCTAAACGCTTACAAGAATGGTACAAGAAGATGCTTGACAAAGCAGTAGCTGAGAGAATTATACACGACTACAAGGTACTGTGACAGCTGTACTTCTGGGTGACAATAATAAAAGTTTAGACTTGAGTCGGCATACTGTACTATAGTCTTTTCCCTTTTTTGGCTTGTTGTTGACAGCAATGTGTCATCTATCTGAAGTCCTTCACTAACTATTGCATGTTTCTCCTCACCCAGGACATTTTTAAGCAGGCAACAGAGGATCGTCTGACCAGTGCGAAGGAGCTCCCATATTTTGAGGGTGATTTCTGGCCTAATGTGTTGGAGGAGAGCATTAAAGAGCTGGAACAGGAGGAGGAAGAACGGAAGAGAGAGGAAAACAACACCTCTAGTGAAAGTATTGACGTGAGTGATTGACTCAGATTTTTTACCTTTTTGTACTGGGGTAAAAACATACTCAAGTGCCAAAGGAATTTTTTTTTTTTGTGTGAATTAGGTAACTTTAAAAACTGAACACACACTTTGGGTTTTTAGACAGCTACTGTCCTTTCTTGTTTCTGACTTGATGGTAAAATTCTAGTGCAGCTGCTTTAATATGATTATTAAAAACCTGATTATTTTAACTCGATGCTTAAGATTAATGTCTTTTTGACTGTTTAGGCTACCAATGGTGACAGCAAGAATGGCAAAAAAAAGAACAGCAAGAAGACTAGCAAGAACAAGGGCAGCTTGAGCCGAGCCAATAAAAAGAAACCGGGCATGCCAAATGTCTCCAATGATCTATCCCAGAAACTCTATGCTACGATGGAGAAACACAAAGAGGTATGTAGCTCCCAAAAACATTTGAAGCATTTGTCATTTGCACGTTTGGACTGAACTGACAAATGTCAACACTCTGCTTAATTTCAAGGTTTTCTTTGTTATCCGTCTCATCGCTGGCCCTTCTGCCAATTCCCTTCCACCCATTTTGGACCCTGACCCCCTGATGGCCTGCGATCTGATGGACGGACGAGATGCTTTCCTAACGATTGCACGAGACAAACACCTTGAATTCAGCTCGCTGAGGCGGGCCAAATGGAGCTCCATGTGTATGCTAGTAGAACTGCACAATCAGAGCCAGGACCGCTTTGTCTACACGTGCAATGAATGCAAGCACCACGTTGAGACACGCTTTCACTGCACTGTTTGTGAGGTAAGAAATGCCATGTGGGATGTATGATACTTGGTATGTCTTTGAAGAGGGTTTCTAAAAATGCTGTATTGTGGTGCATGTTTTTTTTAGATAAAAACATTGAGCAACATTTGAAATGCCCCCTTCTCTCTTCTTTTGTAGGATTATGATCTCTGCATCTCTTGCTATAACACTAAGGGCCATGAGCACAAGATGGATAAACTTGGACTGGGTCTTGATGACGAGAGCAACAACCAAGCTGCAGCCTCCACTCAGAACCCTGGCGACTCGCGTCGTCTCAGCATCCAGCGCTGTATCCAGTCACTGGTGCATGCGTGCCAGTGTCGCAATGCTAATTGCTCTTTGCCATCTTGCCAGAAGATGAAGAGAGTAGTGCAACATACCAAGGGATGCAAACGCAAGACCAATGGTGGCTGTCCCATCTGCAAGCAACTCATTGCACTATGTTGCTATCATGCCAAGCACTGCCAGGAAAACAAGTGTCCTGTGCCCTTCTGTCTCAACATCAAGCACAAGCTTCGTCAGCAGCAGCTGCAACACAGGCTTCAACAAGCGCAAATGCTGCGTAGACGTATGGCCACCATGCAGCGAGCAGGGCAGCCACCACCATGTGGCGGTGGGCCTCCTGGAGGTCTTCCATCCCCCTGCAATAATGGGGCCACAGGTCCTAGCACACCTACTTCGGTCGGTACGCAACCTGCTACCCCTCAGACGCCCACACAGCTTACACCCAACCTTACGTCTCTGCCCCAGCCTGGTATGGTTGGAGTCCCACCTGGAGCTCCCCAGCAGCCTCCTCAGCATCCCGCCCACCACCAGTTTCAGCAGATGCCAGGTGCAGGCGGGATAATGACCTCACCGCAGCAACAAATGGTTCCTCAACAACCTGTGGGACAACTCCCACACCCACACAATCAATATGGTCCACATTCCACAGGTCCCTCCCCAAATCCACAGTCGCAGGGTAAGCCAAGCCTTGGTCCTGCAACTCCTCCTCAACTCTCCAGCAATCCAGGCACAGCACCTATGTCCCAGCAACAGCAAACTTCAGGTCCTCCGCCTGCAGCTGTGGAGATAGCCATGAAGATCCAGCAAGTGGCAGATGCACAGCGAAAGATGGCACAGGTTCAGATGCTACAAAGGCAGGCTGCGCAAGCTGGCATGATGCCGCAGCACCATCAGCAGCCACAGGGACAGATGGGAGTATCCCACCCTGGGATTGGCATGGTAGGGCCACAAGGAATAGCCTCGCAGGCACAAACATCAGCGAACAGAGTGCAGATGGAGCAGCAGCAAGGATCTCAGGGAATGATGGTGGGAGCTGGGCCCATGCAGCAGCAGCAACCCCAACAGGCAGTTGTGCAAGTCCAAATGCCACCACAAATGCATCTACAGCAGCCAAGAATGAACCCACCGCTTCAGCCTCAGCAGCAACAGTGGCCGGGGCAGGGTATGCCAACCCAGCAGAGACCTGCCATGATGGCTCAACCAGGAATGGTTGCAATGCAGCCCCCTCCGCAGCAGCAGCAGCAGCAGCAGCAGCAACAACCACAACAAATTCAACAACAGCAAGCACCCCAAATGCTGAATCGAAACGCCTTGATGAGTATAGTGCAGGCTGGTCTGCAGAGTGGCATAGCAAGTGGGGCAGCAGCTGGCAATCTGCCTCAGGGAGCCCTGCAGGATCTTTTGCGGACCCTGCGATCTCCAAGCTCTCCTCTACAGCAGCAGCAAGTCCTCAACATTCTTCGGTCTAACCCACAACTAATGGCAGCATTTATCAAGCAGCGGGTTCACAAGTATAAAGGAGGCACAGGTGGCCCTGCTGGACCACAGGGTGGCCCAGGACCTATGGGAGGACAGCCAGTGGGTGTCAATACTGGGATGTCCCAGCCTGGCATGCACCTTGGACAGGGTGTTAACATGCAGACTCAACTTCCTCAGCTCCAGCAGCAGCAGCAGCAAATGCAACAGCGGCCGCTATTGCAGCAGCAGCAAGTTGCTACCTTGCTGCAGCAGCAGCAGCAGCAACAACAACAACAACAGCAGCTGCAGCAACAGCAAGGAATTCAGGGTCAGGGTGTTCCAAACATGGCCAACATGAATCCACAGTTTAGAGATCTGGTCATGAGAAGGCAACAGCAACTACAGTTTCAGCAACAGCAGCAGCAACAACAGCAGCAGCAACAAATGAGTAATCACGCAGCATTCAAACAGCAACAAGGTTACATGGGTCAGCAGGGTAACATGCAAGTCCTACCAGGAGGTCAGCCGCTACAAGGTGTGCAACCTGGCCAGCAGCAGAGCTTTCCAGGCAACCCTGTGCAACAGCAAGCTGCAGCTGCCTTGCAACAGAGGATTGCACAGCAACACCAACTACAGATGCAACAGCAGCAGAATGCGGCATCGCAAGGTCCTGACGTGGGGCACGGAGGAGGTCCGCAGCCCACGCAAGGAGGTCCCGTTCTTCAGACATCACAGGCATTATTGCAACAGGCCTTGCATCAGCGTCTGCTTCAACAGCAGCAACATCTCAGTGGCACCTCGCCGGCACAGCAGAACAACCCCATGAGCCCGCAGCAGCATCAGATGTCTCAATCGCCCCACTTGCAGGGCCAACAGCTCCCATCCTCCCTCAGCAACCAGGTCTGTTCCCCTCAGCCCTCCCCGCGACCCCAGTCCCAGCCACCTCACTCAAGTCCGTCCCCGCGCCTGCAACCACAGCCCTCGCCCCACCACATCTCGCCTCAGACCCAAACGGGTTCTCCGCATCCTAGCCACCTTCAGCAGCATCACTCAGGCATGGCTCCACCTCCTCCACCTTCCCAACAGCCACAGCACAACTCTAAAGACCCAAGTGGATTTGGTGCAGATCAGAACGCCATGCTATCTCAGCTCAGTGGCTTGGCAGGACTCCACGGACCTGGAGCTAATGATATGCTGCCCCCTAGTGGCCAGGACCTTGCCATTAACATGAATAACCCTTGAGACATCATATAGTTATTACAAAATTCACAAAACCTCACCTGAGACAGTGTTAGCTTTTTTTAATACTACAAGGATGAGTTTAGTGTTTTTCATCATAAATGCTTTGAAAATGGACCCGCCTAGAGAGATAGCAAATAAGTATAGGGGGGTGTTTTTTTTGTTTTTTTTGCCAGTTGTGTACAAATCGAGGACTGTTTCTCAGCCTCGGAGAACAAACCACAAGTAATAGTTTCACAACCGGTCCAGGGGAGTACTTTTCCTTTTTCAAGAGATATTTTTTAAGATTTTAAAAGTGGTATAAAATTAAAGCGCAAATGATTAAGGACTTTTTTTTTTTTATATATATATATATATATATATATATATATATATATATATATATATATATATATATAGTTTCACCATGTACCAGTCTCTGTGTTTTACAGAATCATATGGAACTTTTCAAACGTTGTCATGCCTATATTATTATAATTATCTGAACATCATGCATATCTTCCTTGTAAATTGAGTTTTGCATTTTATTTATTCTAGCTTTTTAATTTGTTTTCATGATGGATTTTTTACATGTGTGTTCCCAGAGACTGCTACAGTTCACATAGAATATATTTTTGTTAAAACCTATTAAAATGGGGAGCTATTCCTTTACTTAAGCTGGAGATTTAGGTTATTGAGTATAATATAAATTACAGTGTTGGGGGTTCGGGTTTGGTGTGTGCTCTGCTGCCCAATGGATCTTATTTCATGCCATATTGGAAATTCCATTGGACATCACTTCTTTTGCAACAGGACAAGTTCTTAGATGCACACACCCACCCTCAGAATGTGTGTGCACTCCTTATAGACTTACTGGATAGTGGAGGTGTCTGTACTGGTTGGATGAAAGTTTTGTGTGCGTGTGTGTGCGTGCGCGCGCACGTGTATGTGTGTGTGTATTGGATGTGGTGCCGGAGTTCATCTGCTCTCGCCAATATCATATTGATCAGCGTTTCACATATGAACTGTATAGCATAGTGAAAAGATGGAGAAGGAGAGGCGAGCCACTGATTTCACCATTTTCGTCCTTCTTCAGTACCACTCCTAATTTTCCTCCACCTCCAGAATTTTCTTTGCTCTGAACTTTGGGAGATTTATTTGAATATTTTGTACTGTACAAAGGAAACACAAACTGTGGACTTTTTTTTTTTTAATAAAATGAAAACCAATTTCAGTATTTGATAATCATTTGAAGATTGCCATTTTTAACCAATTTCCTTTCTGCTTTAATATTTTATCTCTTTATTTGGCTCAAAAAGGTTTTCTTTCATTTAGCAGAGTGGCAGTGCTCTTGGATTTGGGTTTGTTTGGTTAAATGTGTTAATAAGGGCTGTTAGGCTGGTCATAGTTGACTCATCAGCCAGCTGTCATTGCTGGTTGACGTTCAGACTGATACTGAAGAAACTGTTGCTCCTGCAAATCATCCTAGAGGTAATAAAAGGGAACTGTAGAGATTGACTGGTAAAAGTGTGGCTTTAGTGGCTTTCCCTGAGTGATTAAGAATCCGCTTTAGCATCAGAAAATATGAAAGTACTGTCGGCTTATGTTTCATAATTTTTGACCTGTAGTTTAGAACATTTACCTGGTCCAATTGACTAGAGAATATCAACTTGAGATTCTCCTCCTGGGTTTATTTTGTGACAAAAACTGTCCGACAGTACTCGCTGTTTAATTAAGTATTCCAGATTGTGTAATCAGGATTATTTTACCCTGCTCTCTGGAAGACTATATTAAATACATTTTAAGGAAGCTGCCTCGCAATATAAAAGGAACAAAAAGCAGCTTAATGTTTAATAATTGTGACTATTTCTTGTAATTGCGACTTCATAACTCACAATGCGACTTTGTCTCAGTGTGACTCTCGCAATTGCAACTGTTTTCATAAATGTGACCATGGACCACAAAACCAGTTATATGGGTCAATTTTTTATATATTTTATATCATCTGAAAGCTGAATAAATAAGCTTTCCATTGATGTACGTTGTTATGATAGGACAATATTTGTCTGAGATACAACTATTTGAAAATCTGGAATCTGAGGGTGCAAAAAAATAAAATAAAAAATAAATCGCCTTTAAAGTTGTCCAAATGAAGTTCTTAGCATGTATATTACAGGCAGTGTTGGGAAGGATACTTTGGAAATGTAATGGGTTACAGATTATAAGTTACCTTACTTAAAATGTAATAAGTAGTGTAACTTTTCAATTACTTTATTAATGTAACTGATTACATTTGATTACTTTTCTAAATTTCTAATGTTTTCAACTGTTAATCATTTTCAAACATGTTAACCTTACAGTAGTACTCAACACTGATAACTATCAGATTTTTGAAATCCTTCATCACTTGAATTAAGATTATAATATTTTAAAGGAGACATTGAATGCAAAATATCGTCATTTGCATGTACAGGTGCATCTCAATAAATTAGAATGTCGTGAAAAAGTTTTTTCTTGCAAGTTATTTCAAAAAGTGAAACTTTCACATATTTTATATTCATAGCATGTAAAGTAAAACATTTCAAAAGTTTTTTTTTTTTTTTTTTTTTTTAATTTTGATGATTAGAGCTTACAGCTCATGAAAGTCAAAAATCTGTATCTCAAAATATTAGAATATTTACATTTGAGTTTCAATTAATGACCATCCATACAGTATAAATTCTGGGTATCTCTTGTTCTTTGAAACCACAATAATGGAGAAGACTGCTGACTTGGCAATGATCCAGAAGACAAACATTGACGCCCTCCACAAAGAGGGTAAGTCACAGAAGATCATTACTGAAATGTGTGGCTGTTTACAGAGTGCTGTATCAAAACATATTAAATGCAAAGTTGACTGGAAGGAAGAATTTGGGTAGGAAAAGGTGCACAAGCAACAGGGATGACCGCAAGCTTGAGAATACAGTCAAGCAAAGCTGATTCAAACACTTGTGAGAGCTTCACAAGGAGTGGACTGAAGCTGGAGTGCATCAAGAGTCACCACGCTCAGACGTCTTCAGGAAAAGGGCTACCAAGCCACTTCTGAACCAGAGACAACGTCAGAAGCGTCTTACCTGGGCTGTGGAGAAAAATAACTCAGTGGTCCAAAGTCCTCTTTTCAGATGAAAGTAAATTTTGCATTTCATTTGTAAATCAAGGTCCCAGAGTCTGGAGGAAGAGTGGAGAGGCACAGAATCCATGTTGCTTGAAGTCCAGTGTGAAGTTTCCACAGTCAGTGATGATTTGGGCTGCCATGTCATCTGCTGGTGTTGGTCCACTGTGTTTTCTGAAGTCCACAGTCAACGCAGCCATCTACCAGGAGATTTTAGAGCACTTCATGCTTCCTTCTGCTGACAAGCTTTATGGAGATGGTGATTTCATTTTCCAGCAGGACTTGGCACCTGCCCACACTGCCAAAGGTACCAAAAGCTGGTTCAATGACCATGGTGTTACTGTGCTTGATTGGCCAGCAAACTCGCCTGACCTGAACCCCATAGAGAATCTATGGGGTATTGTCAAGAGGAAGATGAGAGACACCAGACCCAACAATGCAGATGAGCTGAAGGCCACTGTCAAAGAAACCTGGGCTTCCATACCACCTCAGCAGTGCCACAAACTGATCACCTCCATGCCATGCCAAATTATTAAAGCAAAATCACGCAGTAATTAAAGCAAAAGGAGCCCCTACCAAGTATTGAGTAAATATACAGTAAATGAACATACTTTCCAGAAGGCCAACAATTCACTAAAAATGTTTTTTTTATTGGTCTTATGAAGTATTCTAATTTGTTGAGATCGTGAATTGGTGGGTTTTTGTTAAATGTGAGCCTAAATCATCACAATTAAAAGAACCAAAGACTTAAACTACTTCAGTCTGTGTGCATTGAATTTATTTAATACACAAGTTTCACAATTTGAGTTGAATTACTGAAATAAATGAACTTTTCCACAACATTCTAATTTATTGAGATGCACCTGTATATGTGTCTTAGCAGTGTGTGGACACAACCACCCTACAATGATTTAAAAATATATATATATATTCCCCAAAAACCTAAGCAGTCTCAATTATCAAGCCATTTTGATTTTGGAGTGAATAACCAGCGCTCTCTTCCACCTTCAATACCATGACTGAGGTGAGACCCTTGAGCAAGGCACCGAACCCCCAACTGTTCCCCGGGCGCCGCAGCATTGGCTGCCCACTGCTCCGGGTGTGTGTGTGTGTTCACTACTGTGTGTGTGCGCACTTGGATGGGTTAAATGCAGAGCACTAATTCCGAGTATGGGTCACCATACTTGGCCTCACCTCACTTTCACTAAATTCGTTTATGTCTGGCTGTGCAAATCATTTTTACTCCAGACTGCTTTCTGAATGAAGGACAATTCAAGGCAGGTTTTGTTAAAAATTTAAAACTCTGTGGATAGATCAGTACCCATTGTTCATGATCCAGCTGCACCTCCAGAAGAAGGAAGTCTCACACTTTATATTTGTTATCATTATTTGCGAATAGCCTTTGCTCTTCCACAGAAGAGATGGGCGGGTGAGCAGAAATCATTAGCATGTTAATAGATATACACCTAAATGAGTCACTGTAAACAGAACTATTTTTGACAAGGTAAAAAGGGTGTTGTTTTACACGACCACTGAGACTATTACAAGAAAACCCTAAAGAATCATACCAACTTGTGGAAAATGGGCATCCGATGTCCCCTTTGAAGCACAGCCACCACAAAATCAGACTTTAAAATCATTCTGAGGTTAAATACAGATTTAAAATCAATAGTTTAAATTGATAGTTCAATAAATAGTTTAATAGCTATGATACTGTTTTTGAAATCAAATCTTTGCATAGCTATGACAGGAAACACTGGGATCTAACAATGCCTTAGAAAAAAAAATGGTTAATCTTAAAAAAAATAAATCATATACATAAACCCTATAGGAAATATAAGAGTTATCGGATAAGCATGTTATAAACTTCTGAAACATTGGTGTTTCATATTTTAGAGCAGTCACTGCAATTTATGAAATAACTCAATTAAATCTGTATGTGGGAGCATATGTGCGAAAAAATCAGATGTAACCCCCTTTGTAATCCTTCTTAGTAACTGTAACTGATTACAATTACTTTTATTTTGTAATTAAGTTACGTAATTCTGTTACATGTAACTAGTTACTCCCCAACACTGCATATTACTAATCAAAAATTAAGTTTTGATATATCTACGGTAGGAAATTTACAAAATATCTTCATGGAACATGATCTTTACTTAAAGGAACACTCCACTTTTTTTGAAAATAGGCTCATTTTACAAGTCCCCTAGAGTTAAACAGTTGAGTTTTACCGTTTTTGAATCCATTCAGCCGATCTCCGGGTCTGGCGGTAGCACTTTTAGCTTAGCTTAGCATAGATCATTGAATCGGATTAGACCATTAGCATCTCGCTCAAAAATGACCAAAGAGTTTTGATAATTTTCCTATTTAAAGCTTGACTCTTCTGTAGTTACATCGTGTACTAAGACCGACTGAAAATGAAAAGTTGCAATTTTCTAGGCCGATATGGCTAGGAACTATACTCTCATTCCGGCGTAATAATCAAGGAACTTTGCTGCCGTACCGTGGGTGCAGCAGGCGCAATGAAATGACGCAGAGCCTGAAAGTAGTCCCCGGCTATATCATACTAGTTGCCTAGCTGGGGACTACTTTCAGGTGCTGCGTAATATCATTGCGCCTGCTGCACCCACGGTACGGCAGCAAAGTTCCTTGATTATTACGCCGGAATGAGAGTATAGTTCCTATTTAAATTTAATATTAAATTATCGAAAATCTTTGGTCATTTTTGATGACCAAATGCTAATGGTCTAATTCGATTCAATGATGTATGCTAAGCTAAGCTAAGCTAAAAGTGCTACTGCCAGAGCATACATCATTGAATCGAATTAGACCATTAGCATTTGGTAAAACTCAACTGTTTAACTCTAGGGGAGGTGTAAAATTAGCCTATTTTCAAAAAAAGTGGAGTGTTCCTTTAATATTCTAATGATTTTTGGCATAAAAGAAAAATCTATAATTTTGACCCATACAGTGTATTTTTGGCTATTGCTACAAATATACCTGTGCTACTTAAGACTGGTTTTGAGGTCCAGGGTCACAAATGTGACTTAATATTTCATAGTTGCAACTGTAACATACTATGTGATTATTTCAATGTAACTGTCTTACAATTGGAACTTATACAGTCACAATTGCAGGGTATTAAGTTACAATTGTGAATCACTCTATTTTACTACATATTTTACTCCGAGGCACAAATTGGCTTACACACAAAATGATTTCAAAATGAATTAAAATCACCCACAACTTTATTTTTCCATTTATTTGCTGTAAATACAAGCAAAAAAGTGTAGTTGTCACATGTGAGAGCAACAACAGAGCTGACAAGCCATGTTCAGCTATCACCTGTAACTTACAAAACATGTAACAAAACATGTAACTTAGGCTTGGCTCTGATTTCTGCCATGCTAAAAGCACACCTAAAGCACATGTGTTCAGATGAACAGGATCTACCTACGAAAGCGTCCACTGTAGCAGCTGTGAATGTAAACCAATACTGTCTCTTAAAAAAATGCACAAAGGTCTCTGAACAGTGAAGACAGCTCAGATATGGAAACAAAGCCAGGTGACCATTCCTTTTCCCACCTGGTTGGTTACAGGACAAAAGAGGTGATGTAACAGTAGTTTTGTCTTCGAGTCAGAACTGAAAAAACATTTTCTTCTCATTGTTAAGTCAATGACTGCTGCTGATGGAGAAGTAGTGGTACAGATACAGAGATTTGTTTACATGCTTAAAGACTTTGATTACAGCATCACTGAGTATAATCAGAAATGTCGTCCTTCGATGTTTATTTTACCACAATGACACAAGGACAAACTTAAGAAAACAAATGTCTTGTTGATGTCTTTACCTTGCTTAGACAATATCTGCTTCACTACTGCAAACTGTGTTATTCACTTGGTCCTGGCTAAATGTACATACATCTTTTGTGTGTTCTTGGATTCCTTTGTCAACTTACACCTCAAGGCCATAGCCACTAAAAAAGCCTTCTGCACTCGTGGCCTCTTTAAAGGTGACGGTCAAGGAATTTATCGTCACCCGAGTCACAAGGACTTTCCCAGGATGTGTTGTGGTGGTGGAGGGAGTCTGTGATTGGTCAATTGGGACCTGTAATAATGTTGTGCATTCTTCTGTAACATCAGCATCCATTCCTTCCTTTTCTTTGACCTCTGAACTGTCTACCTCACCACTTTCTCTTACCTCTTCCTGTCTCGATGTAGTGCTCGAATGTACCTCGATAACTGAAGGTCTGTTCTGTACTTTGTCAAACACACCTTGCTCAGCTTCTGATTGGGTGCTGTTCTGTAGTGATTGGTCAGTGTTTGTTGTGTCATGCGATTCCCGTTCGGAGTCCTCATCCCCTGCAGTGTTTGTGACTGGCTCATTCTCTTGTGTGTTGGTGATTGTACTGTGTTCTACTGCTCCTAAAACTGGACCTGTATCCTCACTTTGCTTTTCAGCATGGACAAAAATGAAAGAGCAGTTCTCAGTTTCCTTGATGGTGATTTCAGCTTCATGCTCCGACGAAGAGCTGTAACCCTCCGACATCTCTTGACCTGACAGAAAACAACAGAAACTCATAATGAGCTTTGAAGGGAATTGTTCAAACTAGAACTGAAAGTTATTTAGTGACCCTAAAGTCTTTCCAAACACATATGACCTTCTTTTATGTTGCTTCAAGATATGTCATAAAAATGTTGGTGTCAATGATCTTTACCGGCTTAAAACCTGTCGTTACGCACCTTTAACAACAAATTTGAATGTACTTGAATGCGAAAGAGATTCGAAAGCAACAGCAGAAGGGAAGACTTTTGTCAACTAACAATATAAATATCACTTTGGTCCTACTGTATAACTTCTAAAGAATTGGAAGTCGTATGGACTACTTTTTGAAATTGATTTTATAAAATGAGGAGCAAACCGACTTGGGCTGTGTCTCCCAAATCCATCCATCGTAACCCCAAGCAGATCGTAGAAACCACTTGCACCAATGTCTCAACAATCTACTTAGTCTTATGATGATTTTGGGAAACGCAGCTCTGAAAATTTGGTTGCTGCTTCAAGACGTCACATTCGGTTTTACGTCGATAACGATCAACCACAAGATGTAAGAACCAATGTTTAACGTCACTGTCATCAAACCTGACACAACTTCATATCTTAAAATGGCAAATTTTTTATTGATTTAAATCAGATTGGAGTGCTATGATGAAGGGTTAAACAGATTTTTGGCTATTTAAACGAGTCGTTCCTCACACAAAAAGTGAAATGGCTTTAGAAGAGTTTAAATTTATGTCACATATATCTGGCAAGATTTTTCAGAATGGCCCTCATGATCCCTGAATATTTTCATTGCAGTGTATCTTAGCAACAGTTGTCATATTGATGCCACACAACACCTACCACTTGGAATGTCATGGAGCACTTCTGTTGTGTTTTCTTTGTTCTCTTGCAACTTCATCACCATTTTCTTTATCTCATCTTCATCGTCTCCACCCCATGCGTTCTCTGAGACTTTTGCCTGAAGCAGATGTCGGCCTGGTTGCAGGGATGATTTGATGTCATTCATGAGTTTGGACCTGCACTGCCTTATCTTGCAGCGCCGCCAATTCTGATCTATTACCGTCCCCATGGAGCGGGTAAGTGACAGGCGGATTCTTGGGATGGGTTTATCTGGAACCTTGTCTTTACTTCGTAGGTCCATTGGGTAGATGCTCTGTTAGAGGGGTGAGATTATGCTGTGTTTATCAGATGCTGCAAATACTGGTTAGGCTAGATTGTTCTTTCTGAAATACAGAAGTTTTCTGAAGAAATACTGCTACTGGACATCAAAATAGTAAAGAGATAATTCATACCCGCAGAATAACTCGACGAGGTCTCAGGCCTTTCCTCTTATAAGCCATAGCTCTTTCCTTCTCCTCTCTGTTAGAAAGAGAGAGATATGCAAAGGAATTGAGGGATAGAAAGGTAAGAACATCCCGTTGCCTCCAGCATATTCATCTCCCCATCAGTAACCGAAGGTTCCCAGAGTGCGACTTACTTTTCTTCATAGGCGAGGACAAGACGAGGGTCCAATATGTTGTCCTCTGGTTCCCAGGAGCTGTACCTGACAATCACACAAACAGTCCCAAACAGATCATTAGAGCAGCACACAGCTAAAAGATACATACAAATACAAATATATGTAATACAACAAATCCAGTATAAAATATGGCAATCATATTTTTTTTTATCATTTTTTTTGGCCCAGAATTAAACTTTACAATCTACAGTAATTTTCATCTCACAATGATTCTCAATTATCGTGGATACTTTCTGTTTAAAAACCAATAAACTTTTTGTCAATGTATTTATTATTATTTTTAACAGAGAATAACATTGTCTTCTCGTGGTGAATTTCATGAAATCAGTCAAGAACATACCTGGCTCATATTTCACCCCAAAATCAAAAGAAATAAACACTGCAACAATTCCATGACATTTGAGTGTCATTTCTCATTACTGTAATAGTGTAAAACAATAATGATAATGTAAAGTATATATACTTGATGATGGTATGTAATGTTCTGTTTTAGATTAATAAAAAAATCATTGTAATAAATACATAAATAAAAAGGAAAAACAACAAAGGGAATTGTCATTAATGTTGCAATGCACAGCTTCTTCACATTCCTAAAATTAGGGCTTTTTTAAAAAAAAATTTTTTTTTTTTTTTGATTTTGGTGTGAAATATGATCAGGACATGTTCTTGACATGCTTTGTGAGATTCAGGCACAAAATATGTGACATAAGAGAGAAGAATAATACTATGCTGTTTTTTATCCAACATCTAATTTTCTTGTGTTTTACCTAATCTTTTTTGGGGGGCTGGTAAAATGTGACCTTGGCATGTTTTTGTAGGATTTGGGTTATATTTTGTCTTAATAAATTGACTAATATATGTTTTCCCAATCTTTTATGAGAACTTACTTGGGCGACCATCCTTGCCACTTAAGCAGATATTCCACGTTTCCCTGAAATGAGAAAGAGAAAGAAATTAAAGTGGTCACTTTCACTTTTAAAGTTGAGAGGGAGACATACGTCACCATTCTGTTCTCAACAAATCCATGATACAAACATCCCCCAGATTTTGAAAAAGCATGCTTGTCTCTTTAAGACGTCAACAGTCAGTAGTAGTGAAAGATTATGCAGGATGAGAACGGCGCCGCCCTCGCGAATGTTATGGCGCGTGGTGTCATAAGAGGACCAGCACGTGAGTTCCTTTTAAAAAAAATAGAACAGCGAGTTTCAAGAACGCTCATTGGATGGAAGTAGGTGGGGCTATGGGAACAACTCGTTTTGTGCAACGTGCAGCACTGCGAAGGTCTTGCCTCCCCTCGTGCTTGAGCGTATGAAACGAAGCCCGCGTGCATGTGCATGTGCAGCCCTAGTCATCATCATCATAGCTATTGCTGTGCATTACAACATCTGCCTGTATACCACACTCAAAATAATAAAAACACAAACACCTGCATGCTCTATTAAGAAACACGACCAATTTTATTTATTGCTATTTAAACATATTCAATCTCGTATTATTCTGCCGTTGGTCTAAACTGGAGCGATTATTTTGGAAACTGCTCGGATGTTATACATGCATCAACACTGGCTCTGCACGCGCAAATAAACTGCGTAGCCACTAAACGCGGCGATGTTCCGAGCGAAAAGCGCAACGAAGGAAGAGATGATGATGATGACACTTGTCTTCTCACACACCCACCTCCATCTCCAGCGCTCGCAATTCAATTCAATTGCGAAAATTCACATATTTCAGAGAATAGCATGCAATTTACTGCAGTGCTTTGCACGTGAAAAGTCATGCGACGGAAAAAGTTTCGAAACGTTACGCGAATTTAGGTGTTAGTCACTCCTGAACTGCCAACAGAAGAAAACTGTGCGGACTTCGGTGGGATTCATCATTTCAAAACAGAAAGTAAATAGTGCGTGCAGAATTTTATTGCATTAAAGCAACTGACCTAAGTGCATTTTTTGTACGCACCAACAAAGTCCTTACCTTTCGTACCCTCTTCTTCGTGATTGACTCCACTGCAAACACTTGCTCTCCTATTGCTACCAGCTCCATGTTCATGAGACGATCCAGTGCAGCAAATAAGAGTTTCTTATCTTTCTCGTTATTGCTATTCAGGTGATGAAATGTCACTTAACTATTCTGCATAGACTATTAGAGTGTTTTCTTTTGTAGGATTTGAACGCTCTGGTACTCTTGGTGCACGCTCAGGTCGGTCTGCAGCTGATCCAGCTCTCTCTGAGTTTTAGAATCTGCGACACATGTACGCAGTGGTTTGGTTTGGCGCGTGCACGATCTATGCACTCGTACCCACCCACTTCTCCGTCTATGGCAAGCCGTGTTAACATGTATTCTTTCAGCGAGTATCTATTATTGTTATATTTTACTTCTTTATTCACTAGTTAGTCTGTGGTATCCTTTTTAGTGTCACTAGTTAGTACATTTTAATTTGGTAACAGTATTTTTTTTCTTGTTACTGGTAAATATTCCAGTTGTTGTTAGATGGATAGCCTACTAGTTTTTTATTACTTGTCAGATGTAATGTGTAGATTTGAGGAGACTATATAGTTCTAGGAAAAAAACAACAACTTTTGTTCTATATTAGTATTAAACTTAACATACACGGTGAACGCAGGGCAGTAGGATAAACACACGTGACGCGCAATTCCCGTATCCGTGCTCGCGGCCGAGCAAATGCTCATAATTGATGGACAACTATGCGTGAAAACACATCAGGAATCTGGCACCAAGAAAGAAAAGAAAAAAAGATGAAGTCCGTACATCACTTTCAGGTACATTCTAATCCTGTGAAACTTCTTTGGCTGTTGTAGGGTGACCTGGGAAAATGGCACGTATGGTCACCCTAGGCTGTTGACGTTAATAACCTGTTTTAATGTCGGTAATAATTTCACCACCACCAACGCATCTAATATTCTCTCTGAGTTTCCATGTTCCCTATTGAAAATTAGCCATGGTTTTACTATGAATAAAACCAAAAATCATGGTTCTTGTAGCCATGGTAACCACAAATTAACCATGGTTTTGTTACTTCAAATAATAGTTTACAAAGAAGTATTAAGATAATACATTTGTGGTTATAAAATCAGACCTAAGCCAACAAAAGCCTTTAAAATTACTTAAAATGCATTATATAAAATATTGAGGCAATAATGATTGGTTAATTAATAATTATATTTCATTGAATAACACTGCTAAAATAGGCTACATAATGTAATACAAAAATAAATAATTTATGTACATTACATATTACAAATGCCTGCAAAGGGAGCCAAAGGCCTGGTAATCGATGCTGTTACACTTAAATCAAGTCCTTTAATATTGACCAAACATTTAGGCTAATTCAAATATCCACTTAATCTTTCATTTTGGCCACCCTTTTTCTATAGAAATGCTACAGCCTCTATAAATTCTTCAACAAAAAACATGTGGACATCAAAATCCTTATAAAAATTAACCATGGTTTTATCGTAGTAAAACTGCTTAGTTTTCTTTTGCATGATTTTTGAATGCTTGAGACCATAAAATCAATCAGACAACTGTATTAATAAAATAATAGCGATAGGTAACTGTCTACAGAGCTACAATTGTAATTTGTAAATAATACAATTTATTTACTTTTATATTTTATTAAAGTTCTATTTTGACCCTTATCGTAGGTGTTTTTTTACATTCATAATATTTGGGGAGGGGGTACAGCAATATAATTCTGCTTAGGGCACCCTGGCCAGCAGCGGCCCTGGAAGTATATTCTAAAAAAAAGAAAAGAAAATCAACTATGAGCTATTCAATTTTTTGGTGAAACATTTTTACACTTAAAAGTATTGAATAAATGTTTGTACATTTAATTTTAACTTTCAGCGATTGTTTTAATTGTGTCTAACTTACTAATATTTGTTTTGTCCAGCTCTTTTTGTTAAAGATGTAACTAGCAAGGCAATGAGTAGGCTAGTAGGCTATTTGTGCATTCTAAAAGAGACTTCTGTCAAAAACGACAAACATTAGATATTATTCTTCTAACTGCAATCAAAAAATAAGTATCATAGATACTAGTTTTAATGAAAGAATGTTAAAATGGCCTGCCAGACTCGTTCCTTAAGCGCTGCACCGAGCACGAGTCGCCACGAGAGTTCGCGCGCGCTGAGGAAGGAGCGCGACTGCTTTTGCCAAGAAATGGAAATGAAAGACGGGAATAGGTGGTCTTTCTCTGAGCGATAAAGACGTATTAGTGCGATGAGTCACTTTTGAGATACACGAGAATATCTGGTCATTGCAGAGGCTGATGTAAACCCCTGTATACAGTAACGTGATTCACACATGCACATACACCTGGCTACAACATAATGAAAGAAGGCTACTTAATGTTTTCCGAGAAATGCGCCCTAAAAACACTCATTCCCGGAATCTGCGCCAACAGAATTCCACAGAAAGTTCCTCAGAATTCCAGCGCCCCGCATTTACAGTAACAGATCTACACACCTCCCAGGCACGTGCAGAAGGGGGGCTTTGGGGGCTCGAGCCCCTGCCCTTTTTCAAAATGATTCAAGAGTGCCCCTCTCAGACAAATAGCAAAGATATTGTACTCAATAAAACAAAATGCATTTGAATTATAATTAACATGACAATGTGTACAAAACGGTAACTAATCGCTCAAAAGTCGGAAAATCCCTGTTTATTTTTTACATATCTGTCAATCTGAGGCGTTGCTATGGGTTGCGTGAGTTTCGCTTGACTGACTGATATTCCATCCACAGTCTGTTCAGAAACCATAGGCTCTCAAATATAGTTCTTTCAGTGAATAGATCGACGGAAGGAAAAAATAAACCAAACAATATTTAAAAACATTTTTCATCAATAATCAAAGCTAGTGTGTCGATTTAATTACAAATCCATATATGATATATTTTTGAATATTACATAGGCTAATTCATCAATGCCGGTTTGTCATGTATAATACACCAACCAATCATGATCTGGCTCAAGTTCAAATTTCATTGGACATTATGTGAAGTGGAGCGGTCATTTTCCGTTCTTATTCATAAATCGGTTGAAAAGTGCATTGGACAGACGAGCTTGTGGAGCGATCTGGATCTGCGGTTTGTCTCATTTTATAAATCAAATTACATCGCTGAGAAAATGGATGTTAAATGACTAAAAAAGCACAGCACAAAACCGTGCAGCGCCAAAAGTCGCAATAATGGTAATCAGTATTCAATTCACTTATATTTATGTATGATGCACCGTTTACTATTTGGTGAAACTAACATAGTTATTTAAGCCCAAGTGCCACCTACAGGCCTATCATGTGAAGTGTAGGCTGGCGAAATGGTGACATGAAAGGACTTTATTATATTACCATTTTGATAATTATGCAGCATTATGAAAGTGTCTTATGCTCATCAAGCCTGCATTTATTAGTTAAAAAATACAGAAAAACTATAATATTGTGAAATATTATTAGAATTTAAAAGTGTTTATCTATTTTAATATACTTTAAAATATCATTTATTTCTGTGATGCAAAGCTGAATTTTCAGCATCATTACAGTCTTCAGTGTCACGTGATCCTTCAGAAATCACTCTAATACGCTGATTTATTAACAATATTGGAAACAGTTGTGCTGCTTATTTTAATTTTAATTTATTCATTAATTTATTTATTATTATTATTTTAATTTTATTTTTTTGGAACCTGTGATACTTTTTGGGGGTTCATTGATAAATAAAAAAGAAAAAGAACAGTATTTATTCAAAATAGAGATGCTTTCTAACAATATCAACCTCTACTATCACTGTTATATCAATTTTGCAAATCTTTGCTTTCAAAAAAACAAACAAAAAAATACTGACCTCAAGCTTTTCAACATACAGTATATGTTACAAAAGTTATATTTTAAATAAATGCTGTGCTTTTTTAAAAACTTTTTATTAATCAAAGAATCCCGAAAAAAGTATCACATGATTCCAACATTGATAATAAATAAGAATGGCATAAAATGTATTTTAAAGTATATAAAAAATTTGATCAAATAAATGCAGGCTTGATGTCCATAAGTGACTTCTTGCAAAAATATAAAATAGTAATGTATCCAAACTTTTGACCTATAATTATTATTATTATTTTTTTTTACATTCGAGCCCCTACCCCTGCCTCCCACCCTCGTGTGCTGCTGTGATCAGTGTTTTGGTTTATTCTATGTATTTACCAAATTTAAATCATATCGGCAGAATTCCGCTGATTTCCCCCACAAGCGCAGATCATGTGAGAAGGTGTGTAATGCACAAATACAGTGAACTGAGGACCGAAATGCATGTATGCAGGAAAGCAGATGAATATAAGGTAATGCCTAAAGTTTCCCTAAAAAACATGAAGAAAACGCTTAACGTGGCAAGATGAAAAAATATTAATATCGGAGACCCAAATTCAGTAGGCAGTTAATAATAATAATACATTTAATTTATAACGCACTTTATATTCATACAGAATCCCAAAGTGCTACAGATGAAAAACAAAAAGAAATGCAAATGCTTTGCTAAAAAGGTAGGTTTTGAGGCAACGTTTAAAAAAGCTGTTGAGCTTTATACAGGCAAACACATGAACCCAGAATATAAACGCGGTCCAACTGTCTTAAATACATACAAGCAATATTGTTATGGTTTTCTTTTTATGGGGGAAACGCGCACGTTACCTTTTTGTGTTGTTCATATTCGGGGTTATCATATCATCCGATATCACTGTCTGTTACACGTTTATCTCGTTAAGCGTTTAGAATGTTTCGCACAAAACCACAAAGATTAATAAATAAATATATGAAAAATGTACCGACAAAGGATTTTACTTGAAAATTAAATGGCTATTCAGTCTCTTTATCGGATGGCTCAACTTTTTAAATGTAAGATACCCAAGATACATCTTCTGACAGATAGTTTACAGAAACCAGGGGAACGTTGACGTTCTCGGATTATTTTGGGAAGGTTTCCTCTCAAACTTAAAGGTGCCATAGAATGCATTGATACAATATGTTCTCTGATATCTACATAGAAGGTATGTGGCTTAGGTAAGTGCAAAAATTCTCCAGAAACGGTTTTACATGTGCATTTACAACCCTAGGATTTCTCCCTAGAATGAAATGGTCTGTTATTGGCTTATTTGGAAGGGTCATGAATAATAATGTTGAGATCTGCTCTGATTGGCTGTTTCACAGTGCGGCTCACTGCTCTGATTGGCTCAGTACAAGCTCAAGTAGACAGGAAGGAAACACAGGGAAAATGTATATTTCAATACTTTCTCGTGCAGTTATATCGTCAGGTAGTTATACTGTAAATAAAATGCAGGCATCAGGGAGCCGCTATTAATATGCGGGGCATTGAAACTGCTTTCAAATGCATGATCGACTTTTTACTTTCACTTTCACTTTCGAGATTCATGATTGCAAGAACTCTGTTTATACTATTGAACGGCAGTACTTACCACACATTTTACAAGATCAGAGGCTTGTCAGTGGTGCTCAGGATCTGTAAATCATTCGCCATCATCCTCAGTCGTCTCTCCTAACGCTGTTTATGTGGTAAGTGAAATCTTATGTACTGCAATGTAACAGGCTACCTACCGCTAGCAAGGAGCTAACCATGTCCCTTTAGTGGCTCGCATTATTTTATTAGAATTCATTATTTGCTTTCCATGCCTTTCTGAATACAGACACCAACCCATCCCTGCACTTCACATCCCCTGCACAGCCTGGAACATAACATTTATTTCCATGATCTGCCATTTTCTCTGTTGTCCTCGCTTGTTTCTTCACAATACCTGCAGAACTTCTGATGGTTCAGCTGGCGGCGGGCCTAGAACATGGGCGGGTATATGAAAATATTGGGGGCGTAACTATTAGTGATCCCGACAGTTACATCACAGTCGGTGTTATGTTCTGATTCGCCTATTTTTCAGTGGTCTTTTGCATTCACGAGATTTACATAAGAAGGAGGAAACAATGGTGTTTGAGGCTCACGGTATGTCATTTCCATGTACAGAACGTTTGTTCAACTATGCCAAGGTATATACAGTTTTCCATTCTTTGGCACCTTTAATAGAACGTTTTTTCAAAGTTATTTAAACGTTAGCACAATTTTTTTTTATACATTGTCCTTGGAACGTTTTTCTGAAAAATTTTAGTTGGATGTTCGTCTAACATTTGTTTAAGAATGTGTAGAAAACATTCAAAAGTAGTGTTCCCATAATGTTTTCAAAATGATAAAAAGGAATGTTCCCTTACCGTTCACATAACCAATCATTTTTTTTTTAAATAATGTTTTTATAGCATTACGGGAATGTTAAAAAAACGTTCTTTTGTTAGGCTATGTTCTTTTTTTATATAACGTTTCTTTATTTCAGAAAATTAAAACTTTTTTTTCTAAAAACATCTTTTGTTCCGAGTTCTTCTGGCTCATCTCTTCTCAGATCTTTTCAAGTCAAAGCTGATCTTAAGAAGTTAGGCTATATTAGAGCAGTAGCCTAGTTAAAGATCGGTCAAACTGGACTAATACAAACAATAAAAAATATGGATGAAGTAACAGAACAGTAAGGAAGGGTGATAGCTGTGTTATCCATTTGTTGCATTTCATAAAGTTAAAACCAATTTAAAGATACGCACACTGAAATAAATTAGTTTTATTTGTCGTGGGCATAATGTGGCTACAATGTCTTGAGGTAAACGCTTGCGCATCCGATAGATGTCGCTGTCGTGCCGTTAAATTAATACGCTGACGCTCTTCATTGGCGACTTGAAAGGACATTGCCTATTTATCTTGCTATCGTTTTAAAGCAGCTTTGCTGTATTTTTTACTCAGACCCTCCTAATGCCATCGATTCTCCAAAAGTCAGATATAGAGACACTGTTTTAGAAATTTCAAAACTGATATTTCAGACTGTCGCGATCATTGGAGAATCTTAAGGCCGTGTAACTGCAGTGTATCGCCGCAGACAGGCTATAGTCCGCCGCGGTCAGCCTCCAGCATCACAAACATGGATCGACACGACTCGACGTTTGGAGTGCAGCTCTTCATTTATGATCTGTCGAGGGGAATGGCTCGACAGCTCAGCCCTATAATGCTAGGTGAGTGATGCAGACAGTATGTCTTTACCGTTATATTGGTGAGGGCCGCGAAATTTCCAATCCTACCATGAAGAAGGTTTAGCTCATTTATATGACTTCCATCGAGCTGTCGTTGCCTGGTAACCTTCCAATGAGAAATCTTGGCTACTGAATATTAATGACCTGATTCTAACGTTGCTTGGCAACCTTCCAATGACGACGACTTAGTTCATGATTATTAATAATGTAAAACTGACGTTGCGTCGTTACTATCCAATGGCGAATGGTTTGCTTATGAATATTTAAAAGATGCCGTCACTATACTAGGATTCGTCGTCTGGTTACAGCTAATCTACGAAAACACTTATCAGCAGAATCTTTTATTCACATAAACGTGACAGCTATATTCATCTATACCTGTTTATCTGGTACTCTGAGTTATCTGGAATTATATATATATATATATATAAAAAAATATATATAAAAAAAATTAATTTACATTTAGTCATTTAGCAGACGCTTTTATCCAAAGCGACTTACAAATGAGTACAATAAATAATAATAAACAAATAATAAAAAAACAATAATAAAAAACAAACAAATTGTTTAAGAACATGATGTTCTTTATTGTAATTAATCGTGTCACATGCTGAAGGTAGCAATTATGTTTATCAAGGTTCATTAAATTTAACATAATGTAACTATCTGAGTGGTTCAAACCATAACAGTCCTAATATTATATGTTAATAATATAAACACAATTTATAACTTATGAGGAACATATGTCAAATCTCTAATATCTATAATTGTGT
Source organism: Schizothorax lantsangensis (assembly GCA_027422415.1). Classification (NCBI taxonomy): domain Eukaryota; kingdom Metazoa; phylum Chordata; class Actinopteri; order Cypriniformes; family Cyprinidae; genus Schizothorax; species Schizothorax lantsangensis. The sequence continues at coordinate 10,455,671 of CM049840.1, forward strand.
GATTTCTAAAAACATTTTCTTTCTTACAGGAAAACAGCTTGATGGGATTTGGTAAGTGAATTACTGTTATTTAATATCTACTTATTATAGATTATTGTTAAAACCTTTTGTGCTTAAGTTAAATATATAAATCTCTAGTTAAATAACTATATGCTTTTCTTGTATGATCATGTCAACACAGGCACACATCTATAGTGGTCTACGGAGAGGAATTCTTCTATGGTGGTGCCGGGATCTCTAGTTGCCCACCGGTAAAATCTCAACCCATTAAGACACTTAGTACTCAAGATATGACAAGCACTTCAAAACATAACCCACAAATATACTCAGGGTACTTCATGTTGTGCTGTTTGTGAGCCCTCAGTTTACATGTTTATTGTCATCCATGTGAAGCTTTGAACGTCGTAGCACATTGGCATTGTAACATAATTGTCCTTAAGAGGTACATTTATTCTAGGGTGGAGAGTATGTAGCACACTGTGCATGTGTGTTTACAGGGCGGGACGATGCTCGGACCTCCAGACACAGTGGTGGAGCTGGGAAGCACCGAGGTGACAGAGGAGATCTTTATGGAATATCTGACCTCACTTGGAGAAACAACATATAGGTGAGTGTGTCGTTGTTTATTACTCAAAATACAAATAGGGATTCCTTTCTTCAGGTATAAGGTCTTTATAAAGTTTTTGTACTGTACAAAAAATGTGCTTTATATGCATTGCTTGTATTTTGAAGGCGTCTGAAATCTCTCGTCTCTATCTCTCTCTGTAGTGGTGACAAGTACAGATTGTTTGAACACAACTGTAACACGTTCACTAATGAGGTGGCCCAGTTTCTCACTGGCAATAAAATTCCCTCCTATATCACAGATCTGCCCTCTGAAGTGCTCTCCACGTGAGTATGCTAAACATAAACCTGCTCACATACATGCTTATGTATTTCAAGAAGATCTACAGTGTTATTTTTACTTCCGACTTGATAGGTAAATATTTAGTAACTGCATCCAGAGAATAAATAAATAGCTTGAGATCTGCACTGTAGATTTTTGTTTTGAAGTTGTGAATAAAACATTATAATAACAAGATTATTGGAGTACGTTTTACAAGAAAATTCAATGTGTTAAAATAATCTTTCTTGTCCAAAGGTACTGTTTGACAAAAGTATAAAACACAATTTTTTTTTGATGCATTATGGTAATATAACTTTGAGGAAAAAGTGCTTAAATGTACAGAAAATAATGTAGGAAATCTTAAAGAGACACCTTCATGTCGTTCCAAACCTGTGTGACTTGTATTCTGTGAAACAATAAATATTTTATATAATGATTTTATCCATTCAATTAAAGGAATAGTTCACCCAAAAAATTAATTTAGCTGAAAATTTACTCACCCTCAGGCTATCCAAGATGAGTTTGTTTCTTCATCGGAACAGATTTGGAGAAATTTACCATTATATCACTTGCCCAAAAATGGATGCTCTGCAGTGAATGGGTGCCGTCAGAATCAGAGTTCAAACAGCTGATAAAAACATCACAATAATCCACACATGACTCCAGTCAATCAATTAATGTCTTGTGAAGTGAAAAGCTGTGTTTGTAAGAAACAAACTCAGCATTAAGGCGTTTTAACTATCACTTCTGGCCAAAATACTTGTCCATAATCCATAATAACGGCAGTGAAAAAGTCCATCCCCTGTTGCTCTCTCACATCAAAATCCACCAACATATTTGTTTACAACTGTATTTGCTTGTAAACAATGCTTGATCTGTGCATATTTCTCTCCTGATTCAGACAAAACAACTTTTTCACTGGAGAAAGCAAGATTTTGGATAGAGGACTATTTTAGCCGGAAGCAATGGTTGGATGTTAAAAAACGTCTTGATGAATTGGCTTCTTACAAACATGCAATGTTTCGCTTCACAAGACATTAACTGATGGACTGGAGTGGTGTGGGTTACTTGTGTATTATTGTGATGTTTTTATTAGCTGTATGGATTCTCAATCTGATGGCACCCATTCACTGCAAAGGGTCCATTGGTTATGTAAATTACTCCAAATCTGTTCCGATGAAGAAACAAACTCATCTACATCCTGGATGAAAAAGTTATTTTTCTTTTGAACTGTTCCTTCAAAGTCAAAAGAGTCCAAAACAACATTGGATTCTACTGACTTTCATTGTATAGAGTAGACAATAGCCACTAAGACATTTAAAAAAAAAACTTCTTCTTTTATGCGTTTCATAGAGGTTCTGTATCTTTAACGTGAATGACAACATTTTCACTTTTGGATGAACAATTTATTTAATGGTCCTAAAAATAGGCTTAATTTTCTTTATTCAAATTTTTATTTATTGATTTTGTAGTGAGATGCGACCTTGACCATGTTTTTGTGAGATTCACCCATTTGTGATTGTATAACTGTGATGTTCTCTCATTTTCATCTGTCACATTTCCAATGCTGAAAATTTATGTAAGAAGATCTGTGTGATTTTCACAGTACTTTATGCTCTCTCTTTCTCTCTCAGGCCATTTGGTCAGGTGTTACGGCCAATCCTGGACTCAATACATATTGCCCCTCCAGGAGGAAACGTGATCAGCAGCCAAAATAATCATAGCTAGATCAGCTTTGTAATCTCTCTCTCACACACACCTACACACGCAATAATTCACACATACTCTGTTTATACACACACATTTGCCCTGTTGTAAATGAAGTTGGCTCATAACACCTCGTTCAAGAGCACTGAACAAACTTTCATCAATTCTGGTCCATATTCACAGTTGCCCAGATATTCAGAGACAGTTTTGCTTAAAGTGTTTCATACACAAGGTCCCAGGTCATTCTATCCAGATCACCGATGGTTCATATTTTTCAGTGTTGAGTTCTTGGTTTCCATGGTTTTCATTTTAATATGTATCTTTACTTTGTATCTCTACAGCCCACCACATGCAAAGGTCATTTGTTTGTTGATGACAATCCAACTTTTTTTTTCTCCTGTTGTTAGTTTTTATTTCTTTCGCATCATTTCATGCTGTTTTCCCCCCAATAATATGTCTGTTGATATGTATTAATATTGGCAAGCCAAAAAGTTGAAAGACTATCTTTAATTTTATTCTTAACATATGTATTTATTTATGTGAGTGACTTTGTGACAAAGAAGCACATGTTCTATAATATGACTTGCATTCTGAAGAAATGACTAAATGTGAACGAATGGACCATGATACATGTGGCTCAGATTCAGAGAGAAATATATGTATCTGTGCCTTTGTCATGGCAGCTTGGGCACAAGTAACATTTTAATCGTAACTAAACTGTAAAGTACAAATTATTTATACACGTTATGCTTAAGGTAGACATTGTCTCTTCCATTTATTTAACAAGCTGAATGCTTTTATATATGCTTTATGCTAATTTAAATTTTCATGAAAGGAAAGTTTGCTGCTGTTGTCAGAGTTATATGGTTGAATGTGTCGTTGTTATTGGTATTTATTAACATATTCCTATTTTAAATTGGTTTATTTATTGAGCACAAGTGATAATGTAATATTCAGAGATGTTTAATGAAAGACATATTGCCACTCTTATTTTGTTTTCATGCTGTTGTTATTGTCAAATAGTTGCTGCAGACCCTAAACTGCACTGATTGTTTTGAGCTTTATACTCCTGTTTTAATGGAAGTCATCTCATTAAAGAACCAGCACTGAGTCTACAAAAATGTGCATGTGTGTGTGTGTGTGTGTGTGTGTGTTCTTATCCTCACTTTTCTGCAATCTAAACATAGTACATGACACTAGATGTAACAATACCGAAATAAAACAACTAAAAAACAGAACCGTAGGTCCACTGATAAAAAATATGTTTTAAATAGTGTGTGTGTGTGTATATATATATATAGCCTATATATAAATGTGCATGTATACACACACAAATCTAAAAATAATAGCACGAAAACACTGATCTAGGTCCAGAGGCGTCATGCCCATTCAAAGTGAGGGGCACGTGCCTCCTCAGATTTTTGAGCCAAGTGGATTTTGAATGCAGCTTCCAAAAGACAAAACATAGCCGATTAATATATATTTTTTATCTGATACAATAACACCGGCATGATTAGATCGTTCAGCGCGTCTATCATCAGCTGCTATAATTCAAAGCTGTGTTCGCTGGCTGGCTCTGAGCCAGACGCGTTTTTACAGCACTGCGCATTAGAACCAATGCTGTTGAGCTGATGAATGCAACCAATCAGAGGTGTTCACATGAGTCATCGCTAAAATGGCGGTATTCTCTTCACTGGCTCTCTGACTGAATACCTCTTTCTGGCGAATTCTCTCGTCAGAAACAACAAAGTGCAAATGTGTGTATAGCTAAATCTGTAAGATATTAATTTCATAGTGTAAACAGCTTCTGTGATTTTAATGGGAGTTTTTGAGAGTGCTTGAACTCTAGACTCTTTCTGTAGGCTACAATGAAAGTGTTATGATTAGTAGCCTAACTTGCAATGTTTTTATTCAATTAAATTCAGTTAAATTCACATTAAATATAAAGTCAGTCGTATTAAAAATATGTTATGGCATGACATCCATAAACAGACAGGTTTTTATGCATAATAGATTACATTATTAGGTTACTTTGACCATCAACATAATCTATAAAGGTGAGAATCAAGATATAGTTAATGCGTTTGGGAATGTTTCGAATAAAAAGGAAAAAATAAATAAAACATAAGTGCTGTTGGGGCTGCTGTGTGTCACATGGCGACCCCCCCCCCCCCCCCCCAAACTCGTGGGCAAACTCGTGGGCAAACTCGTGCAAACGTGCCCAAACTCGTGCTCAAAAATAACGAGTGCATGACGTCCCTGTCTAGATCAGTGCATGAAACCCATAATACAACATCTTAATTATATTCAGTCTTACCAGAACAAATCTCATAGGAAAAACTGTTTATCCTTGTGTGAAATTTATATCTGAGAAAACGTGAAAAGGGAGACTTTTTAAAAAGTGTGCTACCCTAGAAAAACACCAGATGGAGATATTACACAAGGCAATGCTGTTGTCCTTCAACTCCGTTACTTTCATGTGTAAATAAAACAACAGAGTGAGGCAGGATGGGTAGGTAACACTTCTCCTTATTTGCCGTCATTAGTTCAATTTCAGGGATTTTACACCAAATCACTTGACCCGAGTAATTTCATGGAGCCTTTTGTTTTTTAAAACCAAAAATGAATAGCCTGTCATTATTCACCCTCAAGTTGTTCCAAATCTGTATGAATTTATTTCTTCAGCTAAACACTTACTGGTCCCCATTGACTTCCATAGTATTTTTATTTTAATGTTTGTTTTTTTTGGTCATTTTTGGGTAATCTATTGCTTTAACCCCACTCACTCATTATCCTCCAAGTCCAGAAACCATTTATTAGTTATAAGCTCTCACAACAAAACTCACAACAAATTTTATGAGAGAAAATCAACTTGTTCTTTCAAAGGGGTCATTTAATGAAAATCAAACAGCCTTTTATTTGGCCCTTTGACTTGAAAGATTCAGTGTGCTATAAAAACATACTTTTAGAATTCCAATCTTCATCCCAATGCAAAAAAACAACAACCATTACATGACACTAAGCTGCAAAAGCACTTGTTTTGAACTACTGCAAAGGTCTGATGTCAGACAGATACATTAATGAATACATTAATAAAATGTGTATATATACGTATATACAGTATATACACCGGCTTGCTGTCATTCACTGAATCGCTATGGAGTCCAACTCTTCAGTTCTCATTCTGCTAGATCTATCTTAAACATCAAATCCTTCTGTCCACCCTCTCATCTCTGGGCATCGCTGGAACTGCACTTCGCTGGTTTGAGTCTTACCTCACAGGTAGGTACTTCAGATTTGCTTGGGGAGTCACATCAACTGGTTACAGGTTTCCTCAGGGATCAGTTCTCGGACCCCTCCTCTTCTCATCATACAGGCACATGGCTTTTCCTGCCATTGCTATACTGATGAATGAATGAATGATGCATTTATATAGCGCTTTATTGTGTATTGCTGTACACCCAAAGCACTTTTACAATCATGGGGGGGGGGGTCTCTCCTCAACCACCACCAGATGACACGCATCTCTACATCTCATTTAAACCAGATGATCCAACGGTACCTACTCGGATCTCAGATGGAGCTTCTCATCTTCCCAGCCACCACCACCATCAGTACAGCACCAGTTTACCATCCAGCTATGCTCATCAATGATAATCCCATCGGCCAGGAATCTTGAGGTGATCCTTGAAGATAGCTGACCTTTAAAGATCAAACTGCAAAAACAACATTATCATGCAAGTTTGCACTACACAACATTAGAAAGAACATGCGTTTCTCGTCATTTCTTGGCTGGACTATTGCAATGCTCTTCTGACTGGACTTCCAACATGTGTAATCAAACCTCTGCAAATGATTCAGAATGCAGCAGCACATCTTGTTTTCAATGAGCCCAAGAGAGCCCATGTCACACCACTTCTCATCTCTCTGCACTGGCTTCCAGTCGTGGCTCTCATTAAGTTCAAGGCTTTGGTGCTTGCCTACAAAACAGCCACGGGCACAGCACCCTCCTACCTCCACTCTCTCCTATGTGTCTACATCCCGTCCAAAAGCCTGAGGTCGGTAAGTGAGGACGTTTTCAAGGACGTTTCCTTTCACCATTCCGTGCTGGTGGAATGACCTGCCTAACTCGATCCAAACAGCCGGATCCCTCACAATTTTCAAGAAACAACTGAAAACTCATCTCTTCTGTGAGCATCTAACTGCATCCTCCTAAAAAAAAAATGCTTCCTATGATCTCATTATCCCTTAATCCCTTCCTGTCCTAGCTTTTACTATTTTGAACGATGACTGAAGCCTTGTATAACTGGCACTTCTTGTGTTTATTGCCATCTTATGATGAATCGCTTGTTGTATTACTCAAATGTAAGTCACTTTGGATAAAAGCATCTGCCAAATTAATAAATACAAATATATTTTGCAGACAATATTCTAAGATTTGCTTTAGCTCTCATTAGAGTGGTAATATTAAAAGATAAATATTTAATTGTACAAACAACATTTCGTATTTTGACATTTTCTCAAGAGAATAAATGAGTCTGTATACGGGACAATACACTATATTGCCAAAAGTATTGGGTCACCCCCTTCTAATGAACAGGTTTGACTACTTTAGTAATTTCTATGAGTACAAATCTTAATGTTAAAGCATATAATGATATTCTAGGACAGGACACAGGACCCTTTTCTATTCTAACATGACAATGCCTCTGTGTATAAGGCAAGGTTCAAAAAGAAAATGATTGATTCAGTCAGTGTGGAAGAACTTGACTGGTCTGCAAAAACCAAGTCCTAATCAAAAACCCGTGACTGTAAATGATCACAAAAACAAGACTTGTAAATATGGGTTCAGTTTTTAGACCTCAAATGTTGCAACATGGAAATACAATTTTTATACATATTCTCGTTGTTGCCACAGTTTGGAAGTGCTTTTTCTGTTCTAAGGAATACTTTTGTCTATATGCCATTGGTGTTTGGTGATGAGTTTTTGGCAAGGTCTTGTCACACCAGAGGTTCTGGGATTAGGACTTTTTTATGCGACCAGTTTCTTCCACACTGACTGATCAATCATTTTCTTTTTGAACCTTTCTTTATCACAGAGGCATTATGTTAGAATAGAAAAGGGTCAAACTGAAATATTAGAAGGGTGTCATGCATTAGTGTTCCCCCATCTGAATATAGTCCGTCAAAAAGGGGATCATCACATTTGAGGGTCTTTTTTCAAGTTTTACAGATGATCTTAAGGACAAATGCCCATCATTATTCTGAAGGACTGCATTTGTTTCCTCTTGGATGCATCACTACAGAAGGGGTGCTGCAGCTCTCTCCAGCTATTCTCTCGCTGGCTCTCTCCAGCTAACACTGTCACTGTGGGAGGTGTGACCTCTGCGGAGACGTCGCCAATCCTCTCGCACACTTGCGCTCACAAGAGTGTGTGTGCATGTTTTTGTGTTATGACTGTGACAAACCCTCGATCTGACAACCCAAAGTCTTGGTGCACATGTAAACATGACCCAGAAAGGTTCTGAGGGAACATTTCAGAGAAATAAGCAGTTTAAACCCAAACTTAATCCCCACAGAGAGACCTATGATGGATTCACTTGGTACTCTGTCCTGTTCTGTTAAATGCTTTGTCATTTTAGGTGAAATTTTGATGCTGAAGTATTATAATAGAGGAAACACTTCCAGCAAACATCCTATGTGTCTAAACAACACCCATGTCATGAACATTACCTCTTAAAGCACTGAAAAAAATGGTATAGAAACAATGTTCAATCAGGAATAGCTATTAAATTTCACAAACAATTACAAAGAAACTGCAAGTAACACTGAATCATATGAAAACTGAAATAGTATTTTCTTTTAAAACATACTCCAACAATTGTTGTTTTATTTACAACTTTGAAAAGTCATTTTTACAGTGAGGGACAGTTAACCCACACGTGAGAATCCTGTCATTGTTTACTCTTTGACACATGCAAAATAGATTTTAAAGCTATGCGGTAAAAATCTATATATTTCAAAGTTTCTGTCTTTCTGCTTAAAAAGTTCTTGTTAAATTAATGTGTTATTTTCTTTGTAATTATTTGTGACATTTACTAGCAATTTCTGAGAGTTATTTTAAACCTGTAACTTTGAAACCTGCAAATGAGATTTCATAGCTACACAGTAAAAAGGCTTTATTAACGTTTTACTGGATTATGATAAGTTCTACAAAAAAAATTCAGTCTTTCTACTTCAAAATGTAATGTTTAGTTCAATGTGTTGCTTTTTCTTTGTAAATATTTGTGAAATTTACTAGCTATTTCTGAGTGAAAATGGTTTCAAAGTAAATCCTGTATCAAAGTGAAAATAAAACCATTACATGATTCAGAAGACTTGGAATATAGTGCAAAAGGCATAAAAACACGTTTAAGTTTTTTTTTTTTTGTCAGTTTGACAACCAGCTGTATGGGAATGAGCAGCGTTCACATTGTTTAAAACATCTCATTTTGTGTGTGAAAGCAGAAAGATCCTAATCATAGAGGTTTGTAATGACATGAGGGTGAACAAATGTTCCTTTAATTTGAGACGATTATGAAATCACAGACCCAGTTTTATCTACCGCTCAGCCGTTCCCGGAGACTCATTTGGTGTTTCATCACAACGTCCAGACATGATGTCTCACGCTCGCGCTGACTGTCTTTGTATGTGTGGCCCCATCTTAAGTGGGTCGGCTCGCAGACAGAAGCAGAACTAAGCTTCCTGTTCTTCTCCAAGAGTTTAATTCCAGCTTTATCTGGAGATCTAATGTCTGACTGTCGCTTATGGTATTTCTGAGAACTTCTGAAATGGTATTTCTGCCACTGTCATAAATGAACTGAATGAACTGAAACGAGAGCGAGAGTCTCATGCTTGAGTGCATGTACTCGTGTCTCTTCTACTTTGGCTTCTAATATCTCTCCATCCATTTCTCTCATCTCCTGTCCCTCACGCCAATCTCTCATGACTCGTCAGATTCTGGAGCTCACTGACATACACTTTCACACACCATAACAAGCATCTTTTCCAATATATTGTTTCATTTTCCCTTCCAGCCTCTCTATTTCTTTTTTCATTTTCTTTCCAGTTCTCAGGTAACATAGCATAGGCCTACTTTAGTTTTTTTGTAGTTGTAAAAGAAAAAAACAAAGAGATTTGAATCAGATACACCTGATACAAATTTGCCACTGAACAAAGCTGAGATATTCTACAAGCACATTAGTTTTCAGTATTCACTGAGAATGACCATGACTGTCTTGAGTTTAAAAACAGCTGATTAATTATTTTATCTGCAGTAAATAAAATGCACTTTCTTCACTAAAAAATCAAAAGCTCATTGTAAGCTACGTTGATTGTAGAGACCTGTCAGGATCCTGCCCTCACTGTGTTGTCTGTCTTGTCTTTGTTTCATGTTTCTATGTTTGTTTTGTGTTTGAGCACATGGCTCTGTCTTTGTTGTTGTCTGCCATGTGCTCCTCCTGTCCTGCCTCCTTGTTACTTGTTGCCACGCCCCCTTGTTTAGTCCTTGTTTGTCTGAGTGTTGTCACCTGCCCCTCATGTCTCTGATCTTGTTCGTCTGAGTGTTGTCACCTGTTCCTCATGTTCTCCTGTCCCTTTATATTGTTCTCCCTTTCGTTTTGCCAGTTCGTTGTGCTACGTCAGTGTTTGCTTGCGTTGCCTTACTAGTCCTGTGATACCGCTTATTCCCTACCTAGTTGTTTGTAGATTTTTGTCTCTTGTCAGTCTCGTCTTATCTTGTCCTATCCAGCAGATTGGGAAACCGGTCCCCTCCCTGGGTCTGCCACGCTGTTAGGCCTGTGCCGAGCCTGTGACATCACTAGAGTGCCTTCTCTGCTCTCTGGCGGTCTGCCATCCTGGACTGGACTCTGTGGCAGCTCACCTAGGCCACCTGTCATCATTCGTTCCCTGCATATTGTCTGGACTGTGTTCTCTGTCCCTCCTCACCATCTCTTGTCCTGTCTGATGTTTTGTTAATAAACTGTCAACTCAATTCTGTATTTGAGTCCTCTCTCCTAGAAACCCTGACCCATTGGTGGCAAAGGTCTACTTGGGTTTACGATGCTTTTGGGAAATGCAGCCCAGCTCTATATACAGGTGCATCTCAATAAATTAGAATGTCGTGAAAAAGTTAATTTTTTTTCTTGTAAGTTATTTCAAAAAGTTAAACTTTCATATATTTTAGATTCATTGCATGTAAAGTAAAACTTTTCAAAAGTTTTTTTATTTTAATTTTGATGATTAGAGCTTACAGCTCATGAAAGTCAAAAATCAGTATCTCAAAATATTAGAATATTTACATTTGAGTTTCAATTAATGACCATCCCTACAGTATAAATTCCGGGTATCTCTTATTCTTTGAAACCACAATAATGGAGAAGACTGCTGACTTGGCAATGATCCAGAAGACGAACATTGACACCCTCCACAAAGAGGGTAAGTCACAGAGGGTCATTACTGAAAGGTGTGGCTGTTTACAGAGTGCTGTATCAAAGCATATTAAATGCAAAGTTGACTGGAAGGAAGAATTTGGGTAGGAAAAGGTGCACAAGCAACAGGGATGACTGCAAGCTTGAGAATACTGTCAAGCAAAGCTGATTAAAACACTTGTGAGAGCTTCACAAGGAGTGGACTGAAGCTGGAGTCAGTGCATCAAGAGTCACCACGCTCAGACGTCTTCAGGAAAAGGGCTACCAAGCCACTTCTGAACCAGAGACAACGTCAGAAGCGTCTTACCTGGGCTGTGGAGAAAAAGAACTGGACTGTTGCTCAGTGGTCCAAAGCCCTCTTTTCAGATGAAAGTAAATTTTGCATTTCATTTGGAAACAAGGTCCCAGAGTCTGGAGGAAGAGTGGAGAGGCACAGAATCCATGTTGCTTGAAGTCCAGTGTGAAGTTTTCACAGTCAGTGATGATTTGGGCTGCCATGTCATCTGCTGGTGTTGGTCCACTGTGTTTTCTGAAGTCCACAGTCAACGCAGCCATCTACCAGGAGATTTTAGAGCACTTCATGCTTCCTTCTGCTGACAAGCTTTATGGAGATGCTGATTTCATTTTCCAGCAGGACTTGGCACCTGCCCACACTGCCAAAGGTACCAAAAGCTGGTTCAATGACCATGGTGTTACTGTGCTTGATTGGCCAGCAAACTCTCCTGACCTGAACCCCATAGAGAATCTATGGGGTATTGTCAAGAGGAAGATGAGAGACACCAGACCCAACAATGCAGATGAGCTGAAGGCCACTATCAAAGAAACCTGGGCTTCCATACCACCTCAGCAGTGCCACAAACTGATCACCTCCATGCCACGCCGAATTGAGGCAGTAATTAAAGCAAAAGGAGCCCCTACCAAGTATTGAGTACATATACAGTAAATGAACATACTTTCCAGAAGGCCAACAATTCACTAAAAATGTTTATTTTATTGGTCTTATGAAGTATTCTAATTTGTTGAGATACTGAATTGGTGGGTTTTTGTTAAATGTGAGCCTAAATCATCACAATTAAAAGAACCAAAGACTTAAACTACTTCAGTCTGTGTGCATTGAATTTATTTAATACACGAGTTTCACAATTTGAGTTGAATTACTGAAATAAATGAACTTTTCCACGACATTCTAATTTATTGAGATGCACCTGTATTAGCATGCAAAACATAACTTTTCTTCTGCTAAATACAATGTGTGGTATAAGCAAATGAAAAGTGACTTGCTAATGACCTGAATAGTATGTTTGCTTGAATATCTCCACACAACTCCATAACTTTCATGCAGCCACAAAATCTCCATAATAACTGAAAATGAAACACAAACGTTCTGTCAAGGTTATTTCAAAATTAGGAACAAACAGTCTTCCAGTAATGTTGACAGAACATTTGTTCAGAGTTTTCTGGTCTTTACTAATTTTCTCAAAATGTTAGCATAAAAATGGTATCATTCATGGAACGTTTTCTTTCTGAAACATTTTAGAAGGATGTTCAACTAACATTTTCTTTAAATGTTACTACCTGTTTCAGAATATCCTATAATGTTTGCATGGAATGGAATGTTCTTTAAAGGGATCATGAACTGAGAAATCAAAATTCCCTTGATCTTTTGACATATAAGAGGTCATTGTATTATAAAAAACATCCTGTAAGTTTCAGAATTCAAAACTTTGTCGTTAGTCTAAAAAACAGCTTATATTGAAGCCAGTCTGCCGAAACGACAGCTTGAGAAATGTTCTACTCTATGATGTAATAGTGTGGATAAGCACCACCTCCACAGAAGAAGATCAACACATGCTTATCGGTGCCTGTTTAGCCCCGCCCACCGATTTGAACACGCTGTGCCAAGTTGTGCAAAAAAAATGTCTTTGCATTGCCTTCCTTTAAAAGAGGAAAGAGTGGATGAACTATTTTTAATGAAGATCCAGACCAACTTAGTCCTTTGTTCACTTCATTTAACTGTGGATTCGTTTGCAAACAAAGCACAGTTCGAAACAGGATTTTCAGAAAGACTGAAACTAAAAGACAATGCTGTGCCGGCTATATCGCATGTGACAGTAATGTCGCAACACACAAGTGTGATTAACTGTTTTCAGTTACTCACTGTAACTGAGTAGTGGTCACTATTGCTTTGTCTGTTCTTGTGTGTTCTTGTTGGGCTTCAGAACAGTAAAAAAAAAGGCAGTTCATGACCCATTTAATGTTTGCATTATGAAAAATGGACATGTTGAATATTTTGAAAACATTAAGAAGTTTATTTTTTATTTTATAACTAAATGGAAATGTTAGAAAAACATTTTAGAACATATTTTTGTTAGCTGCGTACAAATGTACCATTATTAAGTGCTGCAATAAATTAGGCTGTAGATGAAATATAAGCATGCTTTAATTTTCCTGAAAGTTGAGTTGCATTTGTCCTTCTGTTCACTATTTTTGTCTTTTACAAACTTTTGTGACATTGACCCGAGGGGCATCACTGCAGGGCAGGAGCCATATGGACCGCTCCTGAGATTGGCATGACCCACCTCAGTCAAGGCCAACGATATAAACACACATATGCACATGGAGGACAGAGGTTGCTTACGCATGTGTGACTTTAGTAGAAAGCACTGCGTGTACATTTGCCTGAAACAGCAGGAACACTGTGACCAATGTAACTTTAATGTCCTCATGTATCCCAAACGTATGCACATGATCAACATCGCATACAAATCACACAATGCATACAAATACACATGCGCTTTTTCTAAATAAATTTAGGTGTATCAAAGTAACTTGATAGTAGTTTCTTTCAGATTAAGAATAACGCATTCATGCCTTTACCTTTATATAATGAGCAAGACACAGAAGACTGGCCAATATACCAGCCTTTGCATATTAACTGCTATTTCTACATCTAAACACAAGTTCCACTCTTCAGCAGAATGGGAACCACCAAAACAAAATCCTCTTCTTCATACGCTAATACTACAACACTTAAGACTACCAAGTCTCTAAACTTAAATAAAAACACATAAAATAATCCCAATCCATGCTGGGAACTACAAAACCAGTTCCCAATTTCAGTGAATGCAACCAAAAAAAAAAAAAATTATGTAGTCCCAATACAACCAAAAAAAAAATATATATATTTTTTTTATAATTGTATTATTATATTATTGTAAACATTTTACAAATTTAAGTAGATCAATTCCAATGTAATTCAAGAATTGTTGCATTACTGTAGTTCATTTTAATTAAATTGTACAAACAGCTAAAATATTTTTCTAGTAGTAAATTCTAGTAAAATGGTGTACTTTGTGAGAAATATAAAAAGTATAAATAAAAATAAAAATAATACATTTAATACAGTTTTAATGGTTCTACTTCAAAAATTCACATTTGAGTCAATGTGTTACTTGATGTTTCTTTGTAATTAATTGTGAAATTTACTAGCAATTTTCTGAGTGATTTTTTTTAACACCAATGCCCCCCCCCCCTTTATGGCTTAATAAAAAAGACCTTAAGAATCAGACTTAAAAAAAAAAACTCAGTAGTTGACTAATAATAAGGATATATTCCTCTGTATAAGATACATATTTTATTTTGGTCAGCCAATATCACAGTGGACACAAACAATTCTGTCAGCTGTGAGTTTTGTTTTTATACATTGTGAAACATGTTTTTCCTATCTAAGAGCAGATCAATAGAAATGCTTTTCGCTATACAGACACAGCTGTTATATTCAAATGGTTTTAGATGGCATTCAATGGCAAATATCTCTGTGTGCGCTATTGACTTTACAGATAAAACATCAACTACTGGGTTACCAGAAATACTAGTGTGTCAAAGTAGTTTAGACCCACACTCACCCAAATTATCCCAATGTGTGCTATGTGTGTGAGTGCTTGTTCAAGAGGGATATGAAGTGAATTCGTTATCCGTGACATATTCCCATTGCGGTTACGAAGGCAAAAGAAATTGTATTATTGCACTGCTGAGTGACCAAAGCTCTCCAGGTACAGTAGATTTTAAGCACTGCTCATAAGTTACCTTCAATACTGACGTCGCTGATTCCATGCGACTTTAAACAGTGATTCAGAATATCAGGGCTCATATCACAGTGACATACATTGACAGTGAATATTGACTCATCTAAGCAGTTTTTGCCCGAGGGCAGGACAGACAGTTACTTAGTCCGACACATGGATGCCCATGATATAACTGGACTGAGAAATGCTGGGCTTGTACATTTTACTAGCACACAGCATCTGGACAACAATACAGAAAAACACCATGAAAGCAAGTCAGAGCATTGTGTACATGTTTGTGCATTTATCCCATACAGCCTGCACAGTAAACGCTTTGAAATATGTACTATATTGTAGAAAGTATGATTCATAGACCATTGTGACATATGGTAAGCCTATGGCTTCTATCTAAAGATCATTCCCCCCCTCCTATCCATTTGTTGTTTTTCTCCTTCTCATGGTATGTAGAAATAAAAAGGGCATAAAGAATGACTGTCATTTATAACAACAAAAAAAGTGATTTTAATGAGTATAGACTGAGGTAAATAATATTTCATGGGAAAACAAACAAAAAATGCTCACCTTTGAGAAATTAGCTTTGTTTTGAAGTGCATGTTTGATTCCCAAACCTTATGAATGGCATTTTTTGATGTAAAAGAAAATGCATCTCTCTCAAATATTCACATTATTGATCAATGTGGGTTTTTCAATGACTAATTCTTAAAATTTGACCCTCCCTTTCCCTTTAATATTGATTATTTGGTTGCATACTTGCATCAGCAGTCACCTGCAGGTCATAGCCATCAACTCGCCATTCAGAGAAGTCCTGATTTATAATCAATAAGCTGCAAAAGCCTGCATGAAACATTTATTTACTTCAATATTATGTTGCATGCTTTATTTTATGTTGTGTCCTGATCCTGTTCCTCATTCTTCTCCTCATAATTTTCTGTAATGGCTCTACTTTCACTTTCAATAAAATGTCAAAACATCAAATTTCTTCATCTAACTATTTTTTACAAATAAACCTGTCATTTAGAGTTTAGATTAGGGTGTTATGATTTTATCCTGATGAAGATTAAAAAAACTAACTCTTTTTGACTCTGGGCCAATACGCTACAACTCTAGCAATTTCAGAGTAACTCACAAACAACTCACAAATGCAACCGAATAGCAGCATTCTGGCCACCATCCAGAACACTTCAGCACTGTGACTTCGAGTTTTGCACGAGCACCAATGCTGGTTTTGAAAATGCTGAAATTTATTAATTTATCGCAGTTCTGTTTGCTGCCACTAGTGGCACAGAAATGACACACAGCAGCTGACATGTTCTCCCCTTCTCTCTCACACTCTCTGTTTATCTATGACATTTGTGCATCTCCATGATTGCAACTTACTTAGCATGAACACACATGCATGCATTCTCAAGCTGCACAATTATCTGGCCTGCAGGTGAAACTTGCACTCAAGTGTGAATTACAAGTACTTTGTTTACATCAAACTAAATTAAATATATTAATACTTAAAGATGTTTCCTCAGCTTTAGGCACTTTCATGTCCCAGGAATTGTTTTAAAATAACAGACTTCAATGCCTTTATTGCTGCTTTTTCTGTTTTACAATTGTATAAGCATGCATTAATTATTTCGTAATTATTTCTATTTTAAAAAAATGACAGCTGTCCCACAACAATTGTGGTGTCATATCTAAAGCAAAAAACAAGATATTTCTAAAGAGAGACACAGAATGTCAGTTAAGAGCATGTGTGCGATTAAAAATGTAAAGAAAGCCTAAAGGTAAATATTACTTTTAAACAGAATACCGTGTTTTCTGGAAGTCATGTTTTTTTAATCATCTGAAACTGCTCTGACTTAATAATATAATAATAATAATATAATATGACTTATAGACAAATGCGACATAGTCACAAATGCGGTATCTATTGCTCTGTAACTCTGCAAAAAGTGTGAAAATATTATTTAATGTGTGCATTTAAGATACATAAGATGTTAACTATAAAATTAACCATAGCAAGATGAAGGAGTCAGACATTTTATTCCTAAAAATTTTTTTTTCCAAAAGAATGCTACATTGAACACAGTATACCTGTATCCCTTGAGATGTGCTGGAAATGACTGTGGTGGCAAAATTAATGATTTTATGAAGTCTGTTGAAGAACTGTTGAACACTGTTAGTTGAAAAATGAAATAAACTAATAAGAGTTTCTACAGAGTGTCCACAGGCCAAAAGTGTCCATAGTGAAGAACCACTGAGCCAGTGCGCATGAAGACTTAGCTTTTGAACCTTGGAACATATCAATAATCAGCATCATTCTCCCTGCCTTTTCTGCTGTTTTCTCCTTTGCTGTTCCCTCCGGATCTACGATAAACTGACGTTTCTTTGCTGATATGCACATTTCACCAATCACTTCATCTCTAGTCCCTTCACACACACACACAATCTGTATCTAGATCCCCCAGAAATTCTCTCGCTTCACGCCGGATGCCGTGTTGCCTCAGTGAATTCTTTGATGTTATAGGCCGTCACGGCGGGGGAGCAGGCTTTGTAAAAGGCGAGGTGGTGACGTCACAGCATGTAAACTCAAAACCCAAACATAGACAGGGCTCGCTGCAGGATTATAACACTCCAGTCACGCAGGCCTCTGATGGATATAGCAGTGCAGAGAAGCAACATTAAAAGAACGTTCCAGGCTCAATACGAGTTAAGATTCAGCTTGTGCTGCATCTTGCTAATTACCACAGAAAATAATTTTGACTCACCCCTCAGTTTGTAAAAACTTGTGCATAGTAGTGCACAATATGGTGCTGTTTGCATGCCCCATTGGCTTCCATTGTAAGTGTGTTACTGTAAATGTGTTTTTTAAACAAATTTAGAATGATATAAATAAAGTAATTATATACACACATTTAGAAATAATAAATAAATAAATATAATGAATACAAAACATGATATGCATTTATGAAATAAATACAAATAAAATGTTTATATATCATTAATATTACTGAAATATATATATATATATATATATACACACACACATTTAAATACATTATTTTACATTATTAAATACAACAATTTTAAATCTACAGCATCAGGGTTGGTTGTTTGTAGAAAATGTAACCATTCTTGTTAACTGGGTCTCTTGAATACTTTCTTTTGGATAACATCATTGACAGCAGACATGCCAGCAGTAAACACAGACACACAGTGATGCAATTCCACCTAGTTTATCAGTCTAACAAAAAAAATATGTAGTTGCCAGCACCTACTTTCTGTGTTGTGTGTGTGTGTGTTACCAGAGCAGCCAGGCAGGAACTGAATGAGCTGAAAATAGCTGTGCTCCGGTTAGTGTTAAGAATACCTGCCTGTCTCGCAGATGAGTGTGTGTGCATGTTTAAGAAGTGAAATTTCCCTGTTCTCTAATTACCAGTGAACTAAAATGAATTAATAATGTTGACTCAAGTGATATATACAGAGAAATGCGGAATTAATGAAGCAAAGACTGAATTTGTCTGTCAAGACAAGCTGGTAATGTGTCAGGAATGTGTGTTCAGTGTGGAAGTGTGGGTGATGTAAACCAGGCCCTTTGAGTTCTGGGGCTTGATAAGCAGGAGAGTTTGGGAATTTTCAGAAGAAGTGGCAGACAAACTTTCATTGAAATCCAGCGTGTTGCGAGCAGTCACAGTGTTTGTAATGTGGGTCAGTAGCTTTGGAAGTGGTGGCACTTTTGTGACAATCGCCTGAGAGTCCACAGTCAAATAATGGCTAATACACACACCCGAATTTATCTGGGTCAGCCCAGTGGTGGAGACAGTGACCCTTAGACAAAGAAATAAAATGAGTTTGACTGCTGTTTAGTTTGGCGATGTGGGCCCAAAAGAGGAAATGGCTTTCGCACAATTATATTTATCGGTCGTCATCCTCTGGTAAAGCCTCATAAAACACTGAATAACAAATGTGGAGGAAATAATAAGGAAAAGGAAGTCAAACGTTCAAGAATGAGTCACAGAGAGAACTGGATGTTTACATGTTTTAATGTGAGAAGTGTTCGCCTGTGCTAAACTTGTACAGTGATTTTACAGTGTGCTGGGTGTTTGTTAACAGATGACTGCTACACTACTGAAAAAAAAATGTTGTTTCAACAAAGTTTTTCTCAATCGCTTTGGCACAATTTTCGAAACGTCTTAACATTCTCTAAACAGTACGTTCAACTGTCATAACTGTTTGCTGGAACATCAAAACTCTATTGCATGTCTGCAAAATACCCAAAACATTTCATTCATGCTTCAAAACTTGGCCAATGCCACCAAAATATAAAGTGCTTTTGTCATCATTTGAGCGACACTGGTCAAAATGCTTCGATATTTTTCTATATGCAATTTGTTTTTTTTCTAATTTTTTGTTGACAGACTGCTTTCTGAACTGTTCAAGAATGTCAGTTTTGTGTGTATCACACTGAGCCTTTTAGATACAGATTTCAACATGGGTAAAAATGCACTGGTAAAACCTAATACTGTAGCACACAAAAAGAAAATGAACATTTATATTTATACAGTACACTTATTTTTGTAGAAATATGTTACACGTGAACTGAAAATTCACCATTGCTTATTCATTTTTACACACTCTATTGTCTTCTCCTTACACCAACACCACCACACATTCTTCTTCCTATTGCTCTTCCACAACAAGCAACTGTGAATTTTTAGTTTACATGTAACACATTTCTACAGGTAAATGTACTGTTCAAATATAAATGTATTTATACAGTATTGCTGTAGCTGCTGCTGTTGTGACGTTCCTCCTTCAAAAACGGTAGTAATTGTGCTGGGCAAACTCCATATGCAAGCTTCTAAACTTGATTGACTTGCAAAATTGTGATTCCCATTTCATTACAATGCCAAGTAGGGTTGCAAAAGGGTAGAACATTTCTGGTAAATTTCTGGAAACTTTCTAAAAGTTTCTGAAAATGTAAAAAAATTCTGAAAAAAATTCTGGAAATTTACCGTAAATTTTCCACCCCTTTGCAACTTTAATGGCAAGCCATTTGACATTCCAATCATTCCATATCAGTTATTTATGGAATATATACACATCTGACAGATTTTGATAATTGAATGGATCATTTTACAAGTGATGCCTTACACAATGAAATAATGTTTAGAAGTTGTGAAGAGTTTGACAATTTCAGTGCAAAGCAACTTATCAGTTTTGATCACCAAGCCATGTGCAATTTGTTATTGTGCAAATTTTAGACAATTGCATTTACTCATTTGCACACATGTGCCAAAACACACCACACACAATTTGCTTTAATCAATAAGAAATTTAAATCTATTGTTGTCAAGATACTAATTATTCAGACATCTGAACTTACTGTTTTGAAAAAAAAAAAAAAATTGAGCCAGTGCAATTGCACTGTGAAAAGGTAAGTGTCTGTGCTGCCTTAAAATGTTAAATTTAGTCAACTTGAAATGTGAGGTTGACTAAACTTAAAATTTTAAGGTAGCATAAACACTCACTTTTTAAAGTTGAAAACATTTTTTAATACAGTGTAGTATATTCTAGGTTGCTAGGGTGTTCTGAGTGATAGATAGATAGATAGATAGATAGCTGGATAGATAGACAGACAAACAATGATGTTGTTCATTGTTCTCATTGTTTGAGAGCAATAATGACTTTCATGTGGTCTTTGTGTCTGAGCTCTTTCTGAAGCATTCAAAATACTGGCAGTATAGCGGGTTTTCTGGTTCAGACTTGGATTCTTTCTTCAAAAGTCAAACTTAATCTCAAACTACACATTCAGCAGGCCAAAAGAGAGAAAGAGATAGAGAGACTGCGAGCAGGCTGAGGTGTGCACTTGTGTGTGTGTGTGTAGGCAGGACACAGGGAGCTAGAAGAGGAAATAACAGGATCTGAATGGACACTAAAGAGATCACGGAGAAACTGAATCTCAAATGTGGGGTGTTCGCTCCTCTGCTTGCTTTTGGCGAGTTTCCTGCTGACAGATCCAGCCTGATCCAGACAGACAAGTGGGGCTCAAACAGCACACAAACATCAGACACTCTTTTCTAGCTAGAAATAATTTGTTTGTTCACAATCACAGGGCAAGCTAAATGCAATGCAACAGCAGCAAGTCCAATAAGTTTTCACTGCGGGCAGAGCCAACTAGTGCAAAGCAGCAGAAAGAGAAAACGAAGTGATCGACAAAAAATCTTTAGTCTAGGTTACAGTCTAACACGGTTGACCTGAATAAATCCATGGTAATTCAAGGTTTTATCTTTTAAACTCTGAAATTAAGACAATAATGTCAGATTCAGTTTCTGAAATGTAGCTGCATCTCAGTTGTCCTTGTTCTCGGTTGCGTACGACCTCTGCTGAGGTTCAATCACTGATGTTTTCAGAACCACCGGCGTGAAATGACGCTTTAAGAAAAATGAGCTTTGAGCACATTAACACTGGCTAACACGCCTGCAGATAAAAACTGTGCCTCTGTAGGAGCCGACTGCATATCGCTTATGACATGCTGCGTAATAGAATTTATGAGGCTGTGAAACTGTTGCAAAGCACTGCTCCAATGTAGTGGTAGGATCATACAGCTAGCAACAGGAATAAATAATTATCCATAAAGCAATTCACAGAGTAAAAGTAGGGTTATTCCTAATCGAAGGTTTGCTTGTGTCTATACAATTATGCATAATTGCAAATGTATATACAGTTAAAACAAAAAGGCAAAACAGTAATTGTTTGTGTGTTAACACTTGTGTGAGAGTGTGTAGTTATGGAAATGAGTTTTTGCAGTGCAAGATAAAATGATTAAACTATTAAGAGCATATTATGACAATAGGATGAATCAGGTAAACCCACACTAATATTCACTTCTCATAATTAATCTCAAAATCATTTGAGTTGCATTGCGTTTTGCAAAAGGAAAATTAAGCCTATATTAAAGGGTTAGTTCACTCAAAAATGAAAATGTTGTAATTAATTACTCACCCTAATGTCATTCCAAACCTGAAAGACCTTTGTCAATCTATGGAACACAAATTAAGATTTTTTTGATGAAATGTTGATGAATTGTTTTCTTTGAAAAGAATTCTTGTAGCTTCATAAAATTAAGGTTGAACCACTGATGTCACATGGCATTGTGACATTATTTTTTTAATGACAATTAAGCATATTTGCTCACTAATTAATAGTGTAATGCAACACACACACACACACACACACACACACACACACACACACACACACACACACACACACACACACACACACACACACACACACACACACACACACACACACACACACACACACACACACACACACGGGAATTACAAAAATATCAGTATGCATTACAGTAATGAGAATGTGTGGGGTAACGTGCTTAATTGGCAGAAATAATGTTACAATGCAAAAATTCCTAATGGTCCTAATATAGGCCTGATTTTATTTATTCAAATGTTTTCATGTGACCTAGACATGTTTTCATGATATTTACACAATCAGCCTCAAAAGACTGAATGTTACAGCTTAAAACCCCCCCCCCCCCCCCCCCAAAAAAAAAACAAACAACCAAAAAAAACAAAACACAAATTGAATTCAAGTAATATTTTCATCTATTTTACAGCCATATATACTACACTATACTTCCTGTATTTTCAGTGATGTTGGATTATAAAGGAAAGGTTTTGGTTCCCTTTTCTGCTTTACTTCCACTCAAGTCTGTAATTCCTGGACTAACAGTCTTACTTATCAAACCTCAAGGATCTTTTTTTTAGTTTCTTTCTATCTTTATCACTCTTCTTTCCTCTCATCCACTATCTAAATCTAACACATCTTAGACTGACTTTGGGTTTAAATGATCTGATATAAATATTTAGTCTTGTAAATAAAACCTGCGCCATGACTGACATTTTTAAATACGCCTGTGAAAGTATCTTGAAGCACATCTTTCTTGTGAGATAAAACATTTAAATCCTAATACAACATTAAAGACATGTTGCCATTCCTCAGGCTATGATAAGGTCTCTGCAATTCCCACTGAGATGAGTTGAAACTTAGAGCAACCTCAGTGAAGCCTAATAGTTTCTCTTCCAAAAACAGATCTTTTGCAGAGCTGCTTGATGCCGTTTTATGGTTGAGAACACAAGCTTTCACGCTAAACAGGAACAGCCATTGTGAACGTAATCGTGTTGATGCAGTGTTCATCTGAAACAAATCCAAAATCATTTGGCATAACATATTTACTTGGGCTGCCAATTTAACATGTTAAATTGGTGCAATTAATTATATAAAAACATGAAAAAGCAGTTAATAACGCAAACAATATATTGACTTCTAAAGCCACATTTTGTAATTTCTCCCCCAAAATTCACTCATCTGCCACAATAATATTATGGTATTGAATTATGTTTATTTTGAGGGCTTTTTTTTTGGAAACATGAGTCATATCGTGTGTTAATTCTATTATTATTATTTTTTATTAATTGAAAGTAATATTTACAAACCTCAAATGTTAGTCTGTGTCAGCACAAGCACACCTAAAGCAGCTATAAAGGAGCCAATCTGTAAATCTTAGAGAAAATCAAAGAAGTGCACTAGGATGTGCAGTGCAAGCATACTATGTCTGTGTCCTATCAGCACTACACAGATGCATTAGTGTCATCTAGTGTATAGTGCTACACCTGATTGACTGTTTTTCTGTTCTTGTGCTGTATTTTTATCCGTTTCAGCTAACCTTCTAACAAGCAGTGCACTATAAACATTTTTTATTATACAGTAGATGAGGTTGAATATAAAACTAAGACAACAGGGTTGAATGTACCAATATATAGAGGTGCAGAACCGCACAAATGTCGCTCTGACGATGAGCCAAGATGATGCCCAACAACACTGCTTATATGTTATCTGCCTATATACGCACTACATGACCTTCTCCTGCCAGCGGATCAGATGCATGACCCACAGCTGCAGAGATTTGTTGTCATCTGGGACAATGTAAGTTTCCATCAGGCTGCTCTTGAACTGGTTCATCGACCACAATATATGGATTTTTCTGTCCATTTTGATTATATATGTACAGTACCTGTTTCTATTTCTTATTGCATTGCATTGGATTTAAGACATAGAAAATCGGTGATTTACATAAAACTAATACACCTGGGTAGGCAAAGTTCAGAAATAAAGAATCGGTTCATTTTTAAATATTAAGTTAGAACTGAATCACACTGGCTATGTTTCAAAGAAAACTGAAATGGAATGAAAGGAAAAGGATTTACCATAATTGCAATTCAAAGAAATTCAACACAGGTAATGCATTCTGGGAAATTAAGTGTTCTTAAGATTAAAAGAGAATTTCTTAAATACAATTAAATATATAAACTAAACAAATTTCTATATGTTGCTTTTTAAACATTCATCCATCCATCCATCTCTCTGAAAGCCCTAAACTAAAAAAAGTCCAAATTAAAAATATATATATATATTTCTCAAAACTTCTCTCAAAACATACATTTGTCAATCCAACATTCAAGTTTGTCTTCACAAAATTCTATCTTCTAATTTAAAAAATACTAGAAATTTACATATATTTTTAGTTAAATTTAATTATATTTTTAAATATTTAAGAAATATTTTTAATATTAAATATTTTAATATAATATTAAATTATTTTAATAATCAATATTTGCTTTCTATTTTATATTACAAAAATATTCAAATTGCAGTTCTGCGTCCTGCTTGCTATCTCACATTAAGGAACTGAATTCAACTTATGAATCACTTGCATTCTCAAGTAATTTTTTAAATAAAGAAAGGTTATATATAGAAAGGTTGACCTTGCTGGTTGAGCTAGTTAAAAAGAGGACAAAACCATCTATTGCGGAATAACAAATCCTCATGCTCCACCAGTAAAGTGAAGTAACTTAAGCCGAACACGTCCAATAATAAACTGGCACTAAAACAAATAACAGCAGACACTCAGGCACTAAAACAAATAAAAGGCCGCAAATTGCAAAGCCCAATCAGAAAAACAGGTCCAGAGGAAACACACACAGCACGACACAAGCAGTAGAAAGGAAATAAAAGCTGTATTTTGGGAGCAATGTTATTTATATTATAATAAGCGGGAGAGAGAGAGAGAGATTGTCTAATTGCACATTAACAGAAGCCGAAACAGTAAATCTTTGGGGACGTTACCATGACTGTCAGTCTCTTTGCTGCTTTTCAACCATAATTAATTCAAGCTTCTGTTACTAATTAATTTGGCTCAGCTAATTAAACAAAAGAGGCACCTTGGGTTCCTTCCCTCCTTCCCTTTCTCCTCTGTCCTCGGTCGTTGTTCTGCTTTTTTCCTAAGAGTTTCTGTGTCAGCGGAACAATTCAACCAACAAAGTCTTAAAATTTGCTCTCTTCATCATACTGATGTTATCATTTCCTGTATTATGCATGTTTGCATTTATGTTATCTAAGGTCTAAGTACAATACTTTTGAGGAAAAAAAAAAAAATAAACATTTTCGTTTCACAGTGCATCATAGAAATGGTTATACTAAATATTTAGACATAAAAGATAAACCATCTATGTATATTTCAGGATCATCTTGGGTTACAGCAGCAAAACAGATGTTGAGAGTGGTGCAGTATAAATTAAAACACCTAGACCTCGTCTTTAATTATCAGTGGATGAAACAAAAGGAGGTTGGCATATCAATAAGCTGAGCAATGGCTCTGGCGACACTTACATGACTCTCCAGTTGTAACAAGAAGCAAATGAACAGCATCATCCTACCTCCTTCTGCTTATTGATGAGAAAGAAGCACTTTTCTGCTCTGCAGAACCACCTAGACAAGCAGCAGATCACCCAGATAATATAATAGATAATAATAATAATAGAAAAATTACAACTTACTTGCATTTATCCACAAAAAGTGGATTATAAAGTGGTCTATCAAAAAATTTGCTTCTTTATTAGTTTATAAATGCATATTAAAATGTGTGTACCATTCAAAAAGCAGTGTTATCTTAGTATCTTTGTAAGTTTTGTTTATATTTTGAATTAGATTTAATTCTTATATTTTCTGTTTTCACTTTAATTTTATAATAATTTTGTTGTCAGTTTTTTTTTTCATTTTTATGACTTTTTTTATATGTTTTTATATATAGTTTATATATAAATAATTATATAGTCTTTATATAATATATTATATATAATTATATAATATAGTTATATATTTATATTTATTTGTATTAGTTTATTTAGTTTTACTTATTTTTGGTAATTCAAGATAAACTAAACGAAAATGATAAATTATTCAGGACTAGCTGAAATAAAACATTAATATTAATTATAATAATAATAATAATAAAACGTATTTAATTTCAGTTAATTTTTTAAGTAACAAAAATGTGTGCGTGTGTGGGGGGGTTATTTTAGGTATGTATGTATGTATTTATTTATGTTGTTGTTTTGGTTAACTAAAATAACCCTGGCAAGGACTGGACTTTGGGATGCATACATACAGTCCATCAAGCCCTGGCCCAGAATTCACCACTCCAAATGGGTAGTTTTATCAGGGATTAATGTCCATTGTCTAAATGGGATGTCAGATGCAATAACTGGAGGAAAATGACATTGGGATTGGAACAGAATTGGGTTCCTGTGAGACTGGTCCAACTTTGAGATACTGCTAGACCCTCCACTACTAGAAAGCATATCGGAGGTTCAGTGAGGTCTAACAGTTTGACAGCCACCATATTCCAAAGCATAGCTCACTCCTACTCTGGATCTCATGCTGGGATACTGGCAAGGTCACTTCACGCCCACAGTGAAGAAAAAGACCTTATGGCCTGTATGAGCCACCTGCCACCTTCTAGAGATTAACGCATAAATTGCAGACGCACTAATGCTAAGCATCTGCTTACCTAGATGACGACATTCTTCACCATGAGAGCTGTGGTGGTGGTGAACATCTGTTGCGACTCTGAGGGACCTTTGCAGGGCTGGAGAGAGAAGTGCTGGCAATAAACTGAGTCTTTGGGGCTCCTCTCGCCTTCTGGGCAGCACTTTTTCCTTGTCACAAACCAATGCAGTGGATGGCACGAGCAAAGGTAATCAATTCTCTAATATCGAGTAGTACAGTGATTAAAATGGTCACAAAAATGTAATAGTAATTTAACAGCATTGTCAATATTGGTGACAGTCAGGACTAGTTTGTGTGAGCAAATATGATTATATTAAAGGGGACCTATTATGCAAAAATCACTTTTATAAGGTGTTTTAACACAGTTGTATGGCTGCAGTGTGTGAAAACAACCAGCCTATAATGTTAAAAATCCACCAACTCATTTTTTTTTTTATAAAACCAATAAATCATGAGCAGTCTCTCAGAAAGATCTGTTTCAGATTCTCCCTCTGTGCACGTCACTGAGGGGAAAAAGTCCCGCCCATTTGTGACGCTCTCTGCCCTATTAGCATAAACACAGCCCTGAGTGAGAAGCTGCGGTCCGCAATTACTGGAGATATATACAATGTCGGCACCAAAGAGGCTTTACAAGTGTTGTGTTTTGGGATGCACTAATGAACATAGGAGTTGCCATAATCTCCCCCTCCCCATCTGAGCCGAGGTCACTGTGGTTAAATTTCATTTTCGAAGGAAGTATCCTGGAAAAAATTGGTAACGTCCCCTAAATGTTTAGGAATCAATACCAACGCTTCGTGTGCGAACATCAGCTCCAGACAAAGTAAGTATCACGCGTTTGTTTTCCAAATTGACTTTCTGAAAGAGCTTCTTGGCACTCTGTAAGGCTAATTGCTAAAGCTATCATTGTCTCTGCCTGTTTTCACTGATGCTGTCTTCAAGTGCTGCCAGAATGATTGTGAATAGGAATGTGGTAGTTAAAAGGTGCATATGAAAGCAATGTGAGTCAATCGCTTGAAGTTGTAGAGCTCATAATCAGAAGTGGGACTTATAAAGTTTGTGATAGCATTAGACCAGCTATGTTGTTATTTTTATCCCGTCTGTGTAATTCATAAACGTGAATTTATTATGCACAGTATAATCAGATGACTGACTTTGAAACAGAGTATGTTTTCTGTAAAGATAACAGGACTAATAGTGGAATGTTTATTTGCAAAGGCTAGCACTGCTATTACCTGGGGCCCGTTTCAATAAGGAGGTTCAACCAACTCTGAGTTTAAACTTGAACTCAGGGTTGACTTACTCTGAGATGGGAAACTCTGAGTTTTCGGTTACAGAACAGCTGAATTGTGTTAGTTTACTCAACTCTAAGTAGGTTGACTCTGAGTTAAGCGCGTGCACCATGACTATGAAAAGTCATGATCAGTGGAGCTCCGAAATTACGATTCACCATGGCAACAGCTCCCGCCAAATAGACATCAGCTCGCATTCCGTCAATGCGTAACTTTCATTCTTAATAACTGTCAATAACTTAATAACTGTTATAATATCAGAGGTGAAAACTGTAAATTATTGAACTAATATTCATTTTAATGGTATCCCATGGCCACAAAAAAAGGAAAAAGACAGAAAAAAGAAACAAGAACGTGGCAGCAGCTAAAAATGAAGTATAAAAACACAATTCAATCAAGGTAAAGCTTTAAACATGAAAGGTTCATGGGTGTGGGCTAAATGACTTTAAAAACATTTGACATTAAATATCATTCAGTGTCTATTTCAACGCGCTGCAGCTTTAGTCTACATAGTCTAACACTCTTTCCACATAATTAAATATTCTCTAATCCAACCTGTTACATTTCTTAGTAATAAAATGAACTACTGACTTGTCGACAGCAAGAAGGCAGAGAGAGAACCTGCAGCACCACTGACAGATGAAGAGGAGATGGCCATTGGAAGATTTCTAAAATCCAAAAGTAAAAAGAATAACTTTTGCTTTTGTATTAGGAAATAAAGATGACCAAAAATTGTGAATAATTTGTTTATTTAACAGCTGTGGTGGTGGTTACAGCTCGTACTACCCCTCCATCTGGCATCCTTCCATTCCATACAGTAATTAGTTTCATATTCAGAAGGTGCGATGGTGGGGATATGCTTGTCATCAGTGCATCCAACCACACTGGACATCCTGAAGGAAATTCTGATTATTGGGTTACTTCCAGACGTCACGGAAAGATGTTATCAAGTGAACGTCATTTATCAGATTAGCCTCATTTAAACCGATTTCTACACCACTGACCTACAGTCCTGTGATACTCCTCTTTGACGGATTTGTGCTCATGAAAAAAAATATCTCAGAATGAGTGAGAGCGATGCACACTTTCCTTAAATTATGCATACAGCGGACTTATAATGTGCTCTGCATCTCCGATGTTTTGAAGAAAACTACCATTTAAAATGGTACCGCTCAAATCAATATGCACATGAATACAGTGTAAAAAAATAAATAAAATAAATAATATAAGGTATTTAGTCTTGTTTCCATGAAGGAAAAAAAAAACTAATTTAAGTGAATTTTTTTATTTAGCAAATTATCTGGTAATGCATATCTGCCTTTTAATAGGCTATAAAAAATAGCCTATTCTTGTTTCCGTTTGCATGACGATTTTTATTAACCTATGGAGAACAATTTTATATTTTAACAAGACTAAATATCTAGATCATTTTTCATCTATAGAAAATGCATCTTAACTTAAGATTTGTTTTTATATTTGTACAAAATGTTTGTATTGACAAAAATACTCAGTAAGAAAAGCAATTTTGCAGCGTGAATGAATGAATGAGGTATTAAAACATCGCTTACACTTTAAAAAGGGGGAGGAGACGGAAAGAAACTCTGGGTTTACCGAAGAAAACCTGCTCCCGACCAGGTTAGGTTCACAGAGTAAGTTACCACAGTAACTGACTCTGAGTATAAGTTACCTCTCTTTCTGAAATGGGCTTGACTTACCCTGCTTTCCCAGGTTTGACAAACCTCCCATTTTGAAATGGAAAACCCAGAGTTTCCCTCATTTCAGGGTTAACATACTCAAAGTTTTCACTTAACCTCCTTTCTGAAACGGGCCCCTGGGCTTGAGCTCTTGAAGCTCAGCCCTCTTCTCAGGGAGCACCAGCTCTCTCGCATTTAAAGCAACACACTCAAAACAGCGCGGTTGGGCTCATACCCTAAAAGTGGCAATTTTAACAAGCTATAAAAATTTATCTGTGAGGTATTCTGAGCTAAAATTTCACATATACGCTCTGTGGACATCAGAGACTTATTTTACATCTTGTAAAAAGGGGCATAATAGGTTCCCTTTAAGATATCACCTTGTGAGGTCTTCACAGCACGTGCCACGTGCAACAAACACAGTGCGAAACCACCATGACCGATTCGTGAACAAATGACTCATATGAACCGATTCTTTTTAATGTCAATGAGTTAATAAAGATTCACACTTTCTATTTTAATAGCTGTTTGAATCAGACTCGGTCAGTGGATCGTTAAAAGCCGTTACCGAGTCCCTCACTGCTTTTTTATTATTAAACAGTGAAAAATATTAAAACAGTAAGGCAGTACAACACAGGAAAAAAATACAAAAATATACACAGCTTCAGACTCCCTCACTGCAACTGCGAATCAAAAACAAACGGATTCAAAAACGAACAGACTGTTACTTGCCATAAAATAAACATTCACAATGATTGCAGTAAATTAAATTTGTGCGCAAGAAACGATTGTTGTAGATTGCAAGTGCCAATTTTACTTTTTTTGCAAGTGTAATTCTTATGCGTTATTCGCGAAATTAAAATAAATAAATAATAAATAATGCGCAAAATATATTATTGATTATTGCCAAACTGTGTCAATTGTCTACTGCGTGTCTTTCTTTTCTCTGCGCTTGCAGTTTTGGCATGATTCTCTCACTAACTGAGTTTTGCAACTAGGGGAGGGCGGGACCTTCTTCTTGTAGCCAATATAGGCTCTCGCTGACTCTCCATTTACTCTTAGATTGTTAAATAAACTAAAAATTTATCTTCATTTAGTTCGGGAACGTTTTCTCGCTGCCGGAATGGTACTTTTAACGAACATACAGTAAAAAAAATAAATAAATAAATACCAACTTAATTAAAACATGCTTTATAAGAGTGTTCCTTTTGGCTAATGCTGGTGTTAAATTATTTGGTTTGGTTTGGCTTTAAAACTCCTAATCTGCTTATTAAACTTTATAATTAAAATGATGTTACTACATGAAGACTTACTTTATAAAACCTTTTTTTACTATGCCAATAAAGCTATTTAAATCTGAATTTGTCAAACTTTTCAACCATGTCTCTGTTTATGGTATTTAACACTCATGAATTTTGAAATTTCAGTTTGATTCTTATCTTTCAGTGACCGATCAAGCTATTTTATGAAAAGAATAGTAACAAAATGCTTTCTTTGTGTTCAATTTGTTGCAAAAATTTTGAAAACATGTATTTAATAATGTCTAAATATATATCCAAATCCAAGTAACTAATTGTTTAATATAGAGCTAAACAGCCATCTAGTGGTTAAGATGTATTACAGATGATAAATGTAATAAGTCAGAGATAAATTAATAAATATTTAAGTAATATTTTGTAAAGTACCCTTAAATTAAACTAAAGAAAAAAAATATTACTGTTGGTTCTGTTGGTTCAATTATTATTGAACCAAATTTTTGTAAAAAAAAAAAATAACCATCCCTATCATAAGGTGAAATATGCTGGCTAGTGCAGATACTAGTCCTTTAAGTATCATCAAAATTACAATATAATATTACAATAAACTAATATATCATATAGCTGTTGAGGAGGAAAGATACACACAGCTGAAATTCTGAACACATGTTAATGGTACACAACTATAAAATATCATGTTTTAATTAAGTTGTTACTGTATGTGTACGTTAAAAGTACCATTCCGGCAGCGAGAACGTTCCCGAATAAATGAAGATAAATGTCTTGGCGTTGATGTGTTTATTTGAACTTAAAAAAAAAAAAAAACAGATTGCAGAAGAAGGTCCCGCCCTCCCCTCACGCTGCAAAACTATTAGTGAGAGAATCTGCCAAAACTACAAAACGGTGCGGCGCAGATTTCAGGAAAAGTGCCCTGAAATTGTTTATTTGCAAAAGCTATTTTACACACAGAGACATATTCTTCAGAGTGAATCCGTTTTGCACAACACCACTTTTTTGCTTGCAAATTGCCGTTTACAGACTGTTTTGGCCGCAAGCGCAAAAAACGTGCCAAAAGTAAGCGCGGAAAAAACGTTAAAGAACCGTTTTTATTTCAAATTAATATGAAGTTGCAGTTTTTCACCATGATTTACTTACAAAACATTTGATGCAAGTCCGGCAGTTATAACTGTAACCTTTACAAAACTTATTTTGCGCATGCAAATTTATTTTACGCTTGCAATGTCACTTAATTTCACAAATATTACCCTGCGCATGCAAATCTTTTTGACGTAATTTTACCTTTATACATTCACAACAGGTTTGTTGTAGCCCAATAGCCTAATCGTTATTCTTAAAATAAATAAATAAATAAATAATAAATAATGCACAAAATTTTATTGAATAGAAACTTGGCTGCTATTATAAAAAGTATTCACTTAGTTTAATTTAGGCTGTTTTCAAAAACTTAATAAAAAATTTAAAATGTTTTTTAAGTTTAAGTACAAAATTAAAACTAAAATAGTTAAAAATGTAATAAACAAAAACTACCCAAAAAACTATATTAATAAATACTGTTTGTATAAATCATGCTAAAACACTGCTGTGTTGATAGGTACCATATTTGAACTTTTCTTAAAAACAAAACAAAACAGGCAGACATGTATTCTTACAAAACAGAGTGGAAATATATATATATGACACAATTTGCAGCATGTAATGGTAATTAAACCATTTTTGAACAACCATCTTTTTCGGGCAGTTCTGTAATCTGTCAACTAAAAATCATTTGTCTCTTAAATGTTTAATCCCTCTGTTTTAAATATTCTGCTATTGTATTCACTTAGTTTAATTTTGTTTGTTTTTTCATTGTTAAACTGACATTTACATTCTTGAACACTGTGTGAATCAGAACAGTTGATGCACTGTCCCAGAAATGATGACAGCAGCAAACACATCCGTGATGCTCACTGTTATATTACTGCTGTCAAGCAGAGACAGATGTTTAAGAGCTCTGTGATTGATTTAGCTACAAAGCGGGTTCAATGATTCTATAGTTTGTTTGGAGATTTTGTTACTCTATATTGTTAAAGAGCAATAAGGGGACCAATCAAGGTTGTTCTGGCCCCCAGGGGCCTCTGGTAACTATGGTGATGTACTTAATTGATGAATTGATTGCCTTGATTAATGGGGAACAAGAGCAAAGAGAGATGCTCGATGCTGTTGAGCTCTCACTACAACAAAGCGATGGCCGTGGAATCATGTGGGATGAGCACCTTCATGAATGTAAAGTGATGTAGGCCTGCTTCATAGCACTCTTGTTATGTCAACCTGTCAACTTCTGTTAACCTTGCAATTCATTTTAAAGACACATTGCTGATTGCATTTCAGATTCTGTTTTCAATTTCTGACTGCTGCGCTGGTCAGCCGTAGTGAATAAGCATATTTAGCTGCTTCTTTGTCAGTGCAAAAATTATGTTTTTAATAATTATGCTATAACACCATACAATAACGTCTTTGTTCATTTTAGTTAATTTGTTAACACTAGCCAACTACATAAATTAACACTGAGCTATGTAACAAAGAACAAAACCAAACTACAGCATTTATTAGTCTTAAAGGAATAGGGAAAAAAATCCTTAGCATTTATTAATCTTCAGGCCATCCAAGATGTAGATGAGTTTGTTTCTTCATCAGATCAGATTTGGAGAAATTTATCATTACATCACTTGTTCACCAATGGATCCTCTGCAGTGAATGGGTGCCGTCAGAATAAGAGTCCAAACAGCTGATAAAAACATCACAATAATGTACTACAAGTAATCCACACCCTTCCTGTCAATCAATGAATGCATTGTGAAGCAAAAGCTGTGTTTGTAAGAAACAAATCCATCAACAAGACGTTTTTAACTTCAAACCGTTGTGTCAGGCTAAAATATAATTCTGTAATCCATATTAATGCTTCCTCCAGTGAAAAAGTTGTTTTGTCTGAATCAGGAGAGCAATATGCACAGATCAAGCACCGCTTTCAAGTGAAAACAAAACAACTCTAAACAAAAACATTGATGAATTTTTGATGTGAGAGGACAACAAGGAGTGGACTTTTTCACCGCAAGAATCATGGATTATGGATTGTATTTGGGCCAGAAGCGATGGTTCAAATTGAAAACGCCTTAATAATGAATTACTTGTGAATTATTGTAATGTTATTATCAGCTGACTGCTTTTAATAATCGAAATCTTACTGTAAAGTGTTAGGAATTATGTTTAAAATGGCCGAGAAACAATCTGACAATGCCAAAAAACATACATTTATATTAGATTATATTAGACTAAATAGCTTGGCTGTGATGGTAATGAGCTCAAAAGTACAATTTAAGTAACATTACAATGAGCTAAAATGTTACTGAACATATAATTAATGTATGTATCACTTTGCAATATATTGGAGATTTTAGTAGCTCTTCAGCATGAAACCGATCTTAATGATGCACTTTCACAACACACACACACACACACACACACACACACACACACACACACACACACACACACACACACACACACACACACACACACACACACACACACACACACACACATCAATCAAAATAATAATATTTACATATCTATGAAAAATGGTCAGTGAAGTCAAGTTTATATTCACAATATGCATTATTTCAGAGTAGCCAAAGGAAATTATTGCTGTAGTATTTGTCTTATGATATCCAGATTATGAGATACTTTTTTCAGTGTTTTGTTTCCATATTTCAACTCTTGGATTATCATGTTTAATTTAGTCAACACTGACCGTGCCAAATGTTTCTCTTTTCATCCTTCTGTCAAATAATGCATATAATTCAGCTTCCTTCCTGTTAAATGTTTATTTTCATTGTTGGAGGGCATTTACTCTGTGCAGCTGCGTTCCAGCTGCGCGTCATTATGTCTGCAACAGCTGTTGACATCCAAATTACGGCAGAAAGAAGGTGCTACAAATTCATTCCTTTTTTTTTTTTTTTTAAGTGAGTAAATATGACTTAATCAGTCTTCCTCCACATGTTCTCGCTCTCTCACTCTTTCCCTTCTGCCGTCTCCCTGATCTCCAGGTAATCTAGGCACTAAAATAGAGCTCATAATTTCAAAATAACACAGACTTAAACAGCCTCTGACAGCAATTTCCAGCCTCTTTTCCCAAGATGCTTTGCTTCACAAGTAAATGGCCTCTATCTGACATTTACTGCCATTTACTCCCCTGCATGAAATGGGAATGGGTCGATCTCTCTTCGTGAACCAGTGACAACCACAGCAAGAAGTAAACCTTGTTTTGGAAACCAAAGACAGGAAATAGGTCCCTCTCAGAGCCTGACAAACACTCCGGATATTCACCCTAACGAGTCTGTGCCTAAAATAAAAAAGTGTTATTCACAGATATATCCACAAATATTAGTATGCTACATGGGAAATGTGCTGTCTTCATGCGTAAATGTGATTAAATAAATGGTGTATTTGTGTGTATGCAGTACCGAATTATTATCTCTTGTAAATCAAGAGCAATGTCGTCTTTTATGGCTACGCTACAGCGCCGTAAGATGTTTTTCTTCTTGTCTTCATGTTTCTAGGTCACTGTCTCATTGGTTGTTGCTATTCCAGCTATTAGGAAGAAGGAATATCATAAAGGATTTGATACTTCCTGCTGACATGGAAATCTCTCTCACTATGAGTTAAGACCTCTTTCCCTCTTCCTCTCTAACTCCTCTACCTCTGTGACGTCTGAAATGTGAGCTGCAAATTCATCCGTGAGTGTGAGAGGATCTCAAGAATGAGGATCACCTTCTGTGAATTTTTCAGTTTTGCTGTGAGTTAAAGGGGTCTACTATTGTTCAAAGGTCTTGGTTAGTAAGTTTTTTAAAGTAATGAATATTTTATTCAGCAAGGGTGCATTAAATTGAACAAAAGTGACAGGGAAGACATTTATAATGTTACAAAATATTTCATATCATGTTCTTTTGAACTTTGAACTGTGACAAAAATCACGATTTCCACAAAAATATGAAGCAGCACAACTGTTTTCAACACTAATAATAATAATAAATATTTCTGGAGCAGCATATTAGAATGATTTCTGAAGGATCAAGTGATAATAAAGACTGGAGTAATGATACTGAAAATATTTTTAAATATATTAAAATAGAAAACAGTTATTTTAAATGATAATATTTCACAATATTACTGTTTTTACATAAGATAAATGCAGCTTTGATGAGCATAAGAGACTTTTTTATTTTCGAAATTTTTTATATATATTCATATTTCCCTCTGAGGTCAGTGCCAAGGTTTTTGGTGTCAAATTCAGTTATAGTTTTCTGCACATTCTCTCTCTCTCTGACCTTTACAATTAAACACACTGTTATTTGTGGCTGCGCCGACATCTGTGTAAACAACCTCCTTACATGTGTAATGAGTAATAGAGCTTAGTTGTGTGCTCATTAAAAAAGTAGATTAGGTAGGTAAATAAAATATGTTATTAATTATAAAAGTAAATTAGTAAAAAGGTCAGTTTTGATTCAAAGTTGACTTTAAGGACAGAGCTTCAGCCCCATGTCAGTGCCTCCGATTTTGGAGACATTCAAGAGTGAAATGCCTCAAACACAACCGTGACCTCCCTTCTCTTTCAAAGGGCAAACATTCAATCCTGCGGGCCAGGGAAAGAACAGGGAAAAAAGAGACGAAAACGTAGTGAGGATAGATGTTTTTGTTTTCTAACCTCAAACTGCACAATGTACCTTGCTTATTACCTTGTGGAGTTACTGAACATTATTGCATACAAAAACAATCAGCTGCAGCAGCAAAGCACCTAAACCACCCGACAAATGTGTGTTTTTGTTTTGTTTCAAAATTGTATTCATTACTTTGTAAAATACAAGTTATATACAAAGCAATGCTTGGGCTTACAGATATGGAAACAGCCAACAAAATCTCATGGCAATTTCGTAACTATTTTACATTTTGGCGAATTGTTAGCTAATTTGTATGACCCAGAGATGGATGGTTATTTTTAGGGGTGGGCCTTCATGCTTACATTTTTTTTTCCAAAGATTGCATGTATTCCTATGATTCACTTCATACAAATTCATACAAAATCGCCACCTCATAAAATAGATGTTTTTATGTGAGATTAGAAACAGCTTTACAGTATGTCTCTATTTAACCCCAAATACAAGTTATTCACACTATAACATCTTCTACCATGAAAACACAACCCCAAAACAATCCCATTGATTCAGAGCTTGTTAAAAACATCTCAGCAGGCACAAAACAGGCACACGTCATAAGACGTTGATATTTGGTTAAATTTCGGTTGCGACGTCGGGTGACCAAAATTCAATGTAAATTCAACGTCTAATGTCAATGTTAAATTGATGTCCAATACCGACGTCAGCTGACATTGAGATTTTGTTGTTTTTAGGCTGTGTAACCAAAATCCAATGTTAAGTCAACGTCAAATTGACGTCAAATATTGACGTCAACCCGATTTTCATTTTCAACCAAAATGCAACGTCTGTACGACGTCATGTCCAACATCAACCTGACGTTACATAGACGTCTTGTGCCTGCTGGGATGAGTCTAATTGAGGAATTACACATATTTCTGGCTGCCTTACTAGCTTTTAAAAAGCTAAATTTGCTATGTTAATAATAAATAAGTCTGTCTTAGATAAATATTTGAATGATCTTAAATTATCAGGCTGATCAAAGAGTCACAGAGCAGGAAGTTTTAATAAAAGTTCATTTGTCTCTGTTTGTCAGATGATGAAGGTGAGAAAAGACAGTAGAAGTGTGAGTGAGAGAAAAATAGGAAGAGTACATCAGGCTAAAAAGAAAGAGTGATGAGAAATAGAGGTATAAAGTGATTTGGGAGTTGAGCTGATGGAAATGGAGGGACCAGGAGAGAGAGATGAGCTCGTTTGGAGGAGAGAGGGAGAGGGAGGAGTTTGATTACAGAGACATTTTCCACCCTCTTTCTCTCAGTCTCTCCATCTATCCATCCATCTCACACACTTGCTCTCTGCCAGGAGAGTCGAACAGACGTATCTGGGAAAAACAAACATGAGGGATTATATGTCACAGAAACACACACGCATGAACACAAATCAAAACAAACACACCGAAAAGAGTTTTCCAGAAGGAGAAGAAAAAGGAAATGGATGCAGAAATTATGCATGATGGGAAAGGTCTGAAATATAGATGCAAAGCTGCCAAGGACAAGTGGACAGACACATAGGCTACAGCATTCATGGTTCAGTTAGAGTTAGAATGTCAACCACAACAACAAAAAAAACTTAATTTTTTAACTTTGCAATTACATTTATTTTCCAGGAAGAAAAAAAAAAAAGGCTTGGTTTTATTCTTCAGAAATTGATTGGATTGTAAAAGTGGGCGTTCTGTACCAGGATAAATGAGGGGAGGGGCTAAAAACAAGAGGTTTTGATGATGTCATCTGAATAGGAAAGCCATTTCATTGGAAGAGCAAAGGTTTTTAGTAAAAAAATACAAACTTTTTTTTGCTTTTCAAAAATCATTCACAATATGACTAAAATATGCATTTATGAATGTAAAAAGGTTAACTTTGATTTCATGTTGAACTAATCTGAATGACCTGGACATTCAACTGCATCATATACACATAATAAAACATAGACTAAATCTAGGTCATCCTTTTCTCAGACATAAATGGAAGGGCAACAAGATCTGGACCTGTGGAACAAATCAATAGGTGGTATAGAGTGACTCCGCCACATTTACGAGTGTAGGACACTGTGTGTGTGTGTTTGTGTTTTCCCTATAACTCCAACAACATTTTCCCTAAAAAACATCCGGTTATGTCCTCAAAGGTGAAATAATTAATGAAGAAAGAACATAATGGCTTTTGAATCATTCTAAAAATGTAAAATGTGTTTTGAGATTTGTGTTTGTGTTAGTCATTATGATTATCATTACATGAAAACAACAGAAGTCTGTATGTCTTCATTTAGCTTATTAAATATGTGTAATGAGGTCACTTAATCATATAGAGTACTTCAAAATAATAAAAAGCATATAAAATAATGAATGAATATCTGTGTCTGCATTAAGAATGCACAAAATATTTAAGCACCATTATCAGCTCACATATTTATTTATTTTAATTATTTAACCTTTTTTTAATATAAATTTGTTATATAGCCTGATATTGAATACAGCATATTGCTGTTTCTGCCTTATTAAAAAAAACATTTAGAGTATTTTTTGCCATCATCTAGTACTAACTAAAAGGCATAGATTAATATATCCATGAAAGTGAGTAAATTATGCCAGAATTATTATATTTATGTACTAGCCTATCTCTTAAAAGGGATTCCCTTTAAGAGTGTTTTATTCTGCAAAGTAATATGTATTTAAAATATTAATCATAACATAAAAATAATTTGATGTATCCGTATTGGTCAGAATTTGAGTATTTTGCATCCCCTTTGTGTGTTTAAATTGCCTGTAAACTGTACCGCTGTGCTGCTAGCTACAGACATATCATCTGCTTTGCTGACATCTTTTCTGTTTAAATATCACACCCAAATCATCAGCTTTTCTCTCTGTTTGCACCATTTTCCACCTGCCTCTTCTTTTATTCTTGTAAAACAACACCAACACCCCCTCCCTTCTTTCCGCCCTCTTTCCTTCTGGACCCGGAGTCAAAAGTAATTTATACTGACTGACAGCTCCTGACAAACAGAGTGAGAGAGAGAAACGACAGAGAGGAGAAGAGGGGAAAGATAGAAAGGAAAGAAACGGGGGATTGGCTTGGTGGAGGTGAAAAGATGAAATGTAGGTGTTGTTTGGTCACAATATGAGATTAGGTAATATATGAGACTGAGTCAATAAAAGTTGACTCTGATTGGAAGAGTATTAAAAGTATTAAAAAGTATTAACTATTAAAACTAACACACACACACACACACACACACACACACACACACACACACAAACTTCTTTGAAGTTAAATGGCATTGTATGTTTTCTGAAAGAAAAAAGTTTACACTAAGCCCTCTAGTGGTTGAAGCATAAATCTACATGTTACTTGCGGAGGAATATTGTTTTGGTATTTATGTGAGTCGTGCTTCGGCTCCGCTATTGTGCGCATATGAATCTCATGGCTAGAAGTGCGCAGCTGTGTCCATGGTTACAGATAAACTTTATCAGTGCAAATGTCACTAACAACCTCAAAATCTAACCATAACAACATCATGACCAAAGAAAGTTGGATCCACGAAAAATGTCATATAGGCAGGTAGTTAGCTCATTATGCCACTGATGTTTTGACTTCAAATCAGTTGTTTTAATATAAAGTTACAAACATTTGGTAACGTTAATAATTAGACACTTATCTTATCAGGTGGAAATTATAACTTGGCAAGGATATTTATAGACAAACAGACCAAAGTATAGTAACTGGTTTATAGGCTAGCATTGTTACCAACATAAGCATTGTTTTGTGAATCTAGTCAATGCAAATGAGATGCTATACAAACTATGTTGATTCAGGTTTTATTACGGGTAACGTTACAGTGGCTTTCCCTTTTTGCTTCTTGGTTCAATGTTCAGTTTTGTGGCTTCAAGTTACTTCCACTGCATATAGTAGCCTGCCCATCTTTCCTTTATTTATGGATACGATGTAAACACGCATCTATGAATGATGAAAGTATGCAGTTTCTGGGGAAATCTGTCCCAACAGCTCTAAAATATAAATAATTATTATAGGCTTACCATAGGGTAAGGCAAAACACAGTTTGAAAAATGTTTATATGATGTACTCGCTTGTTTAAATTGTGTTAATTTCAAATAAAAAAGTACATAGTTTTTCTGTTACTAAGGCTTTTATGCTAAATGCCAGTAAAACATCTTGCTTAGACGAACAGAATTCAGATCCTGGCTGAGATGAACCGAACAGACAGATAAACACAAAGCAAATGAGTACATGGGATTATCCAAGGCCACTTGCCTCCATTTAGAAGAGAAATGGCATGATCAGGCCGGGGAGAGAGAGAGTATCTGAAATGATTAAAGATAAGTTTCCCCCGGCCTGAACGCTCATTGCCCCTTATTTCTCCCACAAGACCTCTGGACTCATCCGTTCCTTCCCTGTGGTGCTGAGAGCCGCTGCTGCGCCAGAGCAATAATTCAAAAACACAGAACCAGAGAGAAGACCTGGAGACTGATTTTGAGTACAAAGATGCTATGGGAAGAGAAGGAAATAGAAAAACGCATGGGAATCAATGGCGAAATGACCAAGGTCATGGGTTCAGTTCAGAGAGAACACCTTGAATGCACAGTAAAAGTGACAACGTAAATATGGAAATATAAGTGATCAAAATCAGTAAACACTGGATTGCATGAGATGATTCCCTGTGGCCAGAGAAAGTCTAAGTTTCCCCCAGCTTCAAAATCCCTTTTTGCCGTTGGCTGCGGCCTGTTTTCTGAAACATCAGTGCTGTAGAGCAGCCCGTTTAAATGAGTCAGAAATATTTAACAGCAATCAGAGCTCATAGAGCCACTGGCAACCAAAACACTCAACGAAAACATTATCATATATGCAAATGATTCTCTCTTTCTCGCTCTGTTCTTGTTGTTCTTTACTTGACCTCGTTTATTTTCTTTCTCTGCTGTTTTTTATCCAACTCTCAGTGGGTGAATCACACGAAAGCTGTTGGAAAAGTGTTATGACCTTTACGATTTTTTGCATTGTGACAATATTTTCATGACAGTTAAGCACATTTGTCAGCTGTCAGTAGCAGCTCAGGCTTATTGGAAATACGTGACTACATTTTTGCGAAACTGGAAATATGTTGCTCTCGGTACATTTCACTGCACTTTTCAGGTGAAACATCCACAAGAGGTGCTATAATCAATATAATCGTTTTCTATAATTTTCTGTTTTTTTTTTAAACAGCCTAGTGTAATGAAAAAAAACAAAAAAAAGTGCATTCTGCAAAACGATGTTGTGACGCTTATAGCATTTTGTAGCATTGTGTTTCACACAAGTGCAACGTTGTACCAGGTGAGCTACTGAGCAAGTTTACTACAACATAAAAGTCATACATATAGAGCTGGTTAAGTGTTGCAAATGTCAAAATGTATTAGTTTACAAATAATGCACTATGGTAGAAGTGTTTTGAGGTTGTGACATTGTGCAAGGAATTGGGTAAAAATAAGTCTTTATCAATAATTTGCCCCTGTAATCATAATATGATGATTTTAATTAAAAAATGTGTTGGCTGACTTTATAGACACTCCTCTCTTTATTTGTGTTTGTGTTTTATTATTTATTTATTAATTAAAAAAAAATGTTGTTGTGATTTATGTATTATTCTATTTAAATTATATGTTAATGCTTGGTATTTTACTGAAATTACAGTGATAATATTGCAGAATTTGATAAATTACAGCAATGCTATTGCAGAATTTGATAAATTACAGTGATAATATTGCAGAATTTTAATTGCAGAATTTGTGGCAAATGGGTCTGTTATCTGTGCATTATTCTGTGTAGAAAAAAAGGTAAAGACATTTAAAAACAATTATGTATTATATTTTGCATTAGTATGGATGTATTAGTATTGTATTTTGCATTATAATAAATATTGGGAGGAATGCATTTAATGTTATCATCAAAATTGTCACAATGCAAAAAATATTTGATATATCTGGTACTCAAAACTTTTCTTTTTTAATTTTTATTTAAAAATGTTCTTATATAAATAAAAAAGCGTTTTTCACAGTTTGTGGCATTTTTCACAAACTACAACAACTACAGTCCTGAGTTTGGGTTAAAACATGTAATACATATTCTAAATTGCTTTAAGTAAAAACGCCTGCAATTAGATTTTTTTTTTTTTTGGTTCTTTTGGGGTATGAAATGTTCTACAATATTCTATATTCTACAAATATTCTATATTTGGCTGAGATTCACCCAAATATTTTTGCTTTTCCAAGATAAGATCTATCGTTTCCTTAAACCCTAAAATTCACTCTCTCCTCAGTTCATATTTCTGGATCCACTCTTCCATCGTTCCTTCTTCTCCTTGATCCCTCCGTTCTGTTAATCCCCTGCTGCTTCCTGCCCATCATCTCAGCCAAACCCCAAAAGAGCGCTGTACATGTGCCACACACACACACAGATTTGTGACCTGCTGTCTCAGTAAACACTGCTGCAGTCATCTGTTGAACCACAAGATTTTGTTTTCAGAGATAGAAAGAGAAAAATGCAATAGATAATTCACACACAAAAA
This sequence comes from Schizothorax lantsangensis, assembly GCA_027422415.1. NCBI lineage: Eukaryota > Metazoa > Chordata > Actinopteri > Cypriniformes > Cyprinidae > Schizothorax > Schizothorax lantsangensis. The sequence continues at coordinate 10,499,298 of CM049840.1, forward strand.
ATGATAGCAGGTTGTGGAGACAGTGAGAGCAGGTAAACATATGGCAAAGTGGAGGCAGAAACAGAGGGAAACGACAGGAATATTTTTGAACAGTGAGAACAAAACATGGGACAAAGGAGGGAGAAGGTGTCAATGACAGAGAGAAAGGGAGAGGGGGGGGGGGGCGAGTCAGCAAACGAGATACGCTCATTCGCTCACCAGACAAACTGAGTGAGAGAGTGTGAGAGAGAGAGAGGGAGGGAGAGAGAGAGGGAGCGCGAGGCACTATCATTCGTTCCTGACTCCACACGGGAACACACCATCCCTGGAACACGGAATCTGACTGGGAACGGAGAAACGGGAATGCACTGGGACGAAAAATTGAGGAGAATAAATATTACCTGCCATCTGTTGGTCTTCCTCACTCATCTGTCATCCACTGTCACTTTTTCTTTTTCTTTTTCTGAGGAGAACTTCTTCAGAGCCTCCAGTGAAAACACATACATGTAAAGATATATCTATAACAATCCTATACATATATCAATATACAGTATGCCTGTTTTCATAAACAGCGTATGGGTAAGCCGATGGATTCAGATTCTACGCTTCAGAAGCATTTCCTCCATTGTAGGAAGCTGATCTGTTGCATTCTGAGACGTGTGCATCTGCACCACGCGTCCACATGGAGAAAGACAGACACAGAGAGGGAGCTTAGATAGGTGCTTTGGGAGCTGGATTATGTGTGCTGTTCTGTCTTTTCATGTGTGTGTGTGTGTGTGTGTGTGTGAGCGTTTTGCGTTTTTGTGTGAGCAAAAACTGAGGGGCTGTAATGCTGAGACCCTCTTTCTTTCATTGTGTGAGTGTGTGGTAGACAATAGATGATAGAACTGAGAAGAAATGATAGAACTGAGAAGAAGAGGCCCCAAAGAAGCCATAACCAGAGGAAAATGAGTTGATGTTGCTCAGAGGTTGCTCAGGAGACTTCTCACTAAGGTTTCTTCGAGTAGCAACTTTGTCTCAGATGTTTCTCCTGAAATGTCTTTGGAGAAACTAACAGAAAGATAAACTAATATTGTGGAGAGCATAGCTCAGATTATTTTGATTTTGATTATAATGAGTTTGAGTTCATACTAAAATTGCAGACTTTGGTGTCTTGGTCAAAACAGAGGATAGTTTGAGGCAATGTTGAGATCTCTGTTGAAACTCTCCTCAGGAGAAGCACCCATTTTAACTGGAGACTGTGGTCTAGAAGAAAGAATGGAGATGTTAGAGAGATCTCATTTGTGATTTCTCTTTCCTGTGGGGTCTGTGAGTATGTTTGTGAGCGAGAGAGAAGCAGAGAGCGTGTGTGAACGAGAGAGAATATCTGATCAAAAGTGCCCAATGTGAGAAACAGCTGCATGTTCACACACAGAATAGAGTTCAGCAGATCAGATCAGACCTGTTAGTTTGAGATATTCGAAAAGAAGTGGGCTAAGAAGAGTTGTGTTTTGGTTGAGTTTACAATAAAGATCAATCGAGTGGAAAAAAACAATCTGCAATGTTGCTCATTCTGATCTAGATCTTAAGATTAGCACATGCATATTCAAAAGGTCCAACACATTGTATTTATGACAAAACATTTTATTTTTAAAGCGTCCATGTTACGTATATTACAAAATGAAATTATTATTAAATGCCATAATTATATTTTATATATTTTATTTGACTTTATTATGATCACAATCGATCATTATATAGAATTTATATTTATGTGTAATATTTAAATTTAAGTTAATATATTCTGATTTGTATCTATATATTTAGACTTAGAACTACAGTATATATTCCAATTAACATTTATGTATTCAAAACTGTCAGCAAAAATATTTGGGTGACAATGCGTGGAATATATTTTGACCCCAAAGTATATAGTTATAGTTTACATTTATGTATTCAGACTTATGTATATGTATAGGATAGTATACTTTTATTACTTATCACTAACTGTCACATGAACATCTTAGCAGAATCTTTAATCATAATCTTGTTTCGACTGAAAATGGGAGTGTATGACAATATGTTTGGTGTTTTGTCACAGGGGACAGAACTGAGCAGAAGGAAGACACCTTGATTGTGAAAATAAAAGCGTCAGGAGGACTAAAGAACAACAGATATTCCTTTGAGAGAACAACACAGTGTAAAACACTGAGAATGACTTGTGGAATACCTCCGAACTGTAGCGCGGGGCATCTCTTCCTCGCTGGCATCACGCAATGTTCAGTGGGACAAAGATCACGAATAAGGCTTGATTCCAACAGTGTCATTTCTTCAGGCTTCTGAATTGGAATTCTACCAAGTGTTGTTTTTTTTTTCTCGGGCCACGAAACAGTTTGTCTCAGGGTTAGATCCTCGAATCTGGAGTCTCTCCAAAGGGGAGGAATCTTGCTCACACTCACTCTCTCCCTGTAGAGATGACAACGGCGAGCACTTTGTGTGCTGAAGTGGCATGGAAAGCTTTCCGTCTCATTCCCTGATGAGGGCTGCTTTCCCTGTATCAGCTTGCCATTCTTTTAGGAGCCGGACAACAAGAAGTCAGCATTAAACCTGCTATAAACTTGGAGACAGAACTCTTTGGTCAGCAAACTTGATTTCTTGATTCCCATTAACTAAACTCCACTGGTTTAATTGTCCCTAGTGTCGCTGTTGCATTCTGGGATACACATTGTGGGATTACTCAAAGAGGATCATGGCTGCTTCACACCTATTTTTGAATGTGTTAACTGCCGTTTTACTGTTGAGCTATGTTTCTTACGGTCAAAAATCCAACACTGCCAGCACAGCTGAGCAAGCCACAAATCGGACGGCTGCTCCGTCTGGTGCCCCGGAGGTCACTCTTGCGACCCCGGGTTCAGACGCAGATGAAACCCCATCGGTCGGGAGCCGCTGTTGGGGTTACTACGATGTAATGGGCCAGTGGGATCCTCCATTTAACTGTAACATAGGAGTCTACCTGTTCTGCTGTGGTTCCTGCTTCTATCGATTTTGCTGCCAGTTCAAGATTCACAGTCTGGACCAGAAGTCTTGTTCCAATTACGACACGCCGGTGTGGGCCAACACAGGCAAGCCTGCGGCTCCGGTGACCGACGTCCAGGAGGAACCGGATCGAGACCGCACTCACATGATTGTGTACATAATATGTGGAGTGGTGGCCATCATGGTGCTGGTTGGGATCTTCACCAAATTGGGCCTGGAAAAAAGTCAAGGAGGACAGACGGACATGACAAACTCCAGGTGAGTGGGTGTGAGGATGACTTCATTGCTTAGAGGTCGCTTGTTAAATAGATTCTCAGAGATGTCTCATTTAAGTATCAACTTTGCATTAGATTTTGCTTCTTATAATTACTGAAGAGACTTAAAAATTAGAATTTTTGACATTCAGTAAATGTACGGAACTGTAAAGATCAAACCTTTTGATCTGAGTTTTTATTGTAGACTTTTGCATCTTGGCAAATCTGAGCACTGTTTGAGTTTTCTTCGGAAACTGTAGAGGAAACACACGTGAGTGGCTTTTTCTCAGCAGAAAAAATCTGCTAAGTAGGAGACTTAGACCAAAATCTCAGTTTGTTTGTCTGTAATTGCAGACTAGCTCTGTACAACCATAGGAGAACCATTTTGAGTTCCACAAAGAAATTTTTGTCATCTTCATTCTTTAAAATAAAGTTTTTATTTTTTTACATTCATATGGTTCCATGAAGAACCATATAACAGCTGTTTCTTTTTGGCATGTAGGAGGTTCTGCAGATTATTGAAAAGTTCTTTGGTTCTTTTGAAGTTCTTCAAAGAAAAAATGGTTCTTTTAGGAACTATTTACTGAAATGTTCTTTGGGGAATGGTTCTTCTATGGCATTGCAGTGAAACCCCCCCATGTGGAATGTTTATTCTTTAGAAAACTATATATATTTATGCTTTGAAGAACTCAGAAACCAAAACTCCAATCCGAAGAACCTATAATGTAACGTCAAGATCTTTTTTTAACCTAAAAAAATCATAGGCTAAATCCAGCTCAAGAACTTTAAATGGATTTTCAAGAACCTTATATAGAACCTTATATTATTATTGATGAGACAAAAGATCTTTCCTGAATATTAAGGTGTTGCAAAGAACAAACGAAGACTTAAAGTGGGGACCAAACAACTGAGACCACTCTAGTGAAAAAGCTACTCTATGATTACAGATTATATTGTTAGAATAACAAGTAGAAACAATATCTTAGTACTTTGTATATTCTTTAATGATAGGAGTTCTCGAGCTGCATAAATTCCATGAGTTCACATGCTCTCCAGCACAATTTAAGACAATAAGAGCATATTTGTGCTCCAGTGGAAGAAAGAACATCTGACCGTCTGTACAAAGAGTCACATAATCAGTGTCACAAATTTGCTTATTTTTTTAATAACCTAGAAATAGTGCAGAATCTGAACTAATTTTTCATTTTTTATGGAAAAGTTAATTGTTTCACACGTTTAAAAATCCAAAATTTTCTAGCTTTTAAAAGTGTTCAGTTTTTCAGTGCGGCTTCATACTTCTGCACCCTACTGTATTTCTAAGATCATACATTCATGTTGATTTCTCAAAGCTCAGCTTTTGTTTGAGTGGAACTGTACAGTAGGCTACTAGCTGCGATCAGTTCAAAAGAAGAAGCACAATGCAACATTTATATTTTTGTACTCCTCTATTATGTGTTCTGACTATATGTTTTTAAAGAAAAAAAATGCACTCAACACCATCATAATGTAAATAAAGTTGACACTTTGGTCTCTGTTCAGCACGGGGAAGCGTAGCGCTGTCCTCCAGGGGCGGGAAGAGTTGTACGTCAGTCCAGCTATCTGTCTCTCATCCTTAATGTGGCATGACAGTCAGACACAACCATGATTTAATGAGGGCTATTGATAAGGGCTGGAAGCATGCCATGCCTGAGATAGAAAGTGGTGCGCGAGAGAGAACGAATGATAGATTATCCATCGTCTGCTGATTTTAGCGGGTGGGTAAAAACAAATCTCTTACGCTTTGTGACGGAATAAAAAAGTCACTGCAGAGATGCTTTTCTAAATGTATTAAAATTTATAAGAGTTTCTGTTGGTAAAGATATGTGTGAGATGCACACAATGACAAAGGCAATGTTAGAAGGGCAAGCTAGTGAAGTGTATAGCCAGCTTGTTAATTTAACACGATTTATCATAGGAAAGCTTAATGAGGCTTGATAAATGGGTGCCAAAAGTAGTGAATAGTGTGTGTCATAATGGTGCAACTAAACATATCCAGTGTCTGTTGGGACAAAATACAGAGGCACATTGAGGAGAGAAAGAGAGTGATTCTATTGACCAGCTCTGAGAAATCCAATGAGGCCAACATGACTGGATTCATCCAACACAAACATGGGCCAGTATAGAGACCAACGTGCTCGCACACACATACACAAAACCCATCCTATACCACTGACCTTACAAAATCACAGGGTCAGAACAGTGACTAATGACTGGTCAAATGTCTAGAAACCCAAATTACGTGCTTCATTTGAGTGTGCGAATGCATGTGCGCGATGAGCAAACCGACCGTGCCGGCTTGAGACCTTCAGGTTTTGTTTTTATGCATAATCTGACCTTTATAATTACCTTTGGTGTATTTGACGGGTGTATCGCGTTTGAGTGCATTTGCAAACTGTGTGTTCGCTGTTGTGGTTTTGTTTTTCATGTGTAAAATCAATTCAATTCAGCATGAAATTATGCTTTTTCGCCACTACTCGAGTGATGGTTGGACTGTGCGAAAGCTCTGCTTTACTAGCATTATTTTTATGTGCGTGCTTGACAAGTCTCTTGGTCAGACATGCCAAGTTTTACTAAGACAAAGTTAGTAAACGGAGAGCCAGAGAGTCTTCGAGCGAGCATTTGTGTGCTTACGAAGTAAATATCGTACATCCGTGCTGAGTGCCTCTTACACAATCATCCAGGCAATAATGGAAGTGGCTCTGTAATGTTTTTTTAATGTCTAAAATGTGCGAACATGCAAATAAAGCTTCACATTGAGAGGCTGGGAGAAAAGAAAGAGCACAAGAAGGACAAAAGTAAGGGCAGAAACTCGTAACTCGTAACTCGTAAAGTTTTTAATGAGTGTGTCCTCAGTAAACACCAAGATGCCTGCTTTCTAATACATGCACCATGTTGCCAGGAGTTAGCAATAATAGCAAATATTTGTCAATTTGTAAAGATAGTTACCAGTGGGCTGTTGCAATGTAATTTGTAATCGCTCAGTCATCAATGTATTGCATATTTTGCCTTCTAAATTAAAAACTACAGAAGTTTGAAACTAAGAATTTAAAGGGATAGTTCAACCAAAAATTTTGTCATCATTTACTCACCCTCATGTCGTTCTAAACTACCGGTTTTCTCCGAATAAGTTAATATACAGCCTATTATGATAATGCTGTAAATAAGAATCTGAAAAGAAAGACGCTTTAAATAAATATTTTAACGTGCGTGAATAAATCCAACCACCCCTATAGATTTAAGTTTCACTTTCCATGATCCGTGACCGACAGAGGAGCATCTTGGCGGCAGGGATTTAAATCTTTAACAAGACTCAAACTGACACAGGCAGAGCGAAAGACTGGATTTTTTCGATCAGGTAGGGTACAAGTGATTTCAAAACATTTCAGCCGGTTTATATATATTGTGTATATTTTATTTATCTCGTATAAGATGCATTTGGTTGAGCTGAGCTGCAGAAGGCCTAAAGCACTTCATTGTACTACGGAGATTATCTCTTCAGCGCGGGCAGGACAAACAACAATGCATAATATTAATGACTATGACTGAGACTGTAATGTACACATAACATTATAATGAGAACACTATTATAATAAAACACTGTGAATTTTTAGAGTTTAGTTGCCATGTTTCTGCTCGTTGTTGCGTGAAGAACACATCCATAAAAGGAGTTCATTCAGAGCCGCGCAAACACGTTCACTTCTGCATTTGGGGCATTTTGTGCAGATAGACTATAAGTCGTGATATTAACGTTATGTTGTATAAATAACGAAGCGTGAGATAAATGAGTTACATCCCATTGATTAAAAACCTGCTACCAAATGCTTTACTCTACTGGTTATCTTCAGCGCGCGCAGCTCAAAACAGAAATGCAGAACATTAATAACTACTGTCATATACATAACGTTATAATGAGAGCACTATTGTAAAAAAAAAAAGATTCTTTGGGTTTCGCTGATGTTTAATATTAACTATCTTTTAATCAAAACATAAAACATTATTTATCCTGTTTGTATCTACGAGGCGTCTGTTAGGCTATTTTCTGTGTGTGTTAACTCTTGGTAATGTATTTTATATCAGTCGACTATCGGCATGATTCGAAAATCCCGATTCGACTATGAAAATCCTTAGTCAGGGACACCCCTACTAAACACAAAAGAAGATATTTTGAAGAATTTTGAAAAACCAAACAGTTGTTGGTCCCCATTGACTTCCATAGTAGGGAAAGAAAATGGAAGTCAATGGGGACCAACAACTGTTTGATTACAAGCGTTCTTCAAAATATCTTATTTTATGTTCAACATACAAAAGAAACTCATACAGGTTTGGAACGACATGAGGGTGAGTAATTGATGACAAACTTTAATTTTTGGGTGAATTATCCCTTTAAATATCATCTTAGTAAGACATATTATTGGGAGATATAGGCCCGGTTTCACAGACAGGGCTTAGACTAAACCAGGATTAGACCATAGTTCAATTAGGACATTTAAGTAATTTTTATAAACATGCTTAGAAAAAAAAAACATTACTGGTGTGCATCTTGAGACAAAACAAAGGCACTGATATATTTTATGATCAGTCAGTGCAAGTTTATTTCAGTTGAAACAGCTCAGACTTACATTTTAGTCTAGAACTAGGTTTAAGCCTTGTCTGTGAAACCGGGGGATAGAGTAACAATTTAAGTTTAAATGCATTTTATGTAAGTCTGCTTTAAATCTCATTGATTACAAGCTATCAGAATTTTATCTTATTTTTTTGGCCATATAAATATTATCAGCTGCACCAAATTGCATATTTTTGCTTAGTTCAGGCCTCCAAGCGTTTTCATTCTTGAGCATGATCCTCATATTTTCCTATATGAGCCATAAAAGCCTGATGTATCAAATATGACACTTAACAAAAAATACACATGCAAAATAAACTGTTCCATTTCAAAATCATGTATAGGGTTTAATAGGGTTTACCAGGTTAAGAGCCCTCCAAAATGAACAAATAGATCTCTCATATGTGCATTTGAGGAGCCTGTGGTTTATTTTACGGATAAACCTTGCCACAGATTTCTCTTTCTCTGATTTCATAGAGTTTGTTTGCTAGTCTATATTCAGTTTTACTGGCCAGCAGACAGGGCCCACAGAATACAGTGGTGCCCCATTAAAAATGCATTACGACTTCTGATAGAGCTGATTCCCAAAGCTGGCCCTGGAACTATTAATGCGCTAGAAAAACAAACTGAGCTCCACAGTGAGTCCACCAAGGCGAGCAGAAACCAGCGGGAGACGTCTCACAGGTCCATCTACACAAACCTCATGAATACACTGAAACCTGCTGCACTTCACTTAGCCGCAGGTCAAAGACTCCCGGGTGTTTTTCACAGCTTTTCAGAAGGAAAGAAAGGGCAGAAATGATGAGAACTGATGCAGAATGACTCTTGACACATTTGGCAGTGTAATGAAAAATAAATTAATCTTGAAGTGCAAAAAACACAAAAAGCAGGCACAGAAAAAAAAAAAAACTATAAAATTGTTATGCATTTGCTTCCTCACAAAAGCTGAAATTAATGGTAAAATTAATGGTAAAATTACTGGAATATATATAAATACAATTCTGAAGCCTTGATTCCTCCATTCTCTGTAATGCTAAACATATTTCCACCTCCTGAGGAGTTTGCTAATTACTCTTGTAAATTTCCATCAACAACAAATCATGCATATGCTAATACGTCTGTTTACCTTTTTATGAACTTTCTAGTAAACAAAGTTGTGTTGTTTCAGTCCTACAATAAACCTTCTTGCCCTCTGTAACGTGCTAATGCATGTTGCTAACTATCCCATTAGCTTGCGTTAATTGTTGGTGTAAAACTTAGTATCGCCTTGGGGCTGGTTAATTGTTAGCATAAAATGCTACGTTTTGTAATGTTCCCCCTAGTTGCACTTATTGTTAGCATGTTAACACTAACAAGTGGGTTATTGCAATGACATGTTTGGCTTTGAAATCCTGCTCACCGCATATATTTAATTGCAAACAATGTTGTCTTTACCAGTAATTAGCTCCCCAATTAACTGTAGCACAGCCTCATCAGTGTCATTGTGATATTGTTTCCTGTCTGAGAACATAGTTTGATTCATTGTCTGTCTTTGAAAGAATCTCTAGAGGAAAAAAATATATAGGCCTATATATAGATGAGACCGGGGTGGGGTCTTGTTGTCATGCAAGGAAGTTGTCAGAAGCACTATATCTCAAGATTTTGAGTCAAAGGTCCAATTACACATATGCGTGATTTCTATTTAAACAGTGACTTTGTGTGTTGGTTTGAAATATCTAAAATCATCTTAAAATAAATTTCACTATCATAGGATTTTTACTAGCTGTTGAGTATCAATTGAAGGTAATAAAACTTAACAAATTCTATTAATTCTATTAATAGTTAAAATATAAATATTAGATGAAAAACTTTAAAAATGAATAAATATGAGTACGAATAAATAAATAGCAACCTTTTCTTGCCCTGGCAACTAAATGAAATAATCTTAAGGTAATAAATAAATAAATACTAACTAAAACTGAAATAAAACTAGATTAAACATTAATAGTAATATTTTAAAAATGACAAAAAGCACAACAAAATTACAAACAAACATTAAATAATTAAACAAAAAACTTAAAATGAAAATATAAAATTAAAAGCTAATTCAAAATATGAGAAAAATTGTAATAGTAAATAAATAATATTATGCAGAGTTTTAGTTTACCTAAAAAATTTCAACTCTCAAGGGTATTTTTCATATGTCAGGGAGAGGCAGGTTGTCACGTTTTTTATGTTGTAAGTTTACAATATCTGCTTGCTAAAACCCTGGGTTGTTTTCCCCCTGGGCAATAATGGTGGAAACGTTCCATTTTTTTTTTGTAGCCAAAACTAAAACATTTTTGTCTATACAGAAACGAACTGTGAAAATCTTCAGTAGAGTTGGACAACTAGTCCCAGTCTCCTTTACTGTTTCTCAACAGAATTTCCTGTTGGTTGAAGACGTGACCTGTCAGTTTCTCTGCATGCTTGGACACATTGAGCTGTGGTGCTCATGCGGGTGACAGAAAATGGGAAAGTCTCATCTCCTCATAATTTCCTGTCAGTTTTGTTGAGTGTATCTGTCATTAAAAACTGCACCCCCTAACCTCACTTTAGCCCCTTTGACACACCAATAGCCCATCACAAGGACAGATACGCATGTTCACACACACACACACACACGTCCTGTTCCACTTCATTGAAGATTGAGAGGGCTCAGAGGGCTTTTGGCAGCTCGAGGCTTAGCTATCAGAGCCCTTAGAGTTTAGCAGTTCCACTGCATGTACCTGTCTATCAATGCCTTGGTGAAGACGCTGAACCACACGTTACACACGGACGGACATCACTTCGGCTATAAAGGTGACCGTCTTGTAAAGCTAATAAATGGACCATTGCACCCATGATTGTTGCAATTCCTCTAGGAAACTGCCTCCCTTAGCTCAAGAGCAAAAATGTCAGTGACGGATGCTGCCACTACGGATGGATTAGACACCGATTACAGAGCTTCACCGCAGGATACAGCTCTGCCCGAGATTTCATTTTGACTTAAATACCACGAGGAGTAAAAGGCTAAAAGCAAACAATGATGTATTTTGCAGGGGCGACATCAAAAAATGATGTCAGAAGGCAAACTAGTCTAACGGCAGAAACACATTACTAAAAGGGACAGTTCAGCCAAAAATAAAAATTGTGTCATTGTGTACTTACCGTCATGTTGTTTTATTCCAGCATGACTTCATTTTCTATGGAGGAAAACTACTGCAAAAACATCCTGGCTACTCTTTTCTATATAATGAAAGTAAATGGGGACTGGGCAACCCAGGCTAATTGGGAAAAATATGCTAGTGGTGACATTTCTGCAATATGATATTGTGTTGTTTTTGCATATTACTTTGGTTGTTTTGAAATGGTTGCGCTTTCAAAGTAAACCATCCAGTGAGTGGAAACAGACGTATATGAATCTGGCAGTGTTTCATTACGTTAGTTGTTGTACGTATCTCTGCAGTTCGGTAATGAAATGTCCGGTAATCGGCGCTAAAAAGTTCATGCTAAAGTAACATACCACCTACGCTAAAACTCAAACAGTTAACAGATAGTGTTAACAAAAGCTAAGCTGAGATAAAAATGCATTTGCTGAAGCAACCATTCTATAGCTTCTTTATACAAGCGGAACACTGTACCGGGTGAACTACCGAGCAAGTTTACTACGTCAGTAAGGAGGTGGTTATGTGATGCAAACATCAAATTATATTAGTTTACAAATCATGCACTGTGGTAAAAGTGTTTTGAGGTCATAGCGTAGTATTGGCCAAGGAATCACATGAAAATACATCATTATTAATTGAAAATCTGTCCCTATTTATAATTTGTGTGAAAAGGATTAAATGTTATTGGTGTTTTATAGCCACTAGTGTTCATTTCAGCTGGAAACTGCAGTGAATTGTATATAGGTATACAATTTTGAGTTTTGGAGAAATGTAGAGGCAAGTTTTTCCAATGAGCCCATGTTGAGACTGGGGATGTTAAGATCTATAAATGACAAAAGACAAATGAAAAAGTATCATAAAAGTGGTCTATTCAACCCCAAGTCTTCCAAAGTCATACAGTACAAAGAACATACTACAAATCATTATTTACTGTTAATCTTTGTGTCAGGTGAAGCTCTTGAGATGGACTACAAAAGTCATACTGTAAGACCAACATAAATGGTACGATGATGCCATTTGATGCCACTGGTGCCCAATGACTTTGGTTCTTGTATGTCTAATGACCAAGGCTTGGAATATCTTGTATGGATATAGTAGTTTAGTTTACAACCGCAGTTCCCTTTCACTTTCATTATGGAGAAGGTGTATAAGAGTGGTCAGTATGAGAAAAGGATGAACTTTTTTCATTTTTTGGTGAACTTTCTCTTTAAATTTAACATCTCTTTTCATTCAATAAAAATTATCTTGACAAAAACAAACAAACATGTATTCTGATTCAAAAGGCTTTTGCACCTGCACACTGTAAAATAATTTGGCCTCAAAATGTAAATCTCCTTTTCCTGCATACAGCACACATGAAATGGACACACTGAACCATGCTGACTTCAGTTTAAAAAGCTGTAGATGCCTGTGGTGTGTGTGCGTATGTACGGTTTTTGGCTTCCACCACACACAGAGCGTATTTGTGGTCCCCAGCTGTTTAATGGTAACACACACACGACACACACAGCCATTTTACAGCATTACATAACGTGAGTTGATATTGAATAGACCCCGGGCACAGTGTGTGACATCACTTAAACGCATCTCATTTCCCACCCTTGTAATATAGCAAATGAACAGCAAACTTAACACACACACACACACACACACACATACAGTAATCATACAAACTCTGCTCTAAAGTCTAGTGAACTGCCTCATTGTCTACATAATGAGCATTTTGACTGAAATTGAACCTCACGGTGCTCTATGTTAGCATACACATACAACACAAATCAGAGTGCTGGAAGACCCAACTTACACTTAAATCCAAGTTTGATATTAACATGTCGCTTAGTTAATGCTGCTATACTCAAAAAAACAAAACAAAACACAAACAATGGATTTTACATAGAGTTTGTTGCAGTGCATTCTGAGACTGCCTTCATCTTCTTCTCATTTTGAAATGAGGTATCTTAAAAGACAGCATAATGTTGCTGCATAATAGAGTTTGACATTACCATGTAGCTTAGCAGCTAAACTCAATAGGAAAATATATATAGACCAAACTACTGTATTTGTTATTAATACTTTTATTCTGCCATCTAGGAGGGGTTGTTCTAGTGTATTCTGGGATTGCCTTCTGTGTGAATATCCTACCTTTTTGAACAACCTTCATGTGAGGAGCACGCCATGATGCTTTGAAATGCTTGAAAAAGTAGGGAGAGAAAGTTTTGAGAGATTATACACATATGTGGCTTCAATGTTGTTTTTAAGTGGATTTATATATTTAATTTAATATCCTAAAATGAGGATTTAATATCCTCAGGCCACTTATGAACTTCATAACACAAACGTCTGCAGACAGAGAAACAAAACAGACAGAAGGATCAAAGGCTGAAGGGGAGGTTGGATTTCTGTATACCATGTTTTAAGGAAATAAAACAATTACTGAGAATACTGTAAGTGTATTTGCAGTTGGAGAGCCATAACATGACAAGCAATTTTGTTTGTTTATTAGTATTTGTTCAAACCAGCCGTGACTGCAACTTGAAATTTAGTTTTTTATTTCTTTGGGGCTTGGATACACAGTAAAAAATTCTGTGTCTAAAAACACATCATTTGTTTTGTATACTTAATAATAATGAATATTAATAATCATAAAAGGAAAAATATATTGATCAAAAAATTACTTTTTGGTACTTATATGTTAATGATTAAAGTCCATGCTCCAATAGTTTTTATCCATTTATTTTGATCAGAAATTTTATGTTAATGTAGAAAATCTAAATATGAAGTTGGCACTAAGGTTTGCATGCACAGATATTTAGTACCCTAAAAAGTAAAATGGCCAGATTTGGCTTAGCTATGATTTAATTCCCAAATATGAAACCATTTTCCTCAACAGCAATGTCAGCTTAGCATGCAAACTTGTTTTAAGTAAAAAATATTTGATATGCCTGAATCAACAAGACAAGTTACACAAAAATATGGTCAGATCCAGTAAAATTGTTAATTAGGATAAGAAATGCATGTCATCACTTTTTCAACTGTAGGTAACCCTGCTTCCAGTGAAATCTCATTGATCTAAAATTCTGCTCCACATAATTGTATTTTGGACATCAAGTATATTCTGATTTGGTGTTGTGCAGTAATTATGCTTTCAATGTGACTAAAAACTACTTGTTGCTGGAAAATTGCCCCATTTGCCCGCTCACAAGAAATTCTTGATTTGCTGTCAAAAATAATCTAAACAGAGGTCATTTTTGGAATGTAAAATGGCACAAGTGTGTTTTGGCCTTCACAGTGAGTTGTGTTTGTGCTTTGTGTCTTAATCACATTGATGGAAAGTCGATGGCTAATTTGCAATTTGTTGCAGCAATTGAGTACTTTACCTTCTCTCTCTCCCTCCCTCTCTCTCTCACCTTGATCCTGAATTACTGCTGCACAGTTTCCTGTTAATCCCACATAAAAAAGAGACAGCGAAAACACAAAACTGTGCAGTGATAAGTATCACCAATGAGCTGCTCAGAGCTGAAGCCTTTCCCTTTCCATGTCTCATCCCCCATTTCAGAGGCTCAACGCTGCTCAGTTATCCTGAACGGACTTGTTCCAGGGGGGATGGTGGGATGGGGTGTGGGGGATTATCAAGGCCGAGCACAAAAGAGAGGACCTGATTGAGACCAGGGGGTGTAGGGTAGGGATTGTACAGATATTTATCTTGATCTCTGTCCTGTCAATCAAGCCACACACGCTTGAGATATCTACAGTCGATGGGAAGATGAGGGAGATAGACGAGTGAGTGGAGGAAGGACACAGCATGAGAAGAGGGAAATGTATATTGTTTATTTGACTGATGAATCTAGTAGAATCAAGGAATGAAGGATAATTCTTTCAAACAAAATTGTGTATTGAAATGCTTTCTATTTTAACTTGATGCACTGCCTCAAAAACAATGCTCATGGCATGAGATGCTGAAAATAAACATCCATCTGATGCATAATCGCAATAAAAAAATAAAATAAAAAAAACCCTTAAACCCTGACTAAAGGTGCATCTCGATAAATTAGAATGTCGTGGAAAAGTTCATTTATTTCAGCAATTCAACTCAAATTGTGAAACTCGTGTATTAAATAAATTCAATGCACACAGACTGAAGTAGTTTAAGTCTTTGGTTCTTTTAATTGTGATGATTTAGGCTCACATTTAACAAAAACCCACCAATTCACTATCTCAACAAATTAGAATACTTCATAAGACCAATAAAAAAAACATTTTTTAGTGAATTGTTGGCCTTCTGGAAAGTATGTTAATTTACTGTACATGTACTCAATACTTGGTAGGGGCTCCTTTTGCTTTAATTACTGCCTCAATTCGGCGTGGCATGGAGGTGATCAGTTTGTGGCACTGCTGAGGTGGTATGGAAGCCCAGGTTTCTTTGACAGTGGCCTTCAGCTCATCTGCATTGTTGGGTCTGGTGTCTCTCATCTTCCTCTTGACAATACCCCATAGATTCTCTATGGGGTTCATGTCAGGCGAGTTTGCTGGCCAATCAAGCACAGTAACACCATGGTCATTGAACCAGCTTTTGGTACCTTTGGCAGTGTGGGCAGGTGCCAAGTCCTGCTGGAAAATGAAATCAGCATCTCCATAAAGCTTGTCAGCAGAAGGAAGCATGAAGTGCTCTAAAATCTCCTGGTAGATGGCTGCGTTGACTGTGGACTTCAGAAAACACAGTGGACCAACACCAGCAGATGACATGGCAGCCCAAATCATCACTGACTGTGGAAACTTCACACTGGACTTCAAGCAACATGGATTCTGTGCCTCTCCACTATTCCTCCGGACTCTGGAGGAAGAGTGGAGAGGCACAGAATCCATGTTGCTTGAAGTCCACTCTTCCTCCAGACTCTGGGACCTTGTTTCCAAATGAAATGCAAAATTTCCTTTCATCTGTAAAGAGGACTTTGGACCACTGAGCAACAGTCCAGTTATTTTTCTCCACAGCCCAGGTAAGACGCTTCTGACGTTGTCTCTGGTTCAGAAGTGGCTTGGTAGCCCTTTTCCTGAAGACGTCTGAGTGTGGTGACTCTTGATGCACTGACTCCAGCTTCAGTCCACTCCTTGTGAAGCTCTCCCAAGTGTTTGAATCGGCTTTGCTTGACAGTATTCTCAAGCTTGCAGTCATCCCTGTTGCTTGTGCACCTTTTCCTACCCAAATTCTTCCTTCCAGTCAACTTTGCATTTAATATGCTTTGTTACAGCACTCTGTAAACAGCCACACCTTTCAGTAATGACCCTCTGTGACTTACCCTCTTTGTGGAGGGTGTCAATGTTCGTCTTCTGGATCATTGCCAAGTCAGCAGTCTTCTCCATTATTGTGGTTCAAAGAACAAGAGATACCCGTAATTTATACTGTATGGATGGTCATTATTTGAAACTTAAATGTAAATATTCTAATATTTTGAGATACTGATTTTTGACTTTCATGAGCTGTAAGCTCTAATCATCAAAATTAAAACAAAAAACTTTTGAAATGTTTTACTTTACATGCAATGAATATAAAATATATGAAAGTTTCACTTTTTGAAATAACTTACAAGAAAAAATGAACTTTTTCATGACATTCTAATTCATTGAGATGCACCTGTACTTGGCTGAGTTATCTTTAGCTTACTTGTAGCTGAAATAGAATAAAATATGAATATTATATGAAAAACTTAAATTTAAACAAAAATTAGAAAACAGAACTGAAACTACTAAAATTACTGAAAGTTTGCTTAGAAAATGCTAAAAATAAAACTGAAATAAAACTAAATGAAAGTCAAATAGGAATATAAAAAAAAATGAAAATATGAATAAACATTATAATGCAATATATACGAAAAATAAAATAACACTGTGGAATGAAAACTGAAAATTAAAGACTATTTACAAACATTAATTGCAAGTATAAAAATGCACCTAAGACAGATTTTTTTTTTTGAACGACCACATTAGTCCCTGCAGAATGCTTCATATCTCCTCTATAAAGCATGCAGGTGCAGTCTGACCTTTACAGAAGGAGATGCAGGTCCACCTGGAGGTTCAGGTCATTCATCTTGGAGGTGGAGTAAGGTTTTGTCTTGTTCCAGAGAGGATGGCGGTTGGTGTGCCAGTTGGTGCAGTGGTGCAGGATTGATGTTTTTATAAACCTTCACTCAGCAAAGGTGCCGGTGGTTCATTATTTCCCCCTAATTGCACCGTCGTGGACTGCGCTGTGTGCACCAGTTAAGTCAGCCGGCGTGTGTGAGAGAGTGTTTTTTTTTCAAGTGGATTACATACCTACGTGATGCATTCATCCTCATAAGGGAGTGATAAATGTGTGCGTATGTTGGATTTATTTTCTCTCTTTAACCCCACATCACATTCAGCCATTCAGTTCACTGAACCTGTTCTAACAACATTCTGGTCTTCCAGTACCCAGAGCGAAAACCCTTCTGTGCTTCTTCCACAAGCACATTAGCTCGAGTACAGCTGACCCAAATTGAAGTGCTCGGCTCAAACCACATGTCCATTGTGGATGTGTTTGGAATTCTCTGCGCGGCCGCGCCGCAAATGGCTGTTGGTTTTCAGACAGTAGAGCCGATTAACTTGATTTAGGATTAAATTGCTTGTACAAAATTTCATTTACTGCTTACCGCTGGCTGAACGGCCCACATCACAAGCAACACACACAGAGCCAATGCTCTGCTTAATGTGTAGTGTCTTTACATATTTATATATATATATATATATATATATATATATATATATATATGTGGAAAGATAGATAGATAGATAGATATCTTGTTCAAGTTGTTGTTTTTTAAAAAGGAATATTAACTTTTATTCATCAAGATGCATTCAATTTTTCAAAAGTGACAGTATAAAATGCTTTTATTTTGCACTTTATATTCATCAAAAAAATTCGGAAAAAGCAGCACAACTGTTTTCAACATTGATGTTAATAAAAAGCATTAATAAACTCAGCAGATTAGAATTATTTCTGAAGTGATATTTGAAATAAAAATTTTGTCATCATTTACTCACCCTCGAGTTTACAAACAGTTGATGGTAGCCATTGAATTCCATAGTAATTTTTTCCATACTATGGAAGACGATACCGTCAACTTTTTGGTTACCAATATTCTTCAAAACATCTTCTTTTGTGTTAAAAAAAGAAAGAAACTCATACAGGTTTGGAACAACTTGAGGGTGAGTAAATGATGACAAAATTTTCATAATCATACAGATACTGGGCAATATAGTTTAACAAACAACACTTGGAATGTAGATTTTGTAATGATTTATACAGGTTAAATAAACAGAAATGCACTCCTTACAAAAGATTCAAAATGAAACTACAACCAAATTTGAACTGCCATATATGTAACACTACATCATCAGGCACTTTTCTGCATATGTTTTGGGAATGTCCTGTCGTCATCAGTCTATGGACACATGTAAACCTGGTTTTGTCATCATTACTGCGAATTGATTGGTCTGTTAACCCAAGTTTGTGTCTTCTTAATGATGATTCTGGTCTCTGTATTAGTTCAATGCAAAGGAGAATGTTGTTTGCTGGTTTTACAGCTGTGAAGAAGACAATAATCCAGAACTGGTTTACACCACACATGTGTGGAAAAACATATTGGATCCGTAGCCTCCTGCAAATAGTGACTTGTGAATGTGCAACGGCGCGAGTCGGTGGGGCCAGGCCTTCGACATTGATGCTTGGCAGTGTTTTTTGTTGGATATACGTGATTGTATAGGGGAGTGACTTTTGTGTTTTTGTTGTCCTTCCCTCTCTCCCTCCCTTTTGACTGGACTTTGAGATGTTGAGTATGTGTCTGTTGTTTTGTTTTGTTATATTTTGAATGCTGTGTTGTGTTATGTGTGAAAAAATAAATAATGTTGATAACAAAAAAATTTACAGAAATGCCAGTTTGTTGTTTGGGAACCACATTAACATTTATCACTACATCAGTTGGCTAAAATTAGAATCAAGTGCAAATTAGAAGAACATCGTTAAAGAGAAGAACATCGTTTATTGAGGTTTATATAAACCTCAATAAACTGGTCTGGTTTGGTCACAAGCTTTAAAATGCTTCAAAAAATCAGCCTGAGTCCCTTAAAATGGTGGTTGTTGAGACTTATGAGTTTGGAAAGGGATTCAAAGCCATTCCCTAACTATTTAAAATTCATTGTTATTTGATGAATAAATGCAGTCCACACTAAGTTCCAGTATCAATGAGACCACATGTTGAAAAAGGACAAACCTTTTCATGCTGGTTACTTACTTTCACAGCTCTAAATTGAATTGAAGTCGTCCCTGAATCTGCTTACAGCCTATCGATTCTCACTTTATTTAAAAATGTATGCCTCTTCTGTCTCTCTCTTTTAAAAATATCCCAGAATTGTCTCTCTACCCCTTTACCTAACACGTTTATTTCATCACACACACACACACATTCTCAAATCTCTTGTGCGTTCAGACTGAAAGCTCTGTCTCCCCTCAGTAAATACTCTCAAATCGCTCACGGATTTGATCTGAATCCAGCGTTTTATTTCTCACCTCTCTCTAACATCTCTTAGGAAAGTGTGTGTGTGTGTGTGTGTGTGTGTGTTGTAATGCAGGCATGTAATGCTGCTCTCGGTTTAGCCCAGTCAGCTCTACAGTTATTAACACAATTTACACAGTTATAGCAATGCAGCCGCCAGGATCAACGTGACGCATCCATAGAAGGACACAGAGCCACACACATTCATAAAAAAGCACGTGCCCTTGAGTGAAGTGCAGTATATAAACCTAATATTCCCGCTGGCCAGGTTTAAAAACAGGCAATCAATGAAAACTGACCTGTTCATTTGAAAGCGAGGAGGTATGACCCAGCATTTTGCCCTCTGAGTGTGTGAATCTGTCTCTCCGTCTCCTCCCTGATTAGGCCATAATGAAACGTGCCGTTATAAAACAAAACGAGTTGGTCTGGAGGAGAGAAAATGAGTTCTTTGATGGAGTTCCACAGGGGACGAGATCACAGGACGTCTATATGAGAAAGATCAGAACACAACCTCAGCAAAGCACAGAGAGAGACATGAGAAGGAGAAATGAAGCTTTTTAATGTGGAGGTTTTTGCATCTCTCAACCATAGCTCACCCAAAAAATGAATGTTCTTCATGTCTTTCCATATCTGTATGAGTTTCTTTTTGCAAAGTCCTACTTAATTGCACTTTTCCATTCTATTACAATACATGGGGACAGCTTTAAAGCTTCAAAATGACAAAAAGGCACCGTAAAAGTATCATAAATGTAGTCCACTGTATTTCAAGATTTACAGTTTGCTTTCCCTCCACTATGTGGTTTGCTTATGCTGTGCATTATGAATGAAAATGGAGCAAAGTTCACGAACAAAAGTGATTACATGAAATGACAGTGAGACACTTCTGTTTTATTCTAGTTTTATGCAGATGACACAATGATTGATATACTTTTTACTTACAGTAAAAACTGTAATGTTGTATAATGTTGTATAGGTATAGGATGTATATGCTCAAACCATTTTTGCTTATTTATGTTTAATAATAGTATATTTTTCTGTGTTTATTTTATAATTTTAGTTTTCAATGAAATTATTATGAATTAAACTAAATTCATTTTTTTTTAATATATAAAATATATTTTTATTTTTTTATTATATTAAAATATAATCTATTTCTGTGATTTAAAGCTGAATTTTCAGCATCATTTCTCCAGTCTTCAGTGTCACGTGATCCTTCAGAAATAATTCTAATATACTGATTTGCTGCTCAAGAAACATTTCTTCTTATTATTATAATCAAGTTGTGCTTGCTTAATAATTTTTATGGAAACTGTGATATATTTTTATTCAGGATCTGTTGATGAATAGAGATTTCAAAAGAACAGCGTTTATTTAAACGTTTAAATGGACATCTCATTTAAAATTTTTGTTTCTTTACATTTAATGAAATTTTTGTTGAATAAAAGTGTTAACCTAACTCCACGCTTTTGAATGGTAGTTAAGGTATATACTAATACATTTTTAAATTATTGTTTATTATTAACATTTGATATTCAAGTTCCCAACAACAACAGTGTGGATAAAATACTCTTTACTGAGACCCTATCTCATTTAAAACGGACCAAATACATGAATGTGCCTCCTTTCAAGGTCAAGGACAGTGTGAATGCACTCTTTGTTCTTTAAAAGAAACTCAGTCACCTTTAAGTGGAGTCAGCCCTTATATTCTTCAGGAGAGGCTTTAGCAAATATTATTTGTAAGGATGGCAATAATTAAGAAACCTTTGTTTTGCACTACTCAGTAAAGTGTGTGTGTGTTAAAAGCACATGACTCGTATGACTGAATCCAAAACATGTCTCATGGTGTATTTGTTTAATTTAAACGATCCCATTTGCTCAGTTTCATGAAGGGTGCCAATACGTCTTGAGTTGCCTTTAGACCTCATTAATCTGCATTAATCTGACGGCAGACTGTTGAGAGAAAGAGTGTGAGAGAGCAAGCAAGAGAGAATTGCCTTAGGGATTGACGTCTAGAACAGCTTCAGTCTGTTCTTTACTCTGATTGCTACATGAATTTGCTTGTGCGTGTACATGTAAGAGGTGAGGTGTTTAGGGTGAGAAGTTTCTCTTCTTTTTTTTGTATTGGCCAACTGATACCATAATTGCAGCTTTTATACAAGTGGTTTTATACATGTGATATACAAATGTCTTAGGTACAAAACAAACTTAATGCAGTATTTGAATTTTACTTTATATTTTACTTATGCACTAATATAAGCATTCTGGCAGATAATTACTTTAATATTATGACCAATGAGCAATGACAAAAAAAAAAAAAAAGGCAGATGGTAATATTCTATATAATTTTGTTTATATAATTTAAGAATAAAACATGTGAAAATAAATTATGTTAAATTATGTCAGTGAATTTGTTATGAATTTAATTTTGAATTATAATGCACAGTATTGAAAATGAACATACATTTTGAGAATGCTTAAAGGAATAGTTCACCCCCCCCAAAAAAAATTGTTGAAAATTTACTCCAAGATGCAGATGACATTGTTTCCTTTCAGAACATTTGGTGAAAAGGATGAAATCACTTGTTCACCAGTGGATCCTTTGCAGCGAATGGGTGCCGTCAGAATGAGAGTCCAAAAAGCTGATAAAAAAACATTTTTCTTTACAAGATGTAAATTGATGGACTAGAATTTTGTGGGATACTTGTGGATTATTGTGATGTTTTATCAGATGTTGGGTTCTCATTCTGACGGCACCCATTCAGTGAGCAAGTGATGCAATGCTAAATTTCTCCAAATCTATTCCCATGAAGAAACAAACTCATTTGCATATTGGATGGTCTGAGGATATTTTTATGGACATTTTCAGCAAATTTTCATTTTGGGGTGAACTATTCCTTTAAGATTACATTTAACATTGTTATCAAATTATCAGTGTTTGTAAAGATTAACTTTAAGTGAGTGTTAGATGATGGCAAAGCTAATCTAAATGTAAAAACAGGAGAAATAGGCATGCACAATCAAATATCCAGTATGAATGAAGGCAACTCTATTGCTCCCTTGAATTTTGAGGTTTGCTAGTACCACATAGTAACGCATGTTAAAGTCAACATGAAATCAAAAATATACTAATAATATACCTCACTTTGAATGTTACCACATTTCCCTTTTAACAAACAAATCTATTCCCTCCATTTACTTTGTATGATTCCACTCAGATTAAGTGACTTGGTTGTGAACATTTCACATTTTTAACTATGTACATTGAGGCTGCGCTCGTGATGCTTTGGCCAAGCATTTGTGTCTGCGTTTACTTGTTGGCGTAGTATTTTTCTGGCATTAGTTTGTCTGTGCATGTGTGAGAGAGTGAGACTTTGAGAACTTGAAGTGTCAGTCAAAGAATGTTAATTCACAGCCAACTCTATGAATGTTTATCTGTGTATGTGTGAATCACAGGGCATTTTAGTGTATAACAGTTTTACAGACCTGATATGAGCTGACAGGTGTAGCTAAGCGTAGCTGGACATCACATATAACAGGGAACGAGAAAGAGAAAGGCATAAATGCTAATTTTATGCAGTGCGTGTGATCTTTTGATTTATGTAGGGTATGTGTGCGAGTCATTATTCAGTAGCAGCAATACCATGTTAGAGACATGTGCTCATGTGATCACAGGAGGTCATTGTGATGCTGGGATGTAGATTTAGATATTCTGGATTCCACAGCAGAAATCCAATCAATAGCCATGAACTGTTAGCAGGTCAGCCACCCTCCATTCAGCATTTAATACAGATGCAGCCGATACAGAGATCAGAGAAGGTGCATCTCATAAAGATGTCCTGGTCATACTTGACCTCCAAAAACAAACAGATAAGAAATTACATTGTGAAAAAACATTAATTTATTTCTTTATATATATATATATATATATATATATGTACATTAAGGCAATGCATCTGTTTTATGGGTCTTTCAGTCCACCAAACTTGACACAGTCCTTCAGGCTGTTTTGACTATGCTTTTGTTTTCTCTAACTGATTGACTGTATGGTTTATTTACACACCCAAACAAGGAACAACATTTGCATGTTTACTTATTCAGTGTATTGTTTACATGAATTAAAAATTGTGAGTTTTGGGAATAATTTCTTACATTACCATTGTCAAGTGAGCCCTAATTAGATCAAGAGTCCTAGATAAATAAATGTGTGAGCTTTTAGATTGCAAAAGAAAAATATAAATGGCATACATTATTAATAACAGTAATTCATTTAATTTTTTTAAATATTTATAAAGCACATTCTATTTTTATTGCTGTAGTGCACTGATTACTTATTAATATTAAAGTCAATAAGCAGTAATAAAACAAATAAAAAATACATTTTGTAAATCAGTAATTGGGCCCTTAAACATTGAAATAATTAAATAAAATATTATTATAATACACACACACACACACACACACACACACACACACACACACATATGAAATAAATGTCACAAAGAATTTAGCTGAATTCTTTTTAACATTTATTTTATCTTCATCTATGCTTTAATTTTTCATGCCTTGAAAGCATTTTTAAGGCAAACTTTATCACACCAACATCAAAGTGTCTAGCTCTAAATAATAGTCTAGCTCTATCACACTCCAGCAGAGAACATTCGAATGACAACATGTCTCGTGCATACATCAAATACTGTTTTATTTATAGTAAGCCGCATCTGCTGAAAACTCTACTGTATTTCGCTAAAAGCACTTCATTTCTGACCACATGTGCTTGACTTCCAGCAGTGTGTGATGGGGAGTCTCGAGTGTAATCACATCAAATACAAACACACTCGATCGGTTCCCTGCGGTCTGGGTGTCTTTGATATTACACTCCATGCTCTATGGTGTGAATCATATCCATTGGTTGTGTATTTCTGTGTGTGATAACTTAGCATCCATGTTTAATTGTATATCTACACACAAGCTCTACTTTGCAGCATATGTTCACAAGCTGGGTGTGTGTGTGTGTTTGATGCATCACAGTGACGTCAGTCATTTAGCTTTGCCCTGAAGCCTCATCTGTTCTGGAAAGTGCTGTGTGTGTGTGTGTGTGTTTGCATTCCCAGTGACATTTGCATGAGTGTGTGTCAGAATGGGGGAAGCCTTTTGTGATGTTTTCATTCAGATAATGATGAGAGATGAAATAAAGGAATCTGATACAAGGGATAGATTTACATGGGCAGAAAATCTGACCGCAATAAAGCAGTAATCTGCAAGCAGCATTATCAGAATATAAAAAGTCTTATATGGAAGAAGCATAACTGAATTAATCACATTCTAATTTTAATTGCACTATTTTTAAGACACCTCGCTCTGTTTATGATGACAAAGGCCTGAAATAAGTACATGTGAACACAAACTTCTAGCAAGCTCGATATCATACATTATTGTTGCATTCCGAAATGTGTACGAAGTACTTGCAGCTTTTTATCTTATAATTCTGACTTTTTTCTCACAATTGTTTATATCTCACAATCCATGACTTTTTTCCCTCAGAAATGTGTTTTCATAATTCTGACTTTATATCTTGCAATTTTTTTCCTGAGTAAAAAATATAAAGGTAATTGCAGCATTTGATCCTAATTCTAACTTGCTTCTCACACTTTTTTTTTCAGTTCAAGCTTATCTTTATCAGAATTTATATCAATTACGAGTTTATATCTTGCAATTCTAAATTATTATAAATTTTAAGCTTCCATACATTTGTGTCTGCTTCTATGTATTTTAGTATATTCTGGTCATTTTGCATCACATACAGCAAACTGCATGATGATTATTACAATTAAAATAGTAATAAAAACAATAAATAAAAAAATAAAATAAAATGTAAATAATTGATTTAAATAGATATTACATAATAAATTAAATGATTTGAAATTCTATAAGACATTATAATATTTAATGAAATAAATTAAATTAAAACAGCAATACAATTATAATTATTATAAATAATTTGTAACCCTTTACAATAAGGTTTCATTTGTTAACATTAACTGACAATGAAAAATATCTATATAGCATTTATTAGTCTTAGATAATGTTAAGTTTTTACAAATGTTAAGCTAATACATTATTAAAATCAAAATGTGTGCCTATTAATATTATTTATTGCACCTGGTCTAACATGAACTAACAATTGTATTTTTATTAACCTATACGTTAACAAAGATTCATAAATACTGTAACAAATGTATTGCTTACTTTAAGCCAATAATGTTAAACAATGGGACCTTACTATAAAGTGTTTCTGAATAATTTAACAAAAAATGCATACAATTGTTAAATATTAAATAAATTTTGCAGCACATTGCTTTTCCAGGCTTAATGTGTTTTATGTAAATAGGAATATAAATGCAACAGAGCTTCAACCTGTATAAACAGCTAAACAGGAATATTGTTTTATTTTAATAAGATGAATAGTGTTTGCAGTGCTTATAAACCCTGGTTGCTGACGCACACAGACAGACAGACACACACATGCACGCTCACACACATATAAATACACCTCCTTCTGTGTTTTGGGACTGTACTTGGCAGCTGTCAGATTCATTATAATTCGAGAGAGGAATCATAGATAGAAAGGGATCCATTTTTTGGAAGAAGAATGACAAGAGACTACAAACGACTGCATTCATGTGCAGATAACAGCAGAAAGACAGACACAGAGAGACGAGGACAGGCTGCTGGAAAACAGACCTATGATCATGACATTTGGGCGACTTGTGCTGTTTGCTGAACTGTGAGCGTGTGTATGTGTTTGAGATGCCTGTGCCAATTCCAATAGGTGATCTATATCAGTTCATCCACCAAAATGTCTACATACACAAACATCCCAAGGGACTGTGTGTGTGTGTAAATTTCATTACCTTGAGGTTTGAAGTAGTGCTCATGAATAGTCTGACCAAGTGTTTTCAGGGTGTTTCTCATCTGGACTTGAAAAAGACAAAAAAGAAAAACTCGAATTGTGATTGGGTCTCCATGTAAAGAATATCAAAGACAAAATCACAGATGTAGTTGGTTATGTTTGTTAAAGGGGTCATCGGATGCAAAATTCACTTTACAAGATTTTGATTGACAAGGCAGTCTTACCTTAGACCCGCCCTGAGTGAACTGAGAGCTGTCTGCCATTGTGTTGACTCCGGTGCAGGGGAAGACAAGATGTTTCAGATTAAGCGATCGAGGTGTTTTGTTGCTGGATGTAATAATGAACATAGCAGTCATCATTTACTCCAGACATCTGAGCCGCTGAAGATGCAGAGGATTAATGTTACTTTCGTGAATGCGGTGATCCCCGATCTGCCTAAATGCATCTATGTTCGCGCAAATCATTCGTGATCCAGCTTCATCTACAGAAGAAGTGAGTATAAGGGTTTTTTATGAATCTTTGCAAATCGCCTAAACTAATAATGTAGTTAGCAGGTTTCGCGGCTGAAGTTTACAGTCTGCTCATCACTCCACGGAAGAGAGGGGCGGGGTCAGCAGAGCTCATTAGCATTTAAAGCAACATGGACTATTATGGCTTGATGAAAACAGAGCTGATTTTGACAGGGTAAAGAAGGTGTTTTTTACTCAATCATTGAGAAATTTGAACCAAATTGACTTTTCATTAAGACCCTTAAGAATCATATCAACTTGTGGAAAATGGGCATTCGATGACCCCTTTAAGGCAAGCATATTTAACATAACTATTCTAAGCAATCAGACTTATTTTCACATTAATGGACAATAAAATTGGCGAAAACATCCCATATACATACATATCTCCCTCTGCTTATTTCGTTTTAACATTTGAGGGTTGAAATGATGAGGGTTGTCCATTTTTCAAAACGTCCCCACAATGCTCTTGTCTCAAGTTTAGTTTCCAGGAGTCAGCAGAGAGAATCTGCTGCTGTCAGGCGTTATTGAGTTTCTACAGAAAATCAGTCAGGAGGGGAAGGATGTCAAACTTCATTGCTTTTCCGTTACCCAGCAAATCTTCTGTTCCTGCCAATAGATTACTAAGATACATGCACTGACATTGAATGATTTTATAGCCAAGCAGACAACCTTCAACAAAACCACATGATTTCTCATGAAACGACAAGGGGGAAACTAAAAGGTCTCTTTTACGCAGATTAGCAAGCAAAGACAGACACACAGCCTCTGGTTTGCTGCTAACCATATCTGAGGCTCTTTGCAGTGTGTCAGGCACATCAGGGCCAAATATTTCCCCTACTGTGATATCACTAATGGCTAATGCACCAGAAACACACAAACATACACATACACATACAGTCTCTCTCACTGGAGCAGCATTAGCCCTGTGGCTAACCGGGCCACTATGAACCATCTGCCTCACCAGCTATAACTGATTCCCAATGCATGACGAGATTGAAAACAAAACTCTCTGCTGTAATGTATTTTGATGTTATGGATGCTTTAAACTTTACTGTTAATAAAGTGGTTGTTATTAGCTTAAAGGACCATTTATTGCATAGTGATGCAAATAGTTTCATATGACCAGATATGGAAGGCTCTTTCCGCCATGGAATAAAAAAATTAAGGTAATTGCAACTTTTTATCTTATATTTCTGACTTTTTTCTTGCAATTCTGAGTTTATATCTCACAATTCAAACATTGTTCTAGCAAATCCGAAAAAAAAAAATCAGAATTGTGAGATAAAAACTCATATTACGCAATATAAAGAACTTGTGAGATATACTTGAACGTGAAAAATTATGTTTTGATATCTTTCCGCGGATGTAATAAAGTACCTTCTGATGTTCATTCATGTTTATTTTGTGCTTTAACTAGTAAATATGAAAAGATGAAAATCTGAACTGAGGCTCTACAGTGATCTGTCACGACACATTAAAGAGCCACAAAACGGTATTTACTGTTTGACTTTCTTTAATGTGGAGCAAAGAGGAAGCTGACAACACGCCGATCGAAAAAAACAGAGCATGTTACTTTTGGTATGAAACAAAGTCTCAGCTTTCAAATTCTGGTATTTTTTAAGAAAATCAAACAATACCGTTTTGTGGCTCTTTAATATGTTGTGACAGATCGATTTTTTTATTCCATGGCAGAAACAAACAAACAAAAACACAATTGCGAGGTGAAAACTTTGAATTCTGAAAAACAAGTTAAGAACTGTGAGATGTAAAAATTAATTATGAGATAAAAAGCCGCAATTATTAATTTTTATTCCAAAACATAAAAATATTCATCATGACAGTAACTAAATTATTCTAATTATCAATGAAGTCATTTGAGCCGAAAGAACTAAAGATCACAGATCTTCTTTGCAAGCAGGTTAATTAGCTAATGCATCCTATACGAGATTATTCATTAATCAATCTAACATAAGCAATCTTACAGCTTACACTTGGACACCCTGAAACAAACAGCGAATTTAACAGTTGCATGCTAGTGTAAATGCATAACTCGCACTGTTTATAAAGCGTTGCAGTAACAACACGCTACACATAATGCAATATCCTAAACAGTCTCTAAAACATGGAAAATGAATTAAAAAGCATTATTAATTCACAACACAGTAACTTAAACCCATTATATGCTATTAGTATCACAACTAGGAGAGTTGTGTCTTTGTATTGCATGCTTTTACAGTATGTTTAAAATATATTCTAAATAAAAGATTATTAATTTTTAATAAAAACTGCAAATATGTTGGTGTGCTACTGTTTGACATATTTTCAATATTTTAATTTTGAACATTATCATAAACCAAAAGTATTTTTTTGTTTATTAAAATTATATTCCATTCCTAGTAGAGTAAATTGGACTAGATAATATAATTATTTAAAAAAAACTGTTACTGAAATGTAAGTATTTTTTTGTTTATTAAAATTATATTCTTCCTAGGTCTAGATAATATAATTATAAAAAAAACAAACTGGTCTGAGAGTTTTTTTTTTTTTAAATGGCAGTGATTACTTTGATTAGGAGGGAGTCTACCGTATATTCCCACGAAGTTCTTGTCAAAGTACTCCCAACCGAGTCTTAAAGTGAGTTTAGGAGCCAGTTGGGGGCACTTAAGACTGATTTGGGACGCCTGCAGTTAGTCTTTCCACCTGTGATTACCACTGGAGCGCCTTATTGGGAATTTTGCTGAAAATTAACAGTTTAATTAAAGACCACATGTTTCTGTAATGAAAAGGGAACATGCTGAGAGAACATCAGCAAGATTGGAAATCTCTCACATAATTTCTTCTAATACACACTCACGCAATCCAATCCAGCATATGTATGGCCAATCAGAAATTCATTCATCACACACATTAACACCCCTGGAAGTTAAGACCATCAGCATGATTAACGATCATTTTCTATCAATAAACAGCTGAATGATGGTTGATTGCTGCTCTGTTCTGAAGTATAAAATCTGTCTGTAGGTGAAACAGATTGAGCCGTTTAAAATATTTAATTGTGAAACAGAACAGCAAGTGAGCGGAGATATTCTTGGTGAACACAGCTGGGAGCAGATGAATGGAGCATGTGTGTAGATGTTTCTCAGATTGCATGTATACATGTGCTCTGTGCATCCTTACATGTGATCACGACATAAGAAACATTCTTCAGAGAGCAACCGTGAAAGACTAACATGTGATTTGAGATGCATTTAAAGATCATGTTGCTACAACCTTGATCCACCAGAGATCAATCAAAGTGTTTGGTCTAGGTCAGTGCAAATTTAAGATCAATTAAGATCAACCGACATGTCAGTTTAAGTCAGTTTTGTTTTAAATATACATTTCCAACTACATTTCCCGATGGGAATCTGCATCAAATTCTTCACTAAGAACAAATTGTGCCCACTGATTACTCTGAATTATGACTAAAAGTCCTCTACTGCCTAATATTTAATAATTGATTCGGTTGAAAAGAACATACATTTTAGTTAACCAATTTTGTTGTTGAAAGAGAATTATCTAGACTGACATTAATGTTTGTGGAATTTTTCTTAAATTGGGAATTGAAAAAAAATGAACTGCTACTTTTATACTCACAATATCTGACTTTTTATAAAATATATCAAATAATTTGATAAAATAAAGAAAACAACAGTATTCAAAAAATTCAGCGAATACATGACTTGATAAATATATCTATTCTCGAAATTCAAATCGAGTGGCGTCTAATTCAGAATCAATGTGGGCAATTCTGAATAATAAAATCTGTATATTTCAAATGTTTACGCGCTTAGTACTGCATGTTCCTGTTATAAAATGCAAAAATTTAATTCTTTAAGAAACAAAATTTACTTTTTTTTTTTAAGATTAAGCTAAACACTGTACAATTAACCTGGTATAATTGGCACGTTGTGGAGATGTCTTAATTAATAAATAATTAAAATGTCTTAATGCATTCATAATCATTACTTTAAAGCTTTATGATGTAAATGCCTATATTAAAGCTATCAATTTAATATAAACGTTAGACTAAAAGTCTACATTGCTGACATTACGTATTTTATTGCATTTATTTATGCATGCACATTTTTGCTAATGCTTCCCTTGAATCGAGTCAGGATATCATGCGACACTGAGTAAATAATTCAAATATCTCCTTACTGACACATTCCTTTTGATTTACGGCAAGCTGCATTTGAATGCATCTTCAAAAAACACAGAGAACAGTCGTCTATTGCCACTTTTTCATCACTCTAAAATATAAAAATCCTATATAAAAAAAAATTGCAAATCACATTATCGTTTAGACCTAACTATAATATATGAAAACAAGTGAACAAGAACAAGAAAATACATTATATAACAAGAAAATGTCTATCTGTCTATCTATCTATCTATCTATCTATCTATCTGTATATATATATATAAAAATATATATATATATATAATTTAAAGTGTTGTTAGCACAATATTGTACAGTTAAAATCAGCTTTTTAAAATTACCACTCTTTCTTTTAAAAAAGTAATATAATAATATAGACTGTTTAAATTACCTGATTGTTTTAACATACTTTACCTTCACAATTGCCTGAGTGTAAAGTAAGCTATCTTCAGGTCCACCAAAGGCCAGGATATGATACGGCTCGCTAGAGGAACAGGAAGTTTGTAGACAGCCATCGTCCTGTGTGGCCTGTACTGGCTTTGAGGAGACAGTAGAAATGATTCACAGGGCAGCACATCAGTCGAGCATACAGCAGAGAGCTGGCCAGAGCCGAGTGCCTCGTTCTCCTGGTCGTTATCATGAAAGAGACAGACCCATCTCGTATGCCTTAGCCCAGCGATCCTGGCAACTGTTGCTTTAGAAATGTCCCAAGATTCCATCCTGTCCTGAATCTCAGCCTGTGGAATAGAGAATGTTGAGACAATGATGTCACAAGGGAAATAACGGAACCTTGAAGAGCAGCAGAGCAGAATTATTTTGAATTGCACTGGAATCAGCTCACACTTGCACTTTCTGTGCACCTACACAATTTTAATGCAACCACCGAAGCACTTGCCAGTAGGGGATGGATGAATTGAGAGGGTTGGTTGTTAGTTAAGTGTTAGCGAGACATTATAGCTGCCTTGAGAGTTCAGATATGGCTCAGTACTGGACAATCGGTGAAGGTTACGGTCACTGAAGCTCCCAGTGAGGGCTTTGGATAGATTCTGAAGGTGAGGACAGGAGTTAGTGAACAAAGGAAGGGACAGAGCCAAGGACGGTTGGGGCAGTTATTGAATTTTTTTTTTAAAGCATAGTGTGGACAGAATGATAGGAAATAATTACATTTAAATACAGAATAATTACTAAGAATATATGTGCATACAAAAGGCACAAACGATTGCACAGTAGATTCAGTAAATAACATGAAAAATCCATATATAAATAAACAAACAAACAAACAGTATATGGTGTTTGGTGACACTCAGTTGCATCCATCTTTAAAGTTCTTGTACTATAGGAATGATTCCTGTTTAACAATGGAATATGATGATGTAATCTAGTTTTAAACTGACTCTTCATTAAACCCCGCCTTAAAATGCTGCTGACCAATCGTACTTTAGCAACTATTGCCATTCGCCATTTTACTGGACAAGCATTTTTTTTAATGCACTTCTTGGATCTGTGTGATGGATTGTTCTAAACAATTTTATGCAAATAATCCACTTATAGGATTTAAATACATTTTGAAATGCAGCATTCATGGTGTCCTACGATGAGAATAAAGGCCACAGGTGTCGCCAACCTGATCTCATGACGAAAACGTACCTGTGGGAACTTTTTCGCAAGACGCAAAATACGTACCAATAAGTACATATAACTGCAGTTTCCAACAGAAATGAATACTAGAGGCAGTAAAAAAATCACTTTTAATCGTTTTTGTACACAGTTATGATTACAACTCCATATGTTTCGCTTTCTGGACGTAACAAGCTTGCTTGGTAGCTCAGCAGACATGGAGTTGGACTTAGGGTGCAGATTCCTTGGGTACGAATTCTGTGAAAAACATGACTCACGATTAAAGAGCTGAAAGATGAGAAGTCGAAAAACACGCTAAAACGGCATGCTTGTGATTGTCTTTACATCACATTCGTTTTTGTTCATACTGTCGGGTAGGTTTAGGTGTAGTGCAGATGGTACGTTATTTTAAAACGTAACAGAGCATCAGAGTTATAGCAAAGTTATAACAAAATACCACCTACATTTCACTACTGATTATACCCTGTATGATTGTGTATGTGAAAAATAAACAAGAACCTGAGAACCTTGAACCTAGCACCACTCAACGGACATTTCAAGTCAAAACTGCAGTAATACGTACAAAACCAACATCACATAAAATGTACCATATGTACGTTCATCTGTTCCGTGGGAAAAAACAAACAAACACTCTTTTATCACTCATTTCACATCGAATATGTCACGAAACAAACATGGTGCTACGTATTTCATGTCTTGTAAAAAAGTTCATCATGAGATCAGGCTCGGTGTCACACATAAACCGACCAGATGCTGTCAGGTTTGTCGGGTTTAACTTTCGGCATCTTCGTTTGTCTACTGCAGCGGTAATCTGCTTGGACTCAAAAGAATGTATAGCAGCATGGCACTGTGCTCGCGATGACGTCCTGTCTATTACCTGTCTATGCCCTCATTCACAATTGACCCTTCGGAAGGAGCTTGATTGACAGGTAATCTGACCAATCATAATGCAGAATCCTCCATTTTGTCCGACAAACAAATCAGACAGTAGAGTAGATTAACTTCAGTGGACTGAAATTTGAAAAATGGAGTGTATTTACGTCTTTCTATGGTTGAAATTTTCTGATGTTCATTCATGTTTATTTCGTGTTTTAAGTAAATATGAAAAGATGATCGGTTCATGTGCCACGTGAACTGAGGCACTACAGTGATGCTTTTTTTTTTTTTTTTGCGAAGGGTCAATTGAACATATAGACCAACATTTATGTATTGATTCAGGTCATTGCTGTGTTGATGTGTTGCAGAAATGCTAGAAACTGTTCTGTTCACTTACACTAATGTGATCAGCTGTAATTGCTTTCAAATGAGAATTTTCTCATTTTAATTGACTGTGAAAAGTGTTTGCCTCAATTTCAATTTGCAGTCTTTGCATTTTTTAATCGCTTTAATGCATAATTTAAACATTTATTTACAGAAAATGGTTAAAAATACTTTGCAATGTCCTAATTCTTTCCAGAAATTGATCTGCAGCACTTTAGGAGCTACTAAAGGAGTTACTAAAAATCGCATTATTCGCTGAAATCTCCAGTTCATTCCGTTCCTCAAGACACGTGATGCCAGGTATCTAAGACTTGAAGACAAACGACTTGAATTAGTGAGACGTGACTTGGACCAAATGCAAAACACTGGCCTGGGCTCATGTCTAGTTTGAATTGCTCACCCTTATTTGCCAAGTGCCCTGCTGAGAAACTGATGGCGTACAATCCTGTCTCCTTTTAGGGCCCTGACGGAACTGCTGAAACAGCCAGGCGAGCCCGGGGGTGTGGACAGAGGAGGAGGACACCACCCTATCGGATCCAACGGCATCTCTGGCAGGTCAATGCGCACCAACAACGGTGAGTCAGAGTCTCTGCTGGGACTCACGGATATAATGAATGTCGAATAAAATATAATGAACGTCAAACATTCAGTGTTGAGGTAAAAAGGAGCCTTGACAGGTTGCTTTCTATAATTGTTTAAATATGTGTGTTACAAATACTTTCTATAGCCCAGATTAATTTGCAGTGACAACTTTAACTGTAGATAATTTTGATACTGTGGCACTTTCAAAACATTGCTGTTTGTTTGACCAGCCTTGCATTTTATCACTGGCTTATATTTATATATAAAATATAACAATTAAACCCTAATAGAAATATACAAATGACAAAATTACATACAATTAAAATAAAAACAAAAACAAAAATGTAAGCTGATTCAATAAATAATTTAATATTATATAAATAAAAAAATGCAAAAAATGAAGAAGAAAAAAATACTCAATTACTTGAGAGGCACAGTGACATAATTTTTTTTATTTATTTTATTATAATTTTTTTTTTGAAAAAAAAAAGTATTACAATTAAGTGATTTTACACATAAAACCAGGAAAAAATGTCTGCCGATAGGGTAAGAAACCCTACCTTTATTTTTTTTATTATTTATTAAATTTTTTCCCCCTTTGACAAATTTATTTTCCTCATTGTATTTAAGCATAAAGTCATTTAATTTTGATCAATTTTGCAGACAACAAGTAATTTGATTCTGTGATTTTGGCATTTTTATTAGTTTTTAAAACCCTTTTTCTATTAATTTTTCTATTAAATCTTCTCTAAGAAATTTTTTCTTAAAATTTTCTATTATTATTTTTTTTTCCTGAGGGGAAAAAAAAAATGCAGTACAAAATACCACTGCCCTTAACACTCTGCCATGTAACTCATTCTGAAATGTGCACGGATTGTACCTCAGATTTATTCTTGATGAGGAGAGGTGTACTTTTACTTTTATGCAATCAGACTTTCACCTTGGAGAAAAGGGGTGAAAAAAATCATAAAGACGGAGAGAAATGTCAGTAATAGAACCTATAGTGCGTATCTCCCCCAGAACACCCTGATAATCAAATAGCAACACCTTTTAATCATGGCAATGACTTTTATTTTTATAATCCTGTTTGGTGCCACTAGAGTTGCAGCAATTACACTTGAAAGCTTTAAGATGACTTTGGTTTGCTTGAATAAACTGCTAAATTAATGTTATTTTTTATTATTATTTATTTAGCTATGTCATCATTCAGTACATCAACATTCTCTTTGCAGTCAAAACTAAAGTTCTTGTGCAATCACGACCCATTAAATGTTCTGCAGATACACATCGGCCGACAACATTATTGATAATAAATCTCAGCAAACACAATGAGGCTTAAAGGCCATCACCTTTTGACCCTGTAAGGGTAATTAACTGGAGTGAGGGAGTAATTAAATTTGCGGATACGAGCAGTCCTACTGCTGCTCCCTCTCAGCCTTGGAAGAGGAAGTGGCTTAACGAAGCAACTGTGCTAATTAAGGCATAATTAAGAAACTTCAGCCAAGACCTGCTGATCAAGAACACACTGTCCTTCTGTCTGAGAATTAGGGACCCATTTATCTCTCCATCTCACGCACACTCTTCATCACAGGTGTGAGTTTTCCTTGGGAGTGTGAGAATTTCCACTGTGCCAGTGTTTCTGCTCGTACTTCTTTTATCTTCTTCCTCTTCTAAATCCACCTCTTCAATAAGAGTTTAATTAAGTGCTCATTAAAACAGCTTGAATACACTAAGGGTCACAAGGGTCTAAGAACGATCCATCTGCATATACACACACAAACACAGCTGAAGAGTCGTGACAGGTAGACCCATGTCGACACAGGTGGTCAGGAAGGACTGATGGATGGATGAATTTGAGAGGAAGATATGAGGTGACGAAGGTCAAGTATAATGATGAACTTGATGAGAAAAGTGTTTTTTAAATAGGGCGTGTAGAAAAAAA
The DNA here is from genome assembly GCA_027422415.1 of Schizothorax lantsangensis. NCBI lineage: Eukaryota > Metazoa > Chordata > Actinopteri > Cypriniformes > Cyprinidae > Schizothorax > Schizothorax lantsangensis. The sequence continues at coordinate 10,535,964 of CM049840.1, forward strand.
TGTACGTAAATAATTAGAATAATAATTTACAAAAAGCACAAACATTAATTTGATTAATTGATTAATATGGAATAAGTTTGTTGACATAAATGCATGATAAATTCTTAGTTTAGTTCATTAGCTTAACAGCTGTTTCAATGAAATAAAACAACAGAAAAAAAATATGTATAAAAATATATAAAATTATGCATTCTTAAAATAAATAATATAAAATTATATATATAAGAATATAAAATATAAAAATAATAACAAAAAATAAAATGTTATGAAACTATTAGCATTATGCTGTTTTCAGATAATAAAAAAAAAGTAATTAATAAAAGTTAAGGGCAATTTTTGCATCAAACTGTTGGTTATTCTTGATGTAGTTGGTGGTTTCCCATATTTTTTGGAGTGAGAAGTGGTCTGCAGTCTTTGTTGAAGGAGTGAAAGGAGGAGTGCACCTGGAAAAGTTTGAGAAGCACTTTCCACAGGAAGGAAAATGAGATTTCAGGAATCAAGAAACCCAGGTGAGGGAACCTGGCAGAGAAAATGAGACAGAGATTGAATGAATAAATAGTAAGAGAGAGATGGGAGGGGAGGAAAAAGACCTAAGGGGAGGAATAAATAAAGAGCGAATGAGACAAGAAGAAAGATGAATGAGTGTGGGAGAGGAATGGTGTGGGTGTGATAGGCTGTCGAATGAAAGGAGAATTAGAGCGATATTTAGAGAGGAGAATGAGAACTGAATGAGAGAACTGTCTCTCTCCTCTTCCATCATCCTTCCATCCCGGCTCAACAAATATTTGAAATCTTGGGGTCATGACCTTTCGCAGAAGCGTATGCTTTAAATAAGCATCATTATGATTATCATATTTCCAATTATAATTGTTATTAGTCATGTTTTCAACAGCCAGGATCACAATTTAATCATAGCTAAGGTGAGTATAAACACAAAGCAATAAACTCAGGCGTGTAGCTCAAGCCACATTGTTTGTGCTGTGGACATTAATAATATCATGCAGCTTATTGTCATTATCACCCACAAACACCCTGGCATAATGATGGCAAGTTTTGCAGTCAAACAAAACAACGTTACCCTCT